>CM053580.1:506516656-506563888 GCA_028627135.1 Pseudochirops cupreus
GTACTTCCTCACTCTTATTACCTCTATTTTACAGAAGAGAAAGCTGAAGATGAGTTTACGATGTATCCTAGGCAAGAAGGCTAACAAGAGGACTAGCACATAGCTAGAAAGTATCTAGAATATGCAGTAGGTAGAGTAACAGGGCCTAAAGTCAGGAAAGCTCATCTCCCTGGGTTCAAATCTGGCCTCAGACACTTACTAGCTGTGTGACCCTGGGCAAGTCACTTAACTCTGCTTGCCTCGGTTTCCTCATCTATAAAATGAGCTGGAGAAGGAAATAGCAAACCTTTCCAATATCTTTGCCAAGAAAGCCCCAAAAGAGGTCACAAAGAGCTGGACACGACTGAAATGATTCAACAACAAAGTAAGCGTCTGAAGTAGAATTTGACTGCCAGTCTAGTGCACTATCCACCTGCTATATGAGGTATGCCCTCCCTAGAGATCTTTCAGCCAAAACTGGATGACAGCCTCGTGGGTATGTTGCAAAAAGGATCCCTGCTCAGGTACAGGTTGAATTATATGGCCCTTGTGACCTCTCCCAGCTTTGGCATCTTATGATTCTTGCATCTTTAGGGTTCCTAAAAGAAATCGAATTTTTTACTGAGCTAGAAATCTCCTCCATGTGCTTCCCAAGTCCTCCTTAAATACCCTTCCCCCTTCTCTCATTCTTGCTCCAAGCTGCCAAGCTCAGTGTGACCTGCCACATAATTCTACTGGCCTGACCAAACAGATTCCTAGGCAAGAAAGTCCTGACCTTTAACAGACTGGGTGGAGAAACATGGGAAATACCTTTAACAGAATCACTGTATCATGAGGAAAATGCTTTGAAGACTTTAAAGCTATTGGAAACCAATAACAGGGGATGAATAATAGCAGCTATTTGGTAGCTAGAATTAAGTACAGAACAGCTGGCTCCAGCACTAATTTCCAACATAACCTCAGACAAGTCAGTGCACATGGCTCTGGGCTTTAGTTTCATTTGATCAGTGGGTCTCAAAATGTAGCTTGAGGATTCCTGGGGGTCCTCCCCAGACCTTTCCAGGGGGTCTGCCAGGTCAAAACTACTTTCCTAATAATATTAAGATACTATTTGCTATTAAAATATTTGCTATTAAAATACTCCTCCCTTTCCCCCATTACATATCTGTGTGAGGCCAGATTTTCTTTATAAACTTCAACCAAAACAATATATTACAACAGATTAATTGCAGAAACAGAGATGTCTTCTGTTAAGCTAGACAATAAAGATATTTGCAAAAATATGTAAAACACTACCACTCATCTCATTTTTTGGTTTAGAAAATATAGTTATATTTCTTAAATATTTATATCATTTATGTTGACCTGTAATGGATTTATTTTTGTTATTTTTAAATAAATTAGCAAATAAACATTTTAAACATTAATAAGTTTTAATTTCTAATACAGTAAATATCAATAGATGTAATTGACATTTTCAAAAAGCTCTTTGGGATCCTCAGTCATTTTTTAGAGAGTGAAGGAGAACTAGAAACAAAAAGTTTGAAAAGCATTGTTAGATTATAGGATCACAGATTTTTAGTTCCAAGAGACTTTAGAAGTCATTCATTCCAACCTTTTGACTTTATAGATGAGAACCTGAGGCCTCAGATGTAAAGTGACTTGGGCAACAGAAAGTCACACAGGTCAGGGGCAGGATTTGATCCCAGGTTCCTTGACTCCGAATCCACTGTTCCTCCCACTATATACTTAAAGCAAGATGACTAGATGACACCTGAAATCCCATACAGCCTTAATGTTCTTGAGAGTGCCTCACTAATAAATCTGGCTCTGACCTATTTATAAGCGTTATAGTGGAGGGGGCTTAATCACACAGGAGGAAATCCCTTGTGGGGTTGGGAGAATTCAACCCCATTCCCCTACACATTCTGAGTTACAGAATCCAGAATTGCCTAGTGCAGAAAATTGGAAGGGTCTTGCCCACAAGATATTGATAGATGGATTGAGGAGACAGATTCTTGTATTAGAAAGAGCATGGGAATTAAAGCCAGAGATGCCCGGTTCAAGTATGAACTCTGATAGCTACCGCTTGGTAAGACCCTTTCATTTCCTTGGGCCTCAGGTTCTTTTGTTAAAAGTAGATTTGAACTAGATTGTCTGTGAAATTCCTTTTGTCTCTAAATCTTAGGCTCTGATGTTCCACCCACCTCAACATGCCCTAAAGCAAGCTCCTTATTTTTCCCCACTAACCTTACTGCTCCTTTTATCTATTCCAGGTATGGAAGTCTAACAGTGAGTTACAGGCAGGGGTGTGCTACAGTCTGCTAGAACTCATGAAGCTAATTGTTAAATTTAAAGTGTGAGCATTTATATCTTGGAAATTGGTAAAATACTGAAAACCAGGGCTTGATTCATTGCTTTGTTGATTGTCTAAGAAAGTAGTGGAGAAAAAGACTGATAACTCATATTAAACTTAAAAATGTGTTCTAGGTGCATTTCATCCCTCCTCCCACAAGAGACAGTTGTTAAATATTTACCAGCATACCACTGATCAGAGTATATGCCTAAACATTTTCCAGTTTGGTAGGATTTATGGAAGATAACAGTCTCCTGGCATAGTGTGATATTCCACTTGAGGCAAGACTGATTTATGCATGTAATTAAGCAAACCCCAGGTAAGGAAAGAGCAATCTCAACATGAGGTAGAAGATATGATGTCTAAGCAAGGGGAAGAAAAGCTAGATTTGATGGTATTAGGGAAAGATGAAATCTATAGGGCTGATGTGAGTAAGAAAGAGAGCATATATTCAGGCTGGGAAATCCATAGGAGATCAGGAAGCAAACTGCAGGGAGTATTAGGAAATGAACTGTTTGTCTGGCTCAACTCATAAACCCAAAGTTTTGGTCCTTTAATGGCAGCTGCTGGTGTCCTCTGCTGCCCTGCAATGTTCTGGCATTGTCAGAGTCAGGGTGTGTCTCCTCATGGGGATGAGAGCCAATAGGTGACCCATTGGGGAGTGTGTTAGAGTCCACACCACTTTGCTGCAAAGAACACTATACTGTCTGGTCTCATAGTTCTTTGTCCTTGTTTATAATCTATATAAGGAAGAGCAGAGGGGCAGGACTGGACCTGTGCTTTCATCAGTTTAGGAAACTCACCATTTAAAATGACCCCTCCACCATTTTCTACAACTCTTAGAGAGCTGCATAGAACATTGAGAAGCTAAGTGATGTGTCCATGGTCATATGGCTTGTATGTGTCAGAGGTAAGACTTGAACCCAGGTTTTCCCTGCTTGGAGGATGACTCTCTATGCACTGCACCATGCTACCTCTTCCTTCTAGATATATCTGCAAATTATGATTTTTGTAACAACCAGGCCAACCCACCTCTGTAGTGTAGATCAATGTATTTTGCCTGCTCAAGAAAGTATACTCTATATGCATTATATACAATTCTGTATCCTGTTATTGCTAACAAAAGGTCTTTTTTCCTAAATCCCAGTGAAGTTCTCCTGCTATCTCCACCCTTATCTAGGTCAGCATTCATCTGAGAGTTTCAAGCTTTTTTTAGCTAAAGCTCTACTATGCTCCCTAGGGAGCAAGCCCCCTTGGCAATGTAAAAAAAAAAATACTATTGTGTTTTATGCTGACCTGTGCAACGTATTGGAATGTCATTATATATATGTATCGTGTACGTGTACGCATACACACAGACATATGTTTATATATATATATGTAATTATCTCTTTCACATCATAGGGGTTAAGCTTGCTTCGCCCCCTCCATCTGGAAAATCTACCTGAAATTTTTTGACCCTGACTTCACGTCGGAGAAGAAATCTGAATTATTGTGGTATTAAAAGATAAAATGTGTTGATATTATACTTTACTATATATATTTTATGTATTTTTGATTTTCTAAACTTTTTCTGTGTCTGCTGACCTTTGTGTATCATTTATGGCCTCTTCAAAGCTCCCCCCAAATTCCCATTTAATTTCTTTTGCCAACCCATGATATATTGAAACCATGATAGGGAAAGTCATGATATGGAAGGAATAACTATACATACCTAAATTGTATATAATATACATAATGTACTAAAATTAATATTATTATAATTATTATTATATTGGGGCAGCCAGGTGGCTCAGTGGATAGAGTGCCAGTTCTGGAGTCAGGAATACCCATCTTCCTGAGTTCAAATCTGGTCTCAGACACTTCCTAGCTGTGCGACCCCGGGCAAGTCACTTAACCCTTTTTGCCTCAGTTTCCTCACTTGTTAAATGGGCCAGACAAGAAAATGGCAAACCATTCCAGTATCTTCACCAAGAGAACCCTGAATGGGTCAAGAAGACATGACTGAAACAATTGAATAATAACAATTATTTTATTAATAATTATTACTATTAATATACCTAAATCGTATGGAGAATCAGTTGCAGTTTATAAAATGGTAATAATACTCAGCTTAGGCTAAACTCTTTGGGAGAGGCAGGATAGAACCTTTGTTTCTTTACAAAACAAATGTCTGCATCCCAAGCAAAAATAAAGATGAGCCTTCTGATCTCACTCAAACCATCCTTTTCAGCCAGTCACTGTTCTATAATCCCTAGGAATTAGAAAATTAAAACATTCCTAATGTATATCAGAGATGGGAAAGAAATAGCATTTATGAAACTCCTAGTTTGTGTGAGGTGCTTTACAAATAATATTTTATTTGATCCTCACAACAACCCTGGGAAGTAGGTGCTATTATTAGCTCCACTTTACAGTTGAGGCAAACAGAAGTAACTTGTCTAGGGTCACACAGCTAGTTAGCATCTGAGGCTAGATTGGAATTCAGGAGTACTATCTACCTGGTCACCTACCTGCCTCTGGCTAGGCCTTTTTTTTTTTTTTGATAAAAAGAAAGTTTGTGAGGCATCTTGGGGGTGAGCTGCTGTAAGTGCAAGCAAGGTGGTATTTTGGTTGTCTTCTTCTGGGAGTCCAGTTTCCTAGGCTGGGGTTAAATTGTAAACATCTGAAAGATTAATCTCCTTTGAACCCTGATAATTCACACCTGTGCTGAGTCAAGTAGGGTCAGAATCATAGCATCTTAGAGTTGGAAAGCTCCTCAGAGGTCATCTAGTATAACCCATATCTAAAGAAGGAATTTTTATGAGAAGCCCCCGAGTGATGAAGAAACAGAGGCAGTCTCTTTTGCTTGTTTGTTTGTTTTTAACTGAATAAGTCTATCAGGATGGTACTCTTTATATTGGACTGAAATCTGCCTCTCTCTATCACACACTAGTTCTACATTCTGATTCCTAGGACCAACCAAAATAAGTCTATTGACTCTTTTAGAGACAGCCCCTTCAAGTATTGAAAACAGCTAATCTAAAGTTTTCTTCTCCCATCAAATATCTCAAACTCTTACAATTGAGCCAAGCTTGTGATCTAGGGCTATAGACATTAAGGTTTTAAAACCTCTCATTATATGTTCAAGAAGAGAAGAGACTGCATGATATCACTTTATCTACACTTAGCTGTGCACATTCTTCCCAGCTACCTTCATGGAAAATACAGGGCTTAGCACACTATAGTCTACTCCTACATGAGCAGTTGGTCTTTGGTCATGAGGACTTCATTTCTAACTGTTCATTTCTGTGCACCACCTAATATCTCAGTGGCAGGAAAGAATCAGACACCCCCGAAAGTGAGCAATTTCTTCTCAGGCCCAGAAAGAGCATGGCTCTATGTTCATTTATAACATATACTTTCGAAATTAGTAACAGCTCTGTAAATATACTCTTGTTATCCAAGAGCGCTAGATTTTCAAAATGTGTTTTCCATCATTGGGAAAGGGTCCCTGTGGTGAGATTTCTTTTGCTCCAGAATTTTGCCTGATGGGATGAGTTAAAGCTGGGATTTTTAGAAATGCATCTTGTCGGAAATTAGCTTCAATAGTAGGTTTGCTTTTGGAACACAATGGGGTTGATTTGCTCATCAATACTTTGTCTTGAGAGGCAGTGTGGAAGCTGACATAGATCTCAGCAAGCCCTCCCATCTCCAACATCATCTTTTGAAAACACAAAAAACTGATGGGAAATTACTGTCCACAGTTCAATATTTTCACTTCTCCATTGCTACAAGCCCTTCACAACCTAACCCCTTCCCCATTACAAAAACAACATTAGCTCAGTGCAATTCAATAAACGTTTATTAATAGACCTCTATATGCAAGGCACTGCTAGTCAGTGAGCACAAAGTGACAAAGTGACAAAAACAAAACAGTCCCTCCCCTCAAGAATCTTACAAGGTCATCGAGGAGGGATTTAGCACGTGTGCACGTAAGCACAGGACAAGGCAATTTGAGGATAGAAAGCTAGTACACTTTCAGTTGCAGTGGTTGTGAATTCATTTGGGGTTGGGGGGGATTCAATTTACTTTCTTAAAATTAGGTTTCACTTTTAATTTGAAAAAGAAATTTTGTTTCCTTGCCTAAAATATTTTTCTTTCTACAGCTGTAAGACATTTTTTAAATTGTGGGGGGTGTTTAAGCATGTAAGAGTTAAGTAAGTATCATTGGCAAATCTTAAATAGCTTCAAAGCTGATATCATTGGTTTTTATGGCATGGAAAATTAGAGTCTCACCAGGGTTGCTGATTTTCTGCCTTAAAAGTAGAAATTTATTTTGGTATTTAGGTAAAGTCTAGAAACAAAACCTCTGGCAGTCTCTTTTTAGTTAAGGGGAAGGGTGGAGATAGAAGGAGGAATAGATTAAAAAAAAAAGCAGATGATGAGAGGAAAAAGCCTGGGGAATGACTATATTTTTCCCTTCATCTCCACCCCTTAAGCTGTAAGTTAGCCATTCCTTCTACATCCTTGTCCCCAACATCCAGAAAATCTACTGCTCTGCCTCATGAATCCTTTTTTATATTTTATCTGATGGGCCATGGATTCCTGAGAACCTTCTGCTTTTCCCCTAGTTCATAGTCAATGTTATTGGGATTTATGTCCAGGAGAGGTAATATGAAGAGGGAATCACTCAGGTTCACATGCAAAACATTTGGTTCAAATCCATTATTCTGCCACTTAGTGTCTGTATGACCTTGGTCAAGTTGTTTCACCTAGATATGTTTTAGCTACTCATCAGTGAAATGAGGGATTTTGGCAAGATGACCTCTAGGGGATTCCCAACTCCATATCTGTCTATGATGTGATTCTGATGGAAAACTTAAAAAAATCACAGGCCTTCAGACTTTGGAGGGCTCTGAGAGGACACCTAGTCTAACTTACATGGAGATTGAGGATAGAGAAGGAAGGAGAAATCTTCTTAAAAATATACCCAACATTTGCTTAAAATGCCCCACAAAGGAGATCCCGCTTGCCCCCAAGTCAGTCCATTCCATTTTTGGAAAATTCTAATTACTAGAATGTTTTCCTGGCATCAGGTCTAAATCACTACCTAGTTCTTACTCCTAGGGCCAAACTGAACAAATTTAATCCCTCTACCATTTGACAAACACTTGCATATACTCCTTGCATTTACTCACTTGCAAAAGTCCTCCTCCAAATCTGCTCTTTAAATATGCACATTTCTCCCCACCAATCCTCATACAACATGGCCAAGTCTACCACTATGAATAACCATTGTCCATTTAGGGACCTTGGGCAAGTTGATTTAAGCTTTTCTGGGATTCAGCTTTCTCATTTTTAAAATGAGCCAGTTATAGTTATGGCTTCTAAGGTCCCTTCTAACTCTAAATCTATCCTCTTATGATCCAGTGCTACAAATAGTAAACACCCTTTGTATACAGAGGATTTTGTGAGGTCCTGAAAAATAGGGAAAGTTTAGTTAAGTTACTATTCTCATCCTCAAGGATTTTAGTGGGGATAAGACATAAACACAAATAGTAACAAAGGATGGTGTTACATAAGTGTACCGGAGAGAGCAAAACAAAGAGCTTTGCGAGGTCTGAGAACACAGCTACTGACTGGGAAGTAATAAAAATTCCAAAAATGAAGGTAAAAATAGCAACAATGATATTAACAAATCTTTGATGGATCTATCATCAATGTGTGCATTTCCTTCACTGGTACATAGCCCAAACTATCCATGCCTCCAAACCTTTGCAACTTCTTTCCTTGTTTTTATATGAATCTTCAATCAATCAGTCAGTCAATAAGCATTTATTAAGCACCTCCTGTGTGTAGGGCACTGTTCTAGGCAATGGGACCTCCATTGAGGATACACAACTTCCCGATGCCCGCGATGGTGGTAATAATCGTAATAATAACAATGACAGAACTCTGATTAATGCAGTGACCAATCATGGTTCCAAAGGACTGGCAGTGAGGAATGCTGCCGCTCCTGACAAGAGAGGTGATGGGCTTTGATGTAGAATGGCACAGGTTTTGAATACAACTAATGCAGGCATTTGTTTTGTTCAACTTTGCATATTTTTGTGAGGGTTTTTTTTTTTCTTTAATCGTTCAGTTGAGGAAGAGATAGTAAATGCTTATTAATCAGAAATGCAATGAAAAATTTAAATTATAACAGCAAAAAATAATATTCATTATCATTGACTACGAGGTTTGTGGAGGGCGTGGCATTCGAATTGGACTTTAAAGGATGAGTAGGACTTCCCCAGGCAAAAGGGAGGAGGGAATACAGTTCCCTGGCATAGGCAAAAGGCACAGGGCTACCAGAGAGGGAATGTGGATGACTTGCCCGGACTTACTTTGCTGTGGGCACAAATTGCAGAACCCAGGAGTTTCCAGGTGCCACCTCTTCTGTCCATGCGGAGCATGCGCAAAATCTGTAGGAACCGTAAACTCCGGAGCGAGGTGGCCAGAACATTGCCTTGGTTTCCAACAGCGACCACTGGCACTGAAGCAATCAGCACGAAGATATCTGGAAAACAGGAGAGACACAGGCAGAGAGACAGAGAAAGAGACAGAGACACAGAGACAGAGACAGAGACAGAGAGACAAAGAGAGACAGAGACAGAGAGACAGTGACAGAGACAGAGAGACAGAGACAGAAAGAGACAAAGAGAGAGACAGAGATGGAGAGAGAAGCACATTAGGGAAAAAATAAACGAGCATTTTCCATTTAGTTCTGTTGAGATCTGGGGATGAAGTCAGAAGCTACCTATGTTTGAGGAGCTCAGGCAGCTGGTAGAATCTCTGGCTGAGACACCTTCCCAGGCTGCAGTTTATCCTCTGTGACAAAGATGACTAATCTGGACCATGAATTGTTTCTTTGCTTGCTGTGACCAAAGGATTGAAGAACATTATTGATTGAGTGCTGGACTCACTAAAGTGAGTGGGCAATCAGTTAATCAATTGATAAATCAAGAAACATTTCTTAAGCACCTATCATGTGTCAGATACGTGCTATGTGCAGGGAATAAAAATGTAAAGATGAAAAATTCACTGCCTTCAAAGAGCTAACATTCTATTGGAAAATTTGGTCCAAATGCCACCTCTGGCTCACTAGCTTTGTGACTTTGGGTGAGTCACTTACAATATTATGATAGTTTGTAAAATGAGTTTCATAATATTTATAGTGCCTTCCTAATAAGGTCATTATGAGGCTCAAAAGATATCATATGATAAAATATTTACAGCTGGAATGGACCTTAGAAGATAAAGTATAGATATATGAAAAGTATTTTGGGAAGTCGGTGGCATAGTAGATATAGTGTTGAACCTGGAGTCAGTAAAACTTGAGTTCAAATCTGGCCTCACATACTTCATAACTAGGTGACCCTGGGCAAGTCACTTAACATTTGCTTGCCTGGGTTTCCTTATCTTTAAAATGGGCATAATAATAGTACCTACTTCCCAGTGTTGCTGTAAGGATAAGATGAAATAATATTTGTAAAATGCCTTGTAGATCTTAAAGCACATATAAAATGTTAGCTGTTGCTATTATTATTGCAAACTTTAAAGTGCTACACAAATATCAATTATTATTATCAATGAATATGTCTGTATTAAGTAAGACAGTCCTCAGGAAGTTGACCCTCTCTCTGGGACCTGAATCTAAGCACTTTCAGCATGGTGGGATCTGTACCACATAGCCCTATAAAGAAACATGTGTTTATTGATGAAGAGGCTGGGGTCTGGGGTGGTCCCGGGACTTCCCTAAGATCACATAGCAAGTTAGAAGAGCAAGCATGATTGGGAGCAAATCTTAGATCTTCTCTTCCTTCCCTCAGTGGGCTCCAGTGAAATTGCATAAAGGCACAGTATATCTTTTGACACATCTAGGGCTATAGACGATTTTTTTTCCAAGAGTGGGAACTCAAAAATTGTTACATGGAAAAAGCATCCTAGATTCAGAAGAAGTCTCAGACGTCATCTAGCCCAATGGTGTCAAATGCAAATAAAAGCAAAGCCACCAAAATGACATTGACCACCTGCTAGCCACATATTGACTTAGTTTTAAAATAGAATGTTAGCTATGATTTATTATATTTGTATTAATTTAAAAAAATATTTTCAAATTATATTTTAATCTGGTTGAGGCCATACTCAGAAGTATTGTGGGTGGCACAGCTCTTCTTGTTTGTTACCTCTGATCTAGCCAGGTGCTAACTGAGTAAGAATCTCCTTTACAAGATCAGGGATATTTAGGTGGCACCATAGTGCAGAGAGCACTGGGCTTGGTGTCAGGAAGACTCATCTTCCTGAGTTCAAATCTGACCTCAGATACCTAGCTGTGTGACCATGGGGAAGTCACTTAACCTTGTTTACCTCAGTTTCCTCATCTGTAAAATGAGGTGGAGAACAAAATGACAAACCATTCTAGTATCTCTGCCAAGAAAACCCCAAACAGGGTCACAAAGAGTTGGACAAGACTGAAATGACTGAACAACAACTATAATATCACAGTCAGGAAATCCTATGGACTCAGACTTTGACTATGCCTACAGTGACAACGTTTTATAAATAATATATAAATTATGAGGAACATGCATCATAATAACAATTTCCATTTCTATGACTCCATGGCTTACTAAGCATTCTCTTCCACAACATCTGAGACATAAGTAGTGCAAATATTATTATTCCCATTTTTAGGACACTGATATTCAGTGAGATTAAGAGACCCACCTATGGGTACAAAGATAAGTGGAAGTTCTGGGACATTGAAAAATAAAATATTGGAATCTCAGAGTTTGGACAGGGCCCCAGACACCATCCTACCCCTGCAACTATGGGCGAGCTTCTTAAGTCATCTGCCCCTGCTTCCTCATCTTTAAAATGGGGATAACAAGAGCATCTGCCTCCCAGGGGTTTTATGAGGATCAAATGAGATCATTCTGAGGCATTTAGCATGTAGTAGTTGCTTCATAAATGCTTATTCCTCTTCTCTTCCCTATCCAACCTTTCCTGAATAAGATGGTATCATGCAAAAGCATTAGTTTGGAGTCGTGGGACCTGAGATAAAAACTTGCCTCTGCTGTGACTTATGTGACAAATCACTTAATTTCTTTGGGTCTTAGTTAAAAGGGTTTGGACTAGCAGACTGATCCTTTCTCATTCAAAATCTGTGATCTGATTTGTAATCCACTCAAAATCGTATGATCTATGATCATCTGGCCCTTTGAACAAGAATTTCTTATACAGACCTCATGGCAAGTAATCAAAGTTCTAAAAAGGACTTTTTCCTCCTGAGGAGGGAGCCCATTACATTTTCGGACACTTCTCATTGTCAGGAAAATTTTCCTTATAGCAAGCCTAGCTCTGCCTTTAGGCAATTTCTATCTATTGATCCTAGTATCTACCCTCTTGGGAGAACAAATCTAATTCTCTTCTATGTGATGGTCTTCCAAATGCTTAAAGATATCCATTCCCCCACCCACCCCATGCTCATCCCAAATTCTTTTCTTTTCAAGCTAAATATCCCTAATTCCTTTAACCAATCATCACATTTAGTGACTTTGAGACTCATCACCATCCTGGTTGCCCTCCATGCTCTGGACACATTTTGGCTTATCAACACCCTTCCTAAAATATGGCACGTATAATTGAACAAAATACTTTATATATGATCTGACCAAGTCCAAGTAGAGAACGGCTTTCACCTCTTGTAGTCCTAGACTCTGTGCTTCCTCAATATACCCTAAGGTTGTATTAGTTTTCATCGGCTGCTAAATCATACTGTAGACTCTCAATAAATTAGTAGACCACTATGACCCTCAGATATTCTATAATATAAACTTCTTTCCAAACACACCTGTCCCATATTATACTCGCAAAACTTATTTTTTAACCCTAATGTAAGATTATATTTATTCGTACTCATTTTCATCTCCTTAGATTCAGCCTAACATTGAAAAAAAGACTCAGGAGGAGGGGTAGTGTGTAAGAGTATTTAAATATTTAAAGGGTTATTAAATAGAAGAGGAGTTAGATTTAGATTTATTCTGTTGTACCCCAGACACAGGAGCAACAGGTAGAAGATGTAAATAAGCAAATCAAGTCTGGATGTGAGGGAAAAACTTCCTAGCAATTAGAGTTTTAATGGAAGAGTAATTTTTTTGAGATGTTTTAGGTATCTCTTCTTTGGAGGTCTTCAAACAGATACCTAGAATGTTATAGTAGGGATTCCTTTTTGTATTGGTTAGGCTCAATGGTTTCTAAAATCTCAGATTTCACGATTCTGTGATCTTCTTTGGATGTTGTCTGTAGGCAAGCGTGTTATGAATTCCTCCTAGCTATGTAGAGGAAATAAGAAGAATAACTTATTGCAAAATTCTTTACGACAATGCTATGAGGGTAGAAGTGGACTTGTTTTGGCCCGATATTACAGATAAAGAAGCTGAGGGGCTGAGAAATCAAGTCACTAATCTATTATCCCTCAATTAATAATATACAAGAGAAAATTTGAACCCAGATGTTTTGATAACAAATCTAGGACTCTATCCCCCCACCAAATGGGATCACCAGACAACATGCCTATAAGCCCCTCACTCTGCACTCCCTAGAGCCATGTATCATCATCTTTACCCCGTTTTCCACTCAGTCATGCTACATACCCATTCACCATTATCGTTGACTCTGGAAAGTGTGTTAATGAACTGGTCTGTTGTTTTGTTCACTGTCTTTGTGACTTTGCAGACTTTCTTTTCCCTGGCCACCACCCCCTATATATGTCTCCTCCACTAGAATGTAAGCTACCTGATGGCAGAATTTGTCTCACTTTTGTATTTGAATCCCCTACACTTGTCACAGTGATTGGCACTTAATAAATGCTTTTCACTCATCTCATCCTGATATTATGCTTCCTCATTTTAGTAAATTGTTGTATTGTATGAATATTTCTTTAAAAACTGGGGATAATTAGTCAATTGTAAAGAAGATTAGGGGAGAAATATTTTTGAAAAAATATTATGTGAAAGAAATTAGACAAATTAGAAAGATACACTAGACCTAGTACTGAAAACAGAAAAGATACAGACAGGCTCAATAAGAAAAAAGTTTCTTTGACACTAAAACTGCCTAAATGTGGAATGGGTTAGCTAAAAAGGTAATGAGTTCCCCATCACCAGAGATCACTAAGTGGAAACTATATGACAGCTTGTTGGAGATGGAGATGTATTTCCTGCTCAGGTAAGAGAGAGAAGAGATGATTTCTAAAGTTCCTTACAAGCTGAGACTGTTGTTCTAAATAAGTAACAGAGCTCAAAGTGAGACCAAGGTATTTTCCAAGGGAAACAACTTGGGGAAGTAGTAGATTAAAAGAAAATCATTCAAATTTCAACTGTGAAAGGGAAAGTAAGAACCAGGTTGATGTTTACAGAAAAAGTAGGTCAGTGAACTGATCTAACCACTCTGGAGAGCAATTTGGTACTATGCCCAAAGGGCTATAAAAATGTGCATACCCTTTGACCCAGTAATACCACTTCTAGGCCTGTATCCCAAAGAGATCATATAGGTGGGGAAAGGAGTCTTATGTACAAAATTATTTATAGCAGCTCTTTTTGAGGTAGCAAAGAATTGGAAATCAAGAGGATGCTCATCAATTGGGGAATGGCTAAACAAGTTGTGGCATATGAATGTAATGAAATATTATTGTGCTATGAGAAATGAGGAACAGATGGACTTATATAAAACTGATGCTGAGTGAGGAGAGCAGAACCAGGAGAACTTTGTTTGTAGTTACAGATACATTGTATCTGTAATGACTAACTTTGATAGACTGGGCACCCCTCAGTAATGCAAGGCTATAAGACAACTCCAAAAGACTCATGATGGCAAGGGCTATCCACATTCAGAGAAAGAATTACAGAATCTGAATGCATATGGAAGCAATCTACTTACTCTCTCTTTTTTGTTTTGTTTTTTCTTTCTTGTGCATTCCATTGGTTATAATGCTTCTTTACAACTTGACTAATGTTTAATGTGAAGGTATTCGTAGAACCTGTGGCGGATTGTATGCTGACATGGGAGGAGTAGGGGGAAGGAGAGGGAGGGGAGAAAATTTGGAACTCAGAAGCTTGTGGAACTGAATGTTATAAACTAAAAGTAAATAAATGATTAAAAAATAAAAAGTAGGTCATCACTCACAGTGGGTAAGGAAATGAGATTTTTAAAGCACTAGGACATCTGCTTCTCCAAATTACCACTTATTTTGGATGATGAAAGTGCCTCTGTTTAGAGTTGTTTTAGATGATTTTTGAGATCTCTTCTTACTCTAGGAGTCTATTAAAATCCACCCCTATCCCCAATGTCATTAGAGAATCATTCTATTAGGTTAAGACATTGTCATGTCTAGTTGTTGTTGTTTTTTTTCAAAATTCCAACATTTCTGGTTTGAATCACCTTGGGAGGCTGGGTGATACAGTGGATAGAGCTCCAGACCTAGAGTCAGGAAGACTCATCTTCCTGAGTTCAAATGTGACCTCAGAACTTTCAAACTATGTGACCCTGGGCAAGTTTCTTAACCCTGTTTGCCTTAGTTTCTTACCTGTAAAATTAGCTAGAGAAAGAAATAGCAAACTACCACAGTATCTTTGCCAAGAAAATTCCAAATGGAGTCATACAGAGTTGGACATGACTGAAATATCAGATACTTTATTGGAAAGGTAATACAAAGCACTGAACAGGGAAGGTTGTATTGGGGAGGGGAGAGAAGAAGGGATAAGTTTGCAGGATGTGCAGGTACTTGTAGCTGTTGATTACATGTTGGCAGCTAGGTGGTGCTATGGACAAAACACTGGACCTGGAGTCAGGGAGATGACTTCAAATCTGGCTTTAGACACTTAGTAGCTGTGGATAAGTCACTTAACTTCTGTTTTCCTCAGTTTCCACATATGTAAAGGTGGGATAATAATAGCACTTACCTGCCAGGCTTGTACAAGGATCAAATGAGGTATTTGTAATGTGTTTTGCAAATCTTAATGTGATATACAAATACTTGCTATAATTATGCTGAACATTTCAACAATAAATTCCCCATATGTATTACACACACAAACACAGACGCAGACACAGAGACACAAACAGAGACAGAGAGAGAGAGAGACAGACAGACACACATACACACTTGTTGTCTCCTGTCTTCCCTGATAAAATGTAAGCTTCTTGAGAGTAGGAATTGTTTTCCCCCTTTGGCCTTTGAATTTCCATTTCTTCATATATAGTAGGAGCTTACTAAACACTTGCTAACTGATTTGATTAACAGATAATATAAGCAACAAGACTTTGTAGTCATAAAATATCCTATTAGTGAATTGTATTTTCACTTGCTATCCATGGAAGAAAATCCCAGCAAAACACCCCAGCTGCCTATGTCCTTGGTCTTAACCAGAGAACAAAAGTCGTTTTCTTCAATCTTGGACTATACCCATCAATGATAGAAAAAATGTCAGTGAGTTAAAGAAGCTTCAAGCCATTTGATTTGGGTAATCCATGAGGAAATGCACTGTAGACAGGGAGACCACTTGTGAGGTCAACAAAGCTCTTCCCTCCTGACAATCATCTGAGATGGGTAATCCAAGGGGGAATGCATTATAGACTGGGTGACCACTTGTGAAAAGGCTCAGAGGCCAAAATTAGCAACAACTAGCAGGCCAATTTGATGAGAATAAAGAGTTCATCAAGGAGGATGGGATCCAAATAATGAAAGGCTTTGATTGCCAGGCTGAGGATTTTATATTTAATCTCAGAGGCAATAGGATGTTATTGAAGATTTCAGGGTGGAGGAGTTGGCATGGTCAGATCTGTTTTAGGAAAATCAGTTTGGTACCTGTGTGGATGATCAATTAGAGAGGTGAGAAACTAGAGGCAGAAATACCATTTAAGCAACTGATACATTATTAATGTCAGTCAGCTAGCATTTATTAAGTGCCTACTATGTATAAAGCACAATGCTAAGTGCTGAGGATACAAAGAAGGTCCAAAAAAAAAAGTCTCTGCTCTCAAGGAGCTCATGTCTAATGGGGGATACAACAAAAGACAAATAAGATATATATGTATGTATATATATAGAGAGAGATATAGATATAGATATAGATATATAGATATACATATATGTATGTATGTATGTATGTATGATAAACAGAGTAATTTCAGAGAGATGGTTAAGACTAATCAGGAAGGGCTTCTAGCAGAAGGTAGGGCTTTAGCTGAGACTTAAAACAAAGCCAGGGAAACTAGGAGACTGAGATGAGAAGGGAGAACCTTTTCAGGCATGAAGCCAGTGAAAATGATGAAGTATCTTGTTTGAGGAACAACAAGGAGACCAGAGACACTGGACTGAGAAATATGTAAAGAGAAGCTATGTACAGATAGACTGGGAAGGTAGGAAAGGTCAGATTTTGAAGGTCCTTGAAAGCCAAACAAAGGATTTTATATTTGATCCTGGAGGTAATTGGGGAGCCCTTAGAATCTATTGAATGGGGGAGGATGGTGACATGGTCAGACCTGCTCTTAAAGTAAGAACTTGCCTACAGTGCTACTCAGGAGGCTTGGTGCCTCTGAAATCTGAAGAAGCTGACATCAATGGGAACTCATTGTGTATTTGAATATATTCACAAACACGTTTGTGATTTTGTTTGTATATTTTTGGAAAGAAGAATTTGAACCTTGGTGTCTTGGTCAGTGAAGATATTTCACAGTACACTGTAGTGGAAAGAAAAACAGACTTGGAGTCTGAAGACCTGGGTTCAAAAGGCTGGCTCAGAACTTTACTCAATGTCTTAATTTCCTTATCTTTACAATGGGAATAATAATACTTGTACTACTTCCTTCATAGAGTTGTTGGGAGGAATCAATTAAGATCATGCATGTAGAGTACATTATAACCATAGCTGGTTACATGATTGTGAATGAACAATATGTTTTCCACTTAGGTCCAGCTAATCAAACATGGTCCTATTAATGGAACTTGCCCACCTCCGGCCAAGGAACACTCACAATATTCATTTTGGTCCAGTTTAAATAACTCAATTACCAATAGTGCTTCTGCAGTTTTTCCAGAGAGACTTTTTGATTGCCATGGATCTCAGTGACAATAAATTCTTTGTTACCCTTTTGTAGGTCTCATAACATGTTTGTCTGCCCCACTCCCCTCACCACATCTCAGTATGACCCTCAACTCTCCTTCCACTTTAAAGGTTCTTATCGTCCAAATATTTGACAAGGACATGGCTATTTAGTTCTTAGACTACTTGGCTAAGATCTTTACCGAATCTAATGGTCTTCTGCCAGAAATCAGCCTGACTTAGCTTTTCTGTCATGAGAGAAGGGTTTTGTCAACCTTACAGCACTCTTAAAACATGAATTAGATTTGCTTAAATCAAGATTCCCAAGTGCTATAACTGGTGCCTCATATGTACCTTCTCTCTCTCTCTCTTCCCCCCAACCACATAGCAGTGGCATCTTCCAGTGTCAAATTCTAGGGCAGAACTAGGGAAGGGTTTCTTTCTAGGAGAGAAGTAGAATCACTTCTTATGTGCTTTCCAGACATAGAAGAATTCCAGTGGAAAGTAGGGAATGTAGAGACCATTGAGTATAACCCCCTCATTTAGAAGACAAGGAAACTAAGACTTAGAAAAGTTAAGTGACTTGCCCATGGTCATGTAGTTAGTGAGGGGTATGACAGGTTAGATCTGAACCAAGATCTTCCTAATTCCAAGTCCACCATTCTATCTACTATAACTTATAGTCAAAGTACATTAAAGCAAATGGACAAATTATACGCTAACCGACTAAGAAATGCATGTTTGTTGGGAAGTTCCATCTTAAAGTTTGCTGCAGAGGACTTTAAAAGAATTACATATACGGATATGCAGTGAACACTGATTAGCTAGAAATTATAGCTTTGCAAAGACACTCGCCCTTTTCCACAGAAAAGCTTGATCTGGCCAAGCACTAAATGGGAAAAAGGGAGAAGGTAAATATAAGGATGAGAGTTTCCCTATCGTTCATGCACTTATATATGGGTGACACCACTAGTAATAATAGCTAATATTTGTGTTGTGAGGCACTATACTAATTATAATTTTTAGCTCATTTGATCCTCACAACAACCTTGGGAGGCAGGTGCTTTTATTATCCCCATTTTACAGTTGAGGAAACCGAGGCAAAAAGAAGTTGAGTGACTTGCCCAGCTTCACTCAGCTAGTGTCTGAATTTGGATTTGAATTCAGGTCTTCCTGTCTCTAGGCCCAGGGCTCTGCCCATTGCCCTATCTAGCTGCCCCACTTAATGCTATGTAGACGCCTATGTAGTAGACACTAAAGAAATGCTATTATTATTAATTATTGTTATTATTCATCTTAATATATGATTTGATTGATGTAGTGAACTTCAAGTATGGAAACTCCTCCTGCCAAGGCAGATCTGCTCCTGTTACATAGACTCTCCCTCTCTTCCCCCCAGCTACATAGCAGCGGCATCTTCCAGTTGTCAAATTTAGGGCAGAGCTAGGGAAGGGTTTCTTTCCTGCAGAGAAGTGGAATCATTTCTTATGTGCTTTCCCTAAGACTCTAAGTTGTCAAACAGTAGCAGATCTACCTTGACAGGATTTTCCGTACTCGAAATTCACTAGATCAATCAAATCATATGTTAAGATCAACCTTGGTACCTTTAGTACCTACTGTAGGCAGCATTACCCAGAGTTGAGGTAAGTGCTTTAAAACATTTTCTCATTTGATCTTCACAACAATTCTGGCAGGTAGGTACTATTTTGATACTTTCTTATAGGTGAGAAAACTGCAGCAGAGATTAAATGACTTGCCCCAGGGTCACATAGGTACTAAGTAATTGAGGTCAGATTTGAATTCCTGACCCCAGGCCCAGAACTCTAACCACTATACCACCCAGCTGCCTTTAAAACAGATCCATGAAGGCATCAATAAAGTTGAGTTGGACTAGGAATTTGTACTACCTCACTCTCTCTATGAGGCAGCCACACAATGAGTGGTTGAATGTCTATATTATATGCTATCCAAATTACTCTGTGTTCTCAAAACCTCAATTAGAGAAAGAACTCAGACACCGTTTGAATTTTCTGTGTCACCCTTAACCCTGAATCCAGACATACCTCATGGAACCTGCTCTAGTTGATACTAGTCCTGTACTGGTTTTGCTGTAGTCTGGCCAAATGATTTCTTAATGAAGCAAAGAGCAACTAATTGAAACTCTCAGAGGGTAGCCTATGGATTAGGAGAATTTGGATAAGTAAACATCTAAAGATACAACCTTATATTTTTCACTGTAGAAAATTGGAACACTGACCTTGGAAGAGACTTTAGCCAACACTTAATTCAACTTCATCACCTTAAAAGTGAGGAAGTTTAGGTCCGAAGAGGGGAAGTACCTTTCACTTAAGGTCACACAATGAGTTAGTAGCAGAGTTAGGACTCAGGCAGTCAGTCCTCTTCATGCTTTCCTAATTGTATTAGAAAGGATCATATGTCACACCAATCAATCAAAGTTCTGCCATATTCCTAACAATGTATAAGGCATTGTTAGCTCTGGGACAGGAAAAATAGGTACATTTTTGTCTTTGTAGCCTTATTTTCTCTCAAAGTGCCCAGCACGCCGTAGGTGCCTAATAAATGCTTATTGATTGATTTCATCCCTCAAAATATAAGAAATGATATCTCCTTCAAAGACATGACAATCAATGTGGATAGATGAAAATGGAACATCTCCATCTGTGACAGCCCTGAGCATTGTATTGAGCACCAGGAACAGCATTTGTTGGATAACTTTCTTACTTTCATCCTACAAAATCCTAAATAACTCAACAAAATAATGATGATGATCAAATCCAGTATTACATTTCTTTCGCTCTTCTTTAAGAAGTCTATGGAAATTTAAATAGTCATGTATCCTGGGGATAGGTTATTCACTAATTTATTTATTCAGTGAATATTTGAGTACCTACTATGGGACCAATGTAATTCTAGAACACCAAGAAATATTTATTAAATTTGTGCACAAAGCACTGTGCTAGGTAGGTACAAAGACAAAAGGAGAGTGGTCCCTACCCTCAGAGGAGATGCATTGGAGGTGGGATCCAAGATGTACAGAGACAAGGAAATTCAAATTCTATACACAATGTACACTAGAGGGAGCTAAGGAAAAGGAAACCTCAGATGGGAGGTGGCATCTGAACTGTGTCACCAAGGGTGAGAAGTATGGGGAATCTTGAAATAGACACTGTCAAGGAGCTCTTGTTGGGGAGATAAAACAGCCATACACATAACTACAATACAACATCAATGTATAATACATGACCAATCAATTGTAAGGGGGCCACAGGAGGGAAAGAGATACCCTGGCTGGTATCACTAGGGAAAAACTTCCTTGAGGAAGGGTACTTTGAACTTGGCCTTGAATCGAAACTTTAAGTCTGCTATAATTTGAACTGAACATTTGAGAAACAGCGTGGTGTAGGAAAAAAAACAACCTGGGACCTCATTCTCCTTGACCTCTCTGCAGCCTTTGACACTGTGGACCGCTCTTTTTTTACTGATAACTCTTTTCTGTAAGTGTTGGAGACACTGCTCTCTCCTGGTTCTCCTCCTCCTACTGACCTCTGCTCAGTCCTCTTTGCTGGATCCTTACCAGATCATGCGCTCTAACCATAGATATCCCTCAGGGTTATGTCTCCTGGGTCTTGCTTGGCCTCTTCTCCTCCCCTTTCCTCTTTACTCCTCTCACCTCTCCTTCCTTTTCTTCTCCTTCTGTACTCATTCACTTGGTGATCTCATCAACTTCTGTGAATTTAGTTACCATCTTCATACTGATCTCTGTACTTGCCCAGAGTCACCCAGCTAGTACAATTCTGAGGCTAGATTTGAACTTATAGCTTCCTGACTACAAGACTGGTACTCTATCCACTGTGCCACTTGGCTAGCTGACTGATTGTACTTCACTTTACTCTTCCGTAGTTAGAGAAGGCTGGACTTGATGATCTCTAGGATTCCTTCTAGTGCTTAATCATAGAATTCTGTGATGGAATAGTGGCTGTAAAACTAGAGGAAAGAGCGGTATAGAGGGCACTCTAGTAAAGGCAAAAATAGCAAATGACATTCTAGTAAAGGACACTCAAGAAACAGAGGCCATGCTTAGGGGACATGTAGTTTAGCTTAAGAACAGGGTAATAGGGGAATGGTATTAGATAAGACAGGTAAGGTAAACTGAGGACAAATTGTACAAGGCTTTTAAGGACAGGCTGGGGCCCTTAAGACTTAATCCATTAGGCAATCTTTTCTACTACAAGAAACATTTATCAAGGGCCTTCTACAAGCAAGGTATTGTGCCAAATAATGAATATACAAAGGCAAAAGGGAAACGGTCCCTACCCTCAAAGAATCCACATTTCCTGACAATTCATAAGTATATGTTTCTACCATATTGACACCATGACATACACCTTCAAAAGACTGAGTGTGATAAACATCCTACAGAGTATGCCCATTCTGAGTCATATAGTATTTATTTCTCATAAAACACAGTTAATGTGGAAGGGTCATTGTCTCTTCCTCTTTCCTCTTCCCCCAGTTCTTTGGTTGGGTTGTTCCCTACTGGAGGAGATAAGTGTGCTAGGGAGCACACTTTTACTCCCACCTTCCGCCACTCAACCATTAAGCACCCAAATCTTTTCAATATGCCAATTATTTAACCAAAAGCAGTGTCTTAGAGCAAAGGTGTCATTAGAAGATTTTCTGGCCAAGAAAGACAGGTATTGGCAATCCAATTAAGTAAAAAGAGCCTAGTAGGTACCATTGGACTAGTCAGGCAAGTTGAGTCAAGATCAGTGAAGCCAAGTATATGACAGGAAGGAATTGACAGTTATTGTGGGTTTAGGTAGCTAAGCAGGTAGGTGGATAGTTAACCAGGAGGGAGGGAGGGAGGCAACAGATAGGTAAGGAGGGCCCAAAGTCCTAGAAGTTAGAGAGATTACAAGACCAACCCTAGTGATTGGGATTGATTTCAGATTCTAAGGGAGAGGCTTTTTTTTTTTGGTCACTCTGTTGTATGCTACTTCCCAAGTATGGAAGGCACTGGGCCACACACAGTCATCTTTACCATCAGCAAACATCTACACTCTTTATGTAAAACACCGTGGTTGAAAGTCAGGAATTTGCAAGGTGGTCTTGTCCATTTCAGAGGGAAGTAGTGTTACATAATAGAGGGGTCTTCCCGATTCAAGGTCCAATGCTCTGTTCACTGCACCACCTAGCTGCCCTGACTTATTACCTATGTTACCTAGGTCAAATTACTCAACCTCTGAGCCTCAGTTACCTTAATTGTAAAATGGGGGAAATAATACTTGGACTACTTAGCTTATTGGGTTGTCATAAAAAAAGTGCTATATAAATCTGAACTATCTCTATTATCATTGCTGCAAGGATAGAGATACTAGGATTTCCTCCCATCAGACTCTCAAATGGTTTCTCAAATGAATGATGTTTTATTTAGGTCATCACTTTTCAATTCTCCTCCAGAGAATTTCTCTGTCTGTTCCCCAAAGCAAAACAAGAGGAACATTTTGAGCTTCCAGTCCTTACCGAGCATGCACAATGGCTTTCTTGCAAACTTCAGTCTCCCTCTCCATCCTTTGTACCTGCAGCAGCATCCTGCAGCCCAGATCCTCAAAGCAAACTCGGCTCCAAAGATGAAAATAGCAAATGTTTCCTGCATCCAAGAACAGAAAGACTTGATTAAATGAAATCCAGTTAGCCAAAACCTACAAGTCAATTTTTTTTCTATTAAATGGCACCAGGGTTTGAAGGGCTACTGCCTCAATTTTAATGTCTCTAATGGAATTGTTCAACCTAGCAAAGCAATTAATTCTTTTTACGTGGACTCCTCTGTTTTTGTTTTGTCAGATAATTAAAAAAATTTTTTTAATGTACTCAGAGCCTACAAATGATGATAGTTAAATAAACAAATCATCTGATTGAGAAAAGAAATCAGCATAAGCAGTTTCCTAATCTACCATTAGCAGAAATGATACATCACATATGAACATAGATTGGTTCTGATACTCTTCCAGTCTCTCCAAGATAATGCTGGAAATTCCATTTCCTTATTGCAACTGCAGAGAGGTTGCTTTCAGTTCTCTTTCCCTCAATATTCCAGTCCACTGGTGCAGACCAATCACCAAATATTTATTGACTATCTTCTAGGTATCAGATTCCTTCTTTCTCCCTACCTGAATTGTGTCCATTTTCTACTTCCTTTCTTCCTTCTGTAACTTACCTTAATAAACAACGGAAAGTAACACTAACATTTTCTGACTTTTATGTAAGTTTTAAGGTTTGCCAAGGGATTTGTATACTGGGTCTCATTCAGAGAACGTAAAGCCTTCAGGGTCCTGAGATTGCCAAAGGAAAGAGGAGAGGAGTATGGGAATGCTTTTCTTCTGGAAACACCGCTATTCTTGTCTTATTTCATTCTTTTACTAGACTAGCCACTTTAAGAGGTATATTATATCCTCATTTTGTCCAGACTTTTATCTCTTTAATTTTGGAATACGTAATCCTCAGTCTCTCTCTAAAGTGACTTCCTTATAGAATTGCACAAAGATAGTTTCTACAGAAGCAACTTTTAAAAATCCAACATAACTGTAATATGGTGAAGGAATGATGTTTTTTGGCATTTCCCTCACCAAAAACGCCATTATGGATTGGAATGTGCTGCTAATCTGCAATAAGCCTTGGCTTATTTCTGACTGCTAGCTACTAGAGAACATTGATCTCTGTTTTTTTACGTCCTGAACCTAAACTTCTTGCCGACCTACTGCCAATCCTGGTGACCCTCTGACTAACCTGATCTTCATTCTGGCATAGCAACAACCCTAAATTCAACAATAGGTAAGTGCCCCACATGATAACAACAGGTCAGGGTTAGCAGGGCCTTTAGCTTACCAATAATAGCAGCCAATCTCCTGAAACGGTCTCGTACTCCTTGAATGTGGTCAGTACTGCCAAGATTAAGCACCCCAGAACGATTAGAAACCTAGAAGGAAGAAAGGAGATATAAGGAATGGCTCAGTCTTTCTGCATTTGTAATTATTTGCTCCTTAATTCTTGTGCTGACCACAGGATGATCATTGAGAGTTGATATAGCCTCCCCCCTGCCTCCAAGGGAGACAGACTTTAAACCTCTACCCAAAAAGATCATCTCCACTTTAAAAAAATAAATTCTACCCATTCCAGGTAATGTATTGCATTTTTACAATCCATCTAGCCTGGGAAGTTTTCCCCAAGGTCTTGCCCAAATGGTTCCTCCTACAATTAAAGGCCATTCTCCTTTATTGGCCCTGTGGAAGAGCTGAGGAAAATGATCCTTTCCTTACTGAGAATACTTTGGTTCAATGGTTAGTGCCAGGAGCCTGCTGAGAGGCTAGCAAAGTGAACATGTAGTGGCTAACTGAAGAGCCAATAGGGAGGAGATATTATGAGGTGTTAAGGCTCTCTGACCTTCTCTTTTCTGCTTGTGCTCTGGTTAGTCCTACTCTCTTTCCACCCATCTGTCTTGTTCTGTTATCAGAACTAGGTTTTCTCTTTCATCTTTCTGACTTGAACCTCCTGTTATACTTCATATAGTTGTTAAGATCAAATGAAGAAATATATGGAAAGTACTTTAAAAACTTTAAAGCGTTCTCTCTCTCTCAACATACACACATATACACACATACATACATATGTTGGTTTTCATAATTCTCATCTTCATCATTGGCTTAACAAATTTGACTCAACTTGAGAGCCTATGACTTTGTCTGGGAAGCCAAAATCTAAGAGTTTCCAGAATCTTATGGGCCTCGAGGGTCTCATTTAATCTATCACTTATACAGCTAACGAATACCTTCTTCAACACCTCTATCAAGTGATAATCTAGCCTCAGTGATTGCTGAATTCCATTCCATTCCCTCCTCTGTTCCTTACTGCCTAAACGTCTAATTCCTTAGTCAAGCTTCCCTAGGGCAGCACATTCCATGCTTTCCTACCTCTGATTTTGAGGTCAAGAGGCACTGTAGCATAATTGTTAGAGTGCCTGGAACATGTTGATCATGTGACTCTGAGCAAGTCACTTAAATACTCAGTACTCTAGACTACTCTAAGACTTCACATTGCAGAGAAGATGCTTACCTGTGTTGGTAAAGAGAGTTTACTTATCTGGGAGTCCCCTAACCCAATGAAATCACAGGCCTAGTCACTATTCCTATGTCAATTATTAGAAGGTTCTTCTTTATATTAAGCCAAAAATCTTTATTGAAACTTTCATGAAGTTTTGCCCCTAAAGTAATGCAGAAAAAGTCTAATCTGTCTTCCACATAACAACCTTTAAATATTTAAAAACTATGATTCTTTAAATATCCCCAGTTCCTGCCATATATTCCGATTTCTGTGTTTTCTCTCCCATTAGAGTGAAAGCACCTTGAGGACAGGGGATTGTTTTTGTCTTTCTTTGTATTCCCCCCTCTCCCCCAAGAGTGCCCAGCACATACTAAATACTAAATAAATAATAAATGTTTGTTGATTTAACAATTTCTTTGTTGAGCCTCCTATGGCCTGGCTTCATCTTGATCTTCTCTGCACAGGCTCCAGCGTTTGAACTTCCTGTCTAAATTACATCATTCAGGACTGGACCCAACATTTGCATCCCCTAAGTTCATTTCCAAGTCTTCCCTAGATTTTGCTCTCTTTGTTTCTAAATCCAACCAGGAAATCTGGTTTCTACGTTGGTCTGGTGATTTGACTTGGTGTTCTTGACTGATTGGTGCCCTGGATTCTACTAACCCTGATGCTGTAGTTCAGGTAAAAGACCTATGCCACCCTCTGCCTTTAATGTACAGTGCTGTTTTTAACGGGGGGAGGAGAGGAGTTTCTTGCTGAGGCCTAGATGGCATTCAGAATGTGAGGAAATTGTTCATGTAGCTTCCTTGGATCCTTTGGACTGGCTTATAGTCTAACATTCATAACAATAAATTCATAGCGTAAAATGCCAACACCTAGAACCAGCACTGCTTGTGTCAAGTAGCACCATCCAGGGCAAACCACCTATCATGCATCTTCCTTTTAACTTTATGGTTTACAAAGTGATAACCAGAGCTATGCAATGAAGGGAATCTGAGAGTAAGATGGAGCTTCAGAGGTCTTCTAGCCCAACCCAGTGAATCAGGGTCCCACGCTATTTCTTTTCCACCCCTGAGGCCTTAGGGCAGTTCCCTTCAGCATAGCTAGTGGCAAGGAAGGTAGCACCAGGATTGTTACTTGTCCTGTGATGGGGCATTCACTACATTCTAAGAGTTGGACAAGACTGAAAAAGTGACTAAACCACAGCAACAGTAACAGGACAGTCCATCTTTAGACAACTCTAGATGTTAGGAAGGTTTTCCTTATATCCATCCTAAATGTGCTTTTCTCTAAATCCCAGCTACTGGTCCAGTTTTGCCTTCTGGGACTAGGCAGACCCAGCAAATCCTTTCCTATGTGACATTTCTCCATATATATATATATATATATATAAGTGTCACTGTACACATGCCATCCTCATGTCAGGTTCCATATCCCAAGTTCCTTCAACTTATCTAGATAAAGCTTTGTTTCCAGTCAGCCTTTTCCCATCCTAATTGCCGTCCCCTGAGTTTCTCCAATTTATCGATGTCTTTAATAGACTATTATGTCCAGAGCTGGATATAAGAGTCCAGTAACTGTTGTCTGAACAGCACAGAATACAGAGGCACTATCATCACCTTGGGGTGCTATGCTTCTACTAATGAAACCTAACATTATATTAGCTATTTCCCTGCCATGTCACACTATTGACTCATACTAAGTTTACATTCCATTAAAACCCAAAGAATATTTTCATTCATTTGTTATCTTGCTATGTCTCCCTTGTCCTATATCGAGAGATTTGTTTGTTTGTTTTTTAAACTCAAGCATAGGATTTTACATTTTCCATGTTCAACTTCATCCAATTAGATCTGACCTTTTCCTCTAGACCAGTGGTTCTCAACCTTCCTAATGCCATGATCCTTTAATACTTGTATGTGGGTATATCTGCATGTGGGCAGACCCAGCTAGAGACAGATAGAGGAGCGGTATCTCAGTTCCTAAGACCATCGGAAACAGGTGTTTTCTGATGGTCTTAGGCGACCCCTGTGACCCCTGTGAAAGGGTCATTCAACCCCCAAAGGGGTCGCGACCCACAGGTTGAGAACCACTGCTCTAGTCCATTGAGAGAATTGTGGGTCCTGAGTTGGTTACCCATGATATCTTTATTCACCAGTTACATGTCATCCATAAATTTGATAAGTACGCTATCTGTGCCTTTAATTCAAGTCAATGATTGAAATATGCAGAAAAAGATAAAGGGCAGATCCCTTGAGCGCTTCATTAGAGGTCTCCTCCCAACTTGACACAGTGACCAATTAATGACTACCATCATATAGCCTACACCCATTCATGGCAGCTTTGTCAAATGCTTTGTTGAATTCCAGGCATTTTATATCCGTAGGATTACCCTAATCGTCATACTCCCCTGTTGCCTACTGCCTAAAAATCAAGCTTCTAAGGGAGACATTCAAAGCCCTCCACAATCTGCTACCACTTTGCCTTTCTAATCTTATCTCATAATATTCCTATTCATATGTCCTAAACTCCAATCCAATTGACTTATCACTGCCCTCCAAACACATCCTGCCTTATCATACTTACATAACTTGGTTCATATTGTTTCCTTCTCTCTAAATACCTTGCTCTCAACTTCCCAATATTTCTGGCCATTGAAATATTACCCATTCTACAAGGACCAATTCAAATTCCATCCTTTCCATGAAACCTTCTCTGAATCTCCAAAATCAGTAAGGATTTTCTCTCTAGAATGTCACAAAACATTTGGTTTAAGCATTTTTGATGTGCTTATGGCATATTATATTTCTTTATATATATTTCTATATATTCGCATTCAATCAGATTGTATACTCCAAGAAAACAAAAATCTTAGTTCATTTAATCTTTACAGCTACTCTAGGAACAAGCACAAAATAAGCTCCTAAGGAATATTTGTTAAAAGATGAAGTTAAATATTGTTAGAAAAGTCATATACTCTGCAAATATATTTCCCCATTCTGCTGAAATTTCACCAAATTCATTCTTTTGTGTAAATAATATATTTTCCCCTCTCATTGTCTTTAAAAAATGTAAATAGCCAGGAAAAGTAATACAATAAGTCCTTACTATTACAGCTTAGTAGATATTTTCTTTCTCAGACAGAAGGAACCTAAAGATCAAAACTTGGTGAAAAAGACATAGGTTTTGGAGTCAGGAAAACTGGGTCTAAGTCTCAGCTAACTATCCACTTACTATCCATGTGACTTTGGGCCAACTGCTTGAACTATCCCAGTTTCCTTATCTGTAAAATGATGAAAACAATACTTGTCCTGTTGTTGTGCAGTCCAAGAGGGAATTTAAATGGTTCAGGGATTCTTGTAATCTATGCACTTTTTAAAAAATGCATTTTAGTAAATATATTACAGTATAATTGGTTTCCTTTGCAAATCTGTGCATTTTATTTTATTTTTTTATTCAAAAGCATTACTGTGAAATACTCTGTCCATAGACTTCAGCAGATGTCCATGGGGGGCAAGGGGCCTATGACATACAAAAAAGTCAAAAAACTTCTAGACTCTGAACATATTCTATGTTCTAAGATCCTTTCCAGGTCTGGTATTCTGTGGTCTATGGTGTGTTCCATCTCTAACATTCTGTGTTCTGTGTTCTAACAGTTTATGTTCTCTGATTCTAAAATTTAAATAATTCTATGATAATTTGTTTCATTATCTCCCTCCACTGCTGTGGCCAGCAAGGGACCAAATCATCAAATTACCATGTACCTTGCTCTCCAATCTAGATGCAATGCTATGAATTTGTCTTCAGCCAGAAGGGGGAAGCAAAACTCTTTATGTCAGTATTTCTCAAGCTCAGAAACCATCTAATCCATTCCCCTCATCTTCCTCTCTGACAACGAATTCTACGCCCTCCCCAAAATAATTTGAATTCCTAAGCAACCCCCAGAGTTTACTTTATGAGATTGGACAAACAATGATAAAATGATGATACTTCCTTCTAAGACATTCATCTAAAATGCTCAAATCATCAAGAAAGTCCTCTAAGCATAGAAAGAGGCATGAGAGAAGGAGGGGAAATCCTTGGGTTTCTTCCACATCTTAATTCACTGCTAAAATATGCACAATTTTTGTAAGTCTTTTTTTTTTCAAGATGTCACCTTGTCAGCTGATGTCATTCCTACATTTTTAAAGTGGGTGACCCCTCCTCTGACAGATTTCATCTACTTCCTTTCCTTCTTTCACTTTTTCTGGCACTCATTCTTTCTTGGCTCCTTTGTACCCTTCATTCTCCAGTGCTCTCCCCTACTCCTCCCCTCCCCTTCCCTCCTTTCTCTCCTTATTCAGCCTTGTCTTCTCCCTCCTTGGACCTTTTAGCTCTCACTTCTTCCCAGGATCTATTGATGAAAACAGGCATAAGGTTGTGGCTCAGAACCTTGTGAGGGAGAATGGGAGCCATACATACCTAGGGCAAAGAAGCTATGGCTTTGCTCCAAGGCACATAATTTAGAAGGCATTGACAGCACCTTTCTGGGTGTACTTCCTCTCCAAGGCAGTTTTAGCCACAGCTGATGTCATTCCCCAAGCCCTTCATCTCCTCAGCTATCCCAGGCAGTCATGGTAGGCTTTCCCCTTCTCCCATAGGTCCCCATCAGCATCCTTGCTCCCTCACCCAGTATTAAGGAGCTTCCCTAGCAACAGACAGCATCTTCCCCTTCAGCCCATCTTACCCACTGGTGTTCCTATACCCAGCTCCTCCCCTAGCAACAGCAGAATGGTTCTTCCTCTCCTCCTGAAATCACATGAGGTGTCCCAGAGTGTGTCGTTTCTCCTCCAGACCACACCCCAGAAGAATCTCTCCTATTTCCTCTTTTCATTTCAACTTGTCTCAGATAGAAAATTTTTTAGTTATGGCTCAGGGGAGAGCCAGTTTAAGTAATAGCTAACTAATAGCTAATATTGGCTAACATTTATATAACGCTTTGATCCTTAAAGGGCAGTTTTGGTTATATATTTTTTAGGATCCTCAGTTTCTCTTTAAAAAATTTGCCAAGAAATACCCAAAGTATTTTGGTAGGTGTACTTTATTTTTTTTATAATCTTTATATATTTATAGGGGGGTAGGTGAGGCAAACAGGGTTAAGTGACTTGCCCAGGGTCACAGAGCTAATAAGTGTCTGAAGCTGAACTTGAACTCATGGCCTCCTGATTCCAGGTTCAGTGCTCTATCCGCTGTGCCACCTAGCTGCCCTTGGTAGATGTATTTTAATAGAAAATGTACTAGGCTTGGAGTCAAAAGATTTAATGGGTTCTAGTATTTCCTGTACTGCTCCCTGGCTATGTGACCAAGCAGGGGAAAATTGCCTCTTTAGGTTTCAGTTCCTTTACCTGTCAAAGGAAAGTTTAAATATTACTGTCTCATAGTATCATTAACTTAGAGCGAGATTGTATTTTCAAGGTCATCTAGTCCCACCTCTTATTTTATAAAGAACTGAGGCCTGTACAGGTGAAATCATGCCTAAGTTCACACATATAGTTGCTGGCGGAGGGGAATCCAGGTGATCTGTGTCTAAATCTAGTTCACTGTACAACATTGCTTCCCATCTGGGAGATCCTTTCCAGTCCTAGCATTACATGACTCACCAGAATTTCCCCTGTATAAGGTCCCCCTCGCTTTCTAAGGGCAGCTAGATGGAACACTAGGCCTGGAGTCAGGAAGACATTTTCCTGAGTGCAAATCTGGCCTCAGACACTTACCAGCTGTGTGTCCCTGGACAAGTCACTTCACCCTGTCTGCCTCAGTTTCCTCATCTGGAAGATGAATTGGAGAAGGAAATGATGAACCACTCCAGAAGAAAACCCAAATGGAGTCATGGAGAGTTAGACATAACCGTAAATGACTGAACAACAATAACGACCATCACTTTCTAAACCAGAGTCAAAACTCAACTCATCCTCCACATCCATCACCTTTTCCAGCTTCCAGAAAAAAGTGTCGGGGATATAATCAACACAAAAGGAAATTATATGTGTAGAGGTATCTATGTCCACATATATTTATGCTTCTGTCTGTCTCTATCTCTATTGTCTGTCTGTTTCTCCCCCTTCCTTTCCTTCTCCCTCTCCTCCTCTCCCCGTCTCTTCCAACCTCCCTGCCCCCTACGGAGTTCTCACCTATCTGCTCCGCTGCCAGTGGGCATCAGGCCAGTTAGTCACAACAGAGCTACCAATTAAAAACTTTCCTGGCTAGCCTGATGCTAAGATGGCAGCTCAGCCAGCTAGTGATTTTGGTGGAAAGGAGAATGTGAAGGACTCTTCTCTCCTTACAGTAAACTCCAATTTGGGACTAATTTGCCCAGAAACAAATTGCTTTTATTACGGGAAGATGTACAGAATCACAGAAGGGAGCCTCCAGGGTGGCTCGGAAGCCCACCCCTTGGGTAGCTACATTGGGAGATTTATCCATCTACAACTGTCCTGAGAAGAAGTGACCCTCTTTTCTCCACTCAAGCAGTGCTAAGGAAGTCATTACTTACTGAGGAAACAAACCCCTTCTACTTATAAAGCTCTAATTATTAAAAAAAAACAACGACCAGAACCCCCCCCCCGTATTGACTTTGGTTCTGCCACCCCACAATTTTTATTAGTCTTCGTTCTTCCCTTTGGGGTATAAAAATATAAAAAGCCTGATCCGTCTTTTCCGTGTCATCTTATACACTTGATAAAAGCTAATGTATCCCCAGTTCTCTACCAATTCCTTTCTATACTGAACATCCATAGTGTTTTCAATCCCCGCATGTCATGGCCCACTTACCACGATCAATCTTGTTGAGGCACTTTTCAGCTCATCAATATTCCATCTAGTATGTGATAAGCAGAATAAGGCAGAAGAGAGTGGAACTTTCACCAGTCATTCTGGATATGATCCTTTTTAAATGTAATTGAAAATCATTTTAGTTTTAGGGGATATTATGTCATTTCTGACTCATGCTCAGCTTGTGGTCCACTAAAAACCCCTGGTCTTTTTAACATGAAAATATTTCTAATCGTTTCTGACCCTAAATGTACTTAAATGATATCTTGAACCAAAACATAGGATCTTATATTTAATTCCCATTGAATTTCAATGTAAACTTGTGCCTTGTAACTATTTCTGGGTCTGGATAAATACAAAATGTTGGCATCCAGTCTTGCTCTTCAATAAGCTGGGAGGGATGTGATGGGATTTTCTAAGTCTGTTCTTCTCTCTCTTGTTTTACAATACAGGATCAGAAACAAAACTGGCAGCAATGATGCAGTATTTGCCAATCTGCCATCTCTCTCTTTCCTCTCTCCTCTTCCCAATGGATAACACTGCAAAAATTAGCACAATTTTCCATGAGCATAGCCATATACATTGGCTCTTATTTTCAAGGAAGGTATACCATAGGGAGTGACTTAAAGTAGAAGCAAGGGACATAAGAGAGTCTGTCTGCTTGCTGAACAGAACATTCTCTTCTAGGGTCCCTGACCCTACATGCCAGAGAAGAACCACTGAGGAATGGTGCCTCATTTCCAAATACCTTTTTCTCTTCTCTGCCAATCTCCCCTAAAACTCTTATATTTATACAGTAGAATCTTAGTAATTTAGAACTGAAAGGGACTTTAGAGCAACTGCAATAGACAGATAGATATGTATGTTTATCTAGTAGAAGGAATTTGCACACTGGGAGTTTTCTGCACCAATAAAATTGCAGTTCTACACACACACACATACATACATACATACACACATGTATATATTCACAAGATCTTCCCAGTCTTCAAAATCTCTACAATGTTCTATAATATGTATGTCTTTCCTTTTTCCTTTTCCGTTCTCTTTCCTTTCCTTCTTTCTTCCCTTTTCCTTCCCTTCCCTTAATTTCCTCTCCTTTCTTTCCATCTTTACCTTTCCTTTCCTTTCCTCCTCCTTTCTTCCTCCTTTCCTTTCCTTTCCTTTCTTCTTTCCTTCCTTTCTTCCTTCTTTCCTTCCTTCCTTCCTTCCTTCCTTCCTTCCTTCCTTCCTTCCATTTTTCTCCTTCTCCCTCTCCCTCCAGGTGCTCCCATAAATAAAAGCCTATTTTTGGAACTCCAGTTCCATTAATATTCTGTGGCTACAAGTCCTGAAACATTACACCTTCTGAAAAACTGCGGTTGAGGGTCATCCAAAAAGACAATGGAGATTACCTGATGGCCACTAGGAAAACAGAGTGCGTTACAAAGAATTAGGAAGGAGCAGCCGAACAAATACTGTGATCAACAAAGATACGCTAAAAGAAGATGGGCTGGTCCAGTGTGCTCTTATAGATATTCTTGCACTGTCTAGAGAATTCAGGGAAAGCTCCCAGCACATTAAATGTGCCCACTGGGGTGAATTTGTGGGAAGAAATGGGTGAGCCTCATATAGTGTGGGCAAGGGTGACTAGGTTGTGATCTGTAGTACATGGATGAGATCGCAGATTCATTGGAAAACAGGAATGTGTATGTGTGTGTGTGTGTATGTATGTATGTATGTATGTGTAAGGAATCCAAACCTTAACTGAAGCATGAATTATACACACATATACACACATATGTATATTATACTTATGTATACACACATATACATGCAAGGAATCCAAATTCTAACTGAATTATGAACTAGGACTGTCTATGAATATGTATGCGTGTATACATACACATATTACATGTATGTATACATACACAGGGAATCCAGACCCTAACTGAAGTATGAATTCCCTTCCACAGCCACTCCAATGGAGGGGGGTGCACGGTGCTTTCTGAGATGAACTTCTTCCTCAACCCTTAAAGAAAAATAAAATTACTGAGCCAGCAGGGGAGAGATAATTTCATCAGAATGAATCTTAAATTCAGCATGTTCAAAATAGAACTCATCTTTCCCTCCAAATCCTCTCCACTTCTGAACTTCCCTATCACAGTGAAAACTTCCCTATTGTAAGGCCTTATCACTACATGCCTAGACTACTAAAGTCATCTGCCGGATGGGTCTGCCTGCCTCAAATCTCTCCTAACTTCAATCCATCCTCCATTCAGCTGCCAAAGTGATTTACCTAAAGCACAAATCTGACCATGCCACCTCCCTATGCAGTAAACTCCATTGGTTTCTTACCACCTATAGGATCAACTATAAAATCCTAGAACCCCTTCCCCACCCTACGCGCACATATTCTTATCCTTTACAACCTCATACCCACAGACTCTTCAGTTCAACCTCCTTGGTGTTCCTCAGTGTACTCCATCTTCTGACTCCCCACATTCATTGGCTGTCCCTCATGCCTGGAATATTCCCTCTTCATCTCTGCCTCCCCAGCTTCCCTGCTTTCTTTAAGTCATAGTAAAAAAAAACCCCACCTTCTATAAGAAGACTTTCCCAATCCTTCTAGTGTCTTCCATCTGTTGATTATTTCCTATGTATCCTGTATTTATTTCATTTGTATGCAGTTGCTTGAATATCCTCTCTCCCGTTAGATTGTGAGCTCCTTGAGGACAGGAAATGCAGATGCTTAACAAATGCTTACTGACTGACTGACTTTCTCTTCCTGTCTGCTGAGTGTGTAGGAGCTGTGAGAGGCCCTCATTTGGATGCCACATGGGGATAGTACCAGTGTCTCTCTCCATCCTGGTATCTATGGTGACTGCTTATACATAGCAATTAAGAGCCTTTCCTCATCTGGCTGAGCTTGAGTCAAGGTCTCAGGGACCTTGATGTCTCTTCTGATGCATGTTAAAGAGAGGGTGTTTCCAGTTACAAATTCTTTGAATGGGAAGGTGATTATGACCTCAACTGAAAAAAAGAAAGTTCAGAGGAGGGATAGGTCTGGTTTGAATGTGAGTTTGGAGAGTTGGTGGAACAAGCAGGTGGAGAAGTCCAGGAGGTTGCTGGTCTTATGGTACTGCAGCTCAGTTGAGACTAGGACTGTCTATAAGGATGTTAGAATTATAATAGAGGACTCATGGACGCTGATTAATTCAGCTAGAGCGGTATTGTAGAGGGTAAAGAGGATGCAGGATAGAGCTTTGGGGGACAAACCCTCAAAAAAGTCAAGGAGATAGATGATGAGAAAGCCAAGAACACTGGAGCAATGAGGAAGAGAACTAGGAGGAAGGAGTGTCAAACCAAGAGAATATTGAAGAAGAGAATGTAATGAAGGTGCCAAAGAATGTAGAGAAGTCAAGAGGAATTAGTATTAATGAAAGGCACTTGGACTTAGCAAAAAAAAAAATTGTAAGGGGTTGAAAACTAAAAAGATGATGAGAAAGTGGAGTTAATGAAAGGAGACATTTATTTTTGGGAGTTTGGAAATGAAAGGGGGAAGATATAGAGGACAGAGGCTTGAGGGACTAGAGGGTCAAGTGGAAGTATTTTTTTAAAGGATGTAGGAATCATGGGAAGTTTGGAAGGAATCACATTGAAGATCAGAGAGGAAGAGGGTATGATCTCAGAGACCACCTCTCAAAAGATATGGGAAGAGGTGGGATCAAGGGCACAAGTAGAGGATATGACTTTGGCAAGGAAAAGTCTCTCTCTAAGAGGGTAAAGCTATAAAGAGTTTTTGAAGGGTAGATCATGGAAGAAAGAAAGCAAGCATTTATTAAGCACTTGTTGTGTGCCAAGTTCTGTGCTTAAGAGCTGGGGTTACAAACACAAGCAAAAAGAAAGAGTGTCTTAGAGCTTATGTTCTAGGATAAGGGTATCTAAGATGTTGGTAAATGGATGAAGGTTTTGAAATCCAAAAATCAGGAGCAGAACCAGAAGAAGGAAGGTTGACCAGGCTAGGCCCATCCACAAAAATGAAGTCCCTAGGACCTGAGGGAGCTTCTAGGATTACAGAGCAGCTGAGAAATCTAATCTAAAGCAAAGCCTTAGAGGGGAATAGAGGCTGGATGGGCAGGGCCCCTCCACAAAATGGAAGCCCCAGGAGAAACTCATTAATGGGAAAGGGGCAGGCCTGACAGAGGGCTATTCCAGACTGAGAAAGCTGCATGGATAGCTGGATATACCAGAGTTGAGGGCAGTCTCCTGACACAGAGAGATGTCCGAGGACAATGTAGTAGCAGAGGCATGATTTAAAATTCTGGATGTCAGGAGCAGAACTAGGAGATGAGGGGAAGCTGACTGTCATAGACCCCTCCACAAAATGGAGGCCCAAGGCATCGAGGGAAGTTCTGAGATGAGACAGTGGCCGAGGCATGAGTTTGAAACCTGGAAGTCAGGAACAAAGCTGGGAGAGGTGACAATGGACTTCAAGATGAATGGCCTTGATTTTCTCAGTAAAGAAGAGATGAAATCTAGCCAGACTGTCTATTGTTACAAATGTGTTTCGTTATTGCTATTGTCTATCTCCCAGGGCTGTTGCAAGGATCAGATCAGATAATGTTTATAAAGCATTTAATAACCAGTAAGCACTAAGTGTGAGTTATTAATAAGCTTCTAACCAAAGATGACAAGGAAGAAAACATTAGCAACCACCAGTCCACATGTTTGTTTCACATCTCCAGAAAATCTTCCCAAATATGATCTAGATAAGCGCTGAGGTTATTATCCTCGTGGAAAACAGGAGAGGGCAACAGGTAAGCTTTCATGGGCAAGAGCAGACTGCATCTTTTATGACTTCACAGTTTGTTGAAGAATACAGAAAATATAAGGTTTCCCAGTGCCTATTATTTGTTGGTTTTTAGGAGAGCATTTCTCTCTGAATGGCAAACTCTCCTCAGACAAAATCATTAAAAAGACCTCCCATTTATATATTGTTTTAGATTTTTTAAAAATGATTTTGCCCACAATGGGCAACCAGTGGATAGAGCACTGGGCCTGGAGTCAGGAAGACTCATCTTCCTGAGTTCAAATGTAGCCTCTGATACTGACTAGCAGTGTGATCTTAGGCAAGTCTCTTAACCCTTTGTTTCCTCATCTGCAAAATGAGCTGGAGAAGAAAATGACAAAACATTCCAATATCTTTGCCAAGAAAACTCCAAATGGGGTCACGAAGGGTTGGACATGACTGAAATGACTAAACAATAATTCTTCACAATAAGAGGGATAGTCTAAGCACAATTACCTCCATATTACAGATGGCAAACAAACAGTAATCCATAAAATTTTAAGCACGTGTGTTCAGGTTTTCCTAAACATAGGACATTTTAAAGTTTAATCTGTATTATTAACAGTTTCTCCACTGCTTTCCTTAGTCTAGACAATCAATAAAACAACCAAGCCCTGAGCTATAGTGTTTGCCAATTTTTGAAGTGTAAATGATCATTCTTAAAATTTAACAGTGGGCTCTGGAGCTGATAGAAAGTGGCTCCAGCACAGCCCTGGTTTTCAGTGACTTCCTGTGCTTCCAGGACTATTAAAAGTTAGATCTGGGGTTGAAACCAATGTCTCCTGGCTCAATACCTCATTCCACTATACCATATCAAATTTTTATTATTTATTCTTGTTGTTGTTGTTATCCTCAGTCCTGAATCGATTTATTTGAATTAATATGGAATTATAAATACACAAAAAAAGCCCCACTAGGCATCATCTTCCATCAGAAAATTTGCCAACTTGGACTTGGCATTTCAAAATAAGTTTCTTGATTTCTAAATCTCATTCCTACCAGGCAGCATGGTAACTATATAAACAAGCCTCTGCTTTAAAGTCTTTCTTTGGATTTCTAATTAACAAGAATTAATAAGTACTCAGGCAGGTGGGAGTAAGTCTCATCCTCCAGAACATACAACATTTTATTGGAAGCCAGAAGCTCCTGTCTCAGGAGAGAACTATTGGGCTTCCCCAGACAAGTCAGTTCATGTTGCTACCTCATTCAACCCTCCCTGCAAACAATGTGGTCTGACAAAATATATGACAGTCCTATTTGCTCTGCTGCTACCTTACTAGCTCAATGTGCTTTATACCCTGTTTTCATTTGACACTTTCAGATAAAGTCAGTTCTATCAAATTTCCTGCAGATGACTTTTTTCTTCCCCAGTAGGCTCAAAATGATCCCCATTAATTCTGTCCTGCCATGACAGTGTGGCAGAGGGGCCAAGAGCAGCAGGCACACACAGTGGGCAACCCCTCAGGGTTTCATTTTCCTCATATAAAATAATGGGGTTGGTCTATCTGGATAATCTTTAATTTCCTTCCAGCTCCTAAAAAGATCATGTTCTCTGTTAGAGTGTTCTTTGTTGGTGTAGTAGAACGAGCATTGTACTTGTAGCTAGGAGCTCTGGTTCATCCTCCAGCTTTGAAATGAACAAATCACTTAACCCCACTGAGGCTCAGTTTCCTTATTTATAAAGCAGGGCTAATAATCTTTATACAGCCTACTTCTAAGTTGCTGTAAAGAAAACACTTTGTTATCCTTTGCTGTACATATAGGCAAAGATGAGCCTTTAAAAAATAGGATTAAGAAGTATGAAACTAAAACAAAAAGCTATTATATGCAAGGGGAAACTACAGAAACTTTCTTAATAAATACAGGAGTAAAACAAGGATTATCTCCCTTTTCTGCTGTTATTTGACCAAATTCTAGAAAGGCTAGCTTAGCAATGACAAAAGAATAAATTAAAGGCAAGGAAGAGTTAAAGCTATATGTATTTGCTAATGATTCCATGGTCACTTAGAAAATCATGGAAAAATTAAAAGAAACTGAGACAATTCATAAATTTGAGTAATATAGGATGCAAACCCACAAATATCTATAGATTTTTGATATAGCAGTAACAGAATCCAGGAGAGAATAATACAAACGAAAACACCGTTTAAAATAATGATGAAAGTACATAAAGTATCTGTGAGTAAATCTAATGGGACATATTAAAGACCTGTGTAGACACAATTACAAATTGTTCCTTAAAGAATAAAGGAAGTATGACTAATGTCTGGACTATGCCAATATAACAAAACCACAATGCTACTTAAATCATAAATTTAGTGTTGAGACAATAAGAAAAAACAAAGGGACAATTTATAGAGTTAGACACATTACTTTTTAAAAAAAATTATAATTGCTTTATTTATAAAGGTTAAAAAAAAACCCACTGGAAATATTCTGTATGGCAAGTAATTGGAAAAAAGAAATTGGGGCATATTAATATATTATTGCATAGTGAAAATTACAAACATTAAGAGACTCTGAAGTAATGCAGATGGAAGAAAACAGTCAGAAGAAGAGTTAGACTTAGCCATAAGACCATTCAGAAGAGCAAGGTATCTAGAATCTCAAGGGCAAAATGAAAAAAAAAAAGTAAGGATGAGAGGGAATAGCGCTTACAGATTACTGATTATACTATAAACAGGTATTGAAACTTTGGTATAAGTTAAGTATAGAAAAATAGATCAGTGGAATAGGTTAGATAAGAAAGAATTATAAACAATTAAGTTCAATAATCCAGGGTTCAATAAACCTGAGAACATGAATTCAGGGAAAAATTATCTACTTGACTAGAAATTGTTGAGAAAACTGGAAAAGTTTGGCAGAAAAGAAGATTTAGTTCAACAACTTGCACCATATGCTACAATATGCTCAGAATACATATGTAACCTAAATATTAAAGGTCATAGCATAAAAACTTGGAAAAATCATATCAGATACTTTTTGAAGATGTGGCAGGGGCAGAATTCTTTATAAAATAAGGGATAGAGACAATCAGAGAAGATAAAATAAATAAATAAAATGAAATAAATTATTACATTAAATTGAGACACTTTTGCACAAACAACATTAAATACAACTAGGATAAGAAGGAAAACTGTTCAATGGGAAACAAATCTTTGCAACAATATACTGATATCCAAGATACATAGGGAATTAACGCAGATATATGAGACCAAAATACAGTTCTCAGTGGACAGATCATCACAGGATATGACCTAATGGTTTTCAAAAGAATTCTAAATGATTAACAACCATAAAAATGATTATTCTAAATAGTTATTTAATAATAAGGGATATACAATTCCAAACAACTCTGAAGTTTCAACTCCTATCCAGAAAAGAGACAAAGGTTGTAAAAGAACAGGCGTGATAAGACACTTAATGTAACTGTGAATTGACTCAATCATTTGGAAGGCAATTTGAAATTGTGTGAAGAAAGTGACTAAAATTTCCCTGCCCTTTTAAAGAGAAATCTCATTGCTGGGCATATGCTTCAAGTGGGTCAGTGATAAAAATAAAGGTTCCTTATATTCCAAAATGTTTGTAAGTCATCCTTTTTGGTAATTGCAAAGGGCTTAATGCAAAGCACATGCCCATTGATTGGGAAATGATTGAAGAAAATGTGTTAGATAGATGTGATGGAATGTTACTGGGAAACAACGAATTAGAGAAGCATGGAAAGAATTACTTGAAGTGATGCAAAGTGTAGTAGACCCAAGAAAACAATATGCATAAGACTGCTAGAAAATTAGGAAGGACAAGAGCTAAATATTTGAAATGGAATGTTATGAAATTATCTTGATCAAAGTTGGCCTGAAAAAAGCTATAAAACTTCACGTTCCTCCCTTTTTCACAAAAGTGTTTGTGGGTATGTGGGTGTGGTTGTGAGTGTGAGAGGGTGGGGGGGTATAGTTGTCAATGTGGAACATTGTATATATTATTGTTTGATTCTATATAATGTTTGATTTTTTTGGCTCATTTTGTTGAATTTTGTTGTTTCCTTTTTGTTGCTGTTCTGGTATCAATCCAGTCAGTCAACAAGCATTTATTCAATGCTTATTGTGTGCCAAGAACTACGCTAAGAAGTGGAAATAGAAATACAAGGAAGAAGAAACAGTCTCTATCCTCAAGGAGCTTACATTCCAATGAGGAAAGACTACATCAAAGGGAGCAGAGAAGCAGAGAGGGGAAGGAAAGAAAATACCTTTACAGGGCATGTTAATGAAATCTGGAGAGGCAGAAACAGATTTTTCCTCAAAATAGATGTTCTGGGAAGAGCTAATCAATGAGAGAATGGGGTAGTGGGAGAGGAGGCAATATTCCAGGGTGGTAGTGAAGCCCAGAAAGTCATAAATTAGAGTGAAGAGATGAATTAATTATAAGGGATTGCTCTCTAGAGTTGAGAAGAGAAAGGCACATATTGGGAAATGATTATTTAAAACTATGAAAGATAAAAAAATTAAAGTTCTATAGAAAGGTAAGACTTTATTATTATGTTTCAAAGTCTCTTTTTATGTTCTAGGGGTTGAGTTCATGTACCATCTGCTTTATCAGTCCTTGATTTCTCTAATTGTTAATGATCTCTTGTTCTCTCTCTCTCTCTCTCTTTCTCTCTCTCTCTCTCTTTCTCTCTCTCTCTTTTGCTCTTTCTCCCTTTTTCCCTCTCCCTCTCCCCCTTCTTCCTTCCTTCCCTTCTAATTACTTTGTCTTATACTTATTCTTTTGTAGATGCTTTTATCCCTTTAGTAGAATGGAAACTCCTTTAGGAAAAAGGCTATCTAATTTTTTTGGTAGCCTCATCTACCAGCATAGTCACTTATACACAATAGATGCTTTGCTGAATTGAATTCCTTTTAGTAGGGTCTGGTAACAGACTATCTGCTGACTGAAGTCCATCCTCACTAAGTGTGGGGAATCTCATTACCAGAAGGCTAGCCAGTAGGTGGGGATTTGCTGGCCATGGCAACAAAGAAGATTACAGAATGACCCCCAATCTTCCATGTCTATCATGAAAAAGAGGAAAAATCAAGCAGATAAAGAATGCTTCTGGTTCATATTATGACATTATTATTGGCTACCCCATAGAGTTAGCACATCAGTGCATATATACATCTTACATAGGCACTACAGATGGCCAATGAAGTGGAGAATTATCTCCTACAGGGCATTAGAGACAATATCAGCAGGAAAACTTGATGGGAAAGCTCTTAGACCTTTATATAGGAATGGAAAAGCAAGTTTGCTGTTAGGAAACTGCACAGTGTTTTTAATGATGCTTAAACTAGTACTCCTTGAAATGTATTTCTATTTTTCTTTTTAACCTCCCTATCTCTTTACCTACCTACTTACCTATAATCTATCTGTCATCTGTCCATCCATCCTTCCATCAATCCAGCCATCTCTCTATTGTCTGTACATCCATTTATAATCTATCTGTTTATCTATCAACCTATCATCTGTCTGTCAATTCATCTACCATCTATCTGTCCCTCCATCTATGTATCTATTTGTCCTTCTAGCTTCCAGCTTCATCTGTTTCTATTTATTTATTTGCCTATTATCCATCCATTCATCAATTTATTTATTTACATTTAATTAAAGAAAACTATCGATACCACTTGTTTTTCTTGCCTGTGATGTTTACTGCCTTTTAACCCCCTGGGCCTCAGTTTCTTCATCTGCAAGATGAAAGTATTGGATCAGATGGCTTTTGAAGTCTCTTTCAGCTTTATTTCTATGATCTATGATTCTACAATTCTATATCAAAACATTCCCCACACCCTTCCCAAGACTCAGTTTTCCCTTGTGACAAAGAAAAGATAAAAAATATCCAGGGTGATGATTGCATCCCACGATGTATGCACTACTCTGTTACTCTCTCACAATATTTCCATATATCTTTGGAGAGAGACAGAGAGAGAGAGAGAGAGAGAGAGAGAGAGAGTGACAGACAGGCAGACAGAGACAGACAGACTGAGAGAGGAGAGATATAGGTGACAGATAGTTAATAAATATAGGTAAGAGAGATGATAAAGACAGGTGATAGAGATAGATAGACAGAATTAGTGAGCAAGTGAGTGAACTTAAATTAAATGCTTAACTGTGTGCCAGGGATTCTGCAAAGCCTGGTAGATGCAAATACAAGTAAACACTCAAAGAGCTCACATTCTAACGGGGAAGAGAATCTGTAAAAGGGGAATTAGAACGGGAAAGGGAAGAAAATGATGTATGGGGGACAAGACTGGAGCTGGGGAGGAGGCAGAACAAGACAGAGAGTGAACTGAGCGGGGCCTGAAGTTAGAATGGCTGAGGCCTTTCATGAAATGGTGAGAAGGCATGCATTTCCCCCCTTCTTCCCCTCTGTTCTCCAGAATCTACATTGAAAACCTATCTTTTTAACATCAAAACCCTGCCCATGAGACCATTAGGATTCAAGTCATGGCATGCACCTCTCTTGGAAGAATAAAAATTATAGGTGACCCAAAGGGCAGCAGAGAGATGCAGAGTTACAGCACATTACCATATATGTGTTACACATGAGAAGTTGCATAAAAGGCACCAGAGAAGAATACAAATCAGAAAAGGAAGTGGGCATGTCATGGATAGAGAGTGAGAGGCTAGGGGCAGCTAGGTGGCACAGTGAATAAAGCACTGGCCCCGGAGTCAGGAGGACCTGAGTTCAAATCTGGCCTCAGACACTTAACACTTACAAGCCATGTGACCTTGGGCAAGTCACTTAAACCCAATTGCCCCTCAAAAAAAAAAAGAGTGTGGAGAATGAGAAGAAGCAGCAGATAGATGACAGTGTTGCATTGGTCCTGATGGAAGTTTAAACAGGATCAGAGGAAGCCCCCGAAGTCACTTGGTGGAATCCTCTTTGGAAGACTTATAGGGGAGCATGGACAAGAATTCACAAGATAAGAAGCTGTGTGTTAGTTGCAATCTGCACTGGTGGGGGTATGCTCACATCAATGAGATCATGGATGCTTCAAAGTACCGAATCTGAGTCTTTTCTATTCATTATTATTTCAATATTCTAGGTTCCCTGATCTTTTCCAGCTTTAACAATCTATTCTTTATGAATGAATGAGAGTGCTGAAAAGATAGGAAAGAACCCAAAGTTGGAATGTTTGGGATCCAGAGCTTTTGATTAGCCAGTGTTAACTTTATGTAGTATTACTAGGGCTTAGCACAGTTCCTGGCACGTGGTAAACTCCCAATAAATGTTTGTTGACTGACTTACTGACCCAGACTTTCCAATTTTGGGTAGAGTAAGGCAAGATCACCCCAAGGTTTTCAGTGTCATACCAAAGCACCAAAGTTCTCTCAGCATTGTCACTCACACACATGCTCAGAGGAAAGAATATAGGGCACTCAGAACATGCTCCATGAGATTCACCTGCTAGTACTTCATAATGAGAAGTACTTCATGCCATATGAGGACTGCTTAAAAGAACTGGAGAATATCAAGTGTGACTGTTTGGGTCTCTATGTCACTCTTTCTGTCCTTCTGTGTAATTCTTTCTGTCTCTGATTCTCTGTCTCTTTCCTCTCTGTTTCTTCTCCTCTTCTTCTCTTTGCCTCTTCCTTTACTCCCCACTCTCTACCCACTTCTCCCTCTCTATCTCTGCCTCTCTCCCTCCCTCCCCATCCTCTTCTCTCCTTTTCCCCTCTTTTCCCTTTCTCTACTTTTCTCCCTCATTCTAGCCACTCTCCAACCCTCTTTCTGCCTCTCTTTTCCTCCTTTCCCTCTCTGTCTCTCCATTTTCTATGTCTGTCTCTTTCCCTCTGAATGTCTTCTCTCTCTCTCTCACATCCTATCTCAATACTTTGCAGATAAATAAGATCGATAAACAAATATTTATTAAGCATTTACTATTATACAGATATTATCTTAGGTATCAGCATACAAATATATAAAGACAAGCAAGCAAGATGGTCCCTACACTCAAGAAACTTACATTCTGATCAAAGCTGAGGTGTGGGGGTGAGGGGCATTGCAGGAGTACATATATTAATTCCTTTTATGGAGTTTTCATATTATAATTTGAATTATATTTATTTGAGAAGATGGCTTATCTCCAGCATCAGATTATATGCTTCTAAACAAATGGCACTGAGTCTTATTTATCTTTGTATGTTTTTCAGTTCTTAGCACAGTCTTTTAAAATACTGAATTTATTGCTTAATAAATATTTGTTGAATAAATGAAGACACAAACTAATGATTTAGTCCATATGGAAATTTATACTTTTTCAAAACACTTTAATTTCATTTTCTTCTTGGCAAAGCAACCCTGTGGGGACAGGGCAAAGAATACTTTCTCCATTTTATAAACAAAGAAAATGAGCTATCTTGATGTGAGCTCTAGTATATTATTAAGCCACCACTGACTTCCCCTGAATCCCCGAAAAGAGGCAGGGTTATTAAAACAGGCTACTTTCTTGACTTAGTGCTTAATAAATAATAAGGAATTCTCTTTGGAATATTTTGCTGGGCGCTCTGACTCTGAACTCAAATTGTGGTAGCCACCATTTCAAAGGATTTGTCTTCATTAACCAATAAAAGGCATTAGAGAAAGTTGTTGGATACTTTCTGCCTAAAGCTTTACCTAGGATTAAGCACTTGTTAAATATGGCTGGTAGTTCAGTGCTCTTTTCCCCTTGGACCTAGTGTTTTATTGGGGGTGCTTTTATTTTTTCTTATCTAATTTGAATAATGGAAATTATACCTCTTTAAAGACTTTGACCTTCAGTTCATATAGCGGTTAAGAGGGTGGAGGTGAGGGAACATGAAGCCCTTGGGCAAGGTTCTCCAATTATTTAAACATTTCTCTCAAAATGAACAATAGCAAGAGGTTAGAAAATGAGTATGACAAATATCTTAAGCACATCTGGCTTTCTAGACCACGTTCTGGTCTGGAACCATCAGAGAATGTTGCTTACAACTCAAAAAAAAAAAAGCAAGCAAGCAATTTAGAACAAAACCAGAAGAACCCAGAATGGCTGTTCCTGAAATGGAAAGATCTCTAAATTACAAACCAGGAGATAAAGGACAGAGTCTTTGATTTCCACATCCAGAGAAAGAACTACAGAGTCTTGAATGCGGATTGAAGCAAACTATTTGCTTTCTCTTTTTTTGTTTTGTTTTGTTTCTTCTTTCTCATTGTCCACTCCATTGGTTATAATCCTTTTTTTACAACCTAATGTTTAATGTGAAGGTATTTGTAGATCCTGTATTTGATTGCATGCTGACATGGGGGGAGGGGAGAGGGAAGGAGAGGGACTGGGAGAAAATGTGAAACTCAAGTGATTGTGGAACTGAATGTTGTAAACTACAGGTAAATAAATAATTTTTTAAAAAAGAATCAAGTCTTTGCCTTACAACAAACCAGCTGCATGAATTTGAGAGCATCCCTTCATCTTTCTGAGTCTTACTCACTACTCTAGAAAATAAGGACCCTTTGTGGTGGAATGGACCTTAGATGGTCCACCTTGTTCCTAAGCATCAGTCCTTCCTGTCACATTCCTGACAAGTAGTTATCCAGAAACCACTTGAAGTCTGGAATGAATGATCCATTCATGTGAGGTTCACATTACAAGCAGTTGTGTCATGCCACAGGGAAGTGTTTGAGGCCTGGGAATTAGTTGGGTCACATGGAGGTCAAAGCATATTGCACTGTCCCTGGCCAGGGGATACTGCATTGGCTCGAGACTCTCTTGCATGGGGGTCACCTGCTGTTCCTGATTGGCGTCTCCACACCCTGGGGCCTTCATACCCTTGTAATTGCACTCCCCCTCTCACAATTCTGTTCAGCTGGGCTCTATCACGTGTGGTATGTGGATCTGGGGTCTATTTAAGACCTAGGGCTGGGAGGTATCTTTGAAGCCTGCCTTAGTATATGGCTTTCCCATGGAGAGACCTTAATAAACTTTTCTGTTTGGACCTCAGAGCCATGACTCTTCTGT
>CM053580.1:506564388-506673178 GCA_028627135.1 Pseudochirops cupreus
AACACTTTCACCCATGACTTTCCAGTTCTTCCCTGTGATACCAAGCAGAGCAATTCTATTCTCCATGCAATCGTCAAGGTATACTCAGAACTGAATGCACTTTCCAGTTGTGGTCTGAACAGAATAGAGTACAATGGGACTATCATCTCCTCAGTCCTGGAAACTATGCCTTTCACATAAAGCCTAAGATTGCATTTCTTTTCTTGACAATATCACACTACTGATTCATACTGAGCTTGTGGTCCACTAAAATTCCCACTGGCCAACTAGGTGGCACAGTGTATAAAGTGCTGGGCCTGGAGTCAGGAAGACTCATCTTCTTGAGTTCAAATCTGGCCTCAGACATTTACTAGCTGTGTGACCCTGTGTGACAAATAGCCTCTGCCCTGTTTACCTCAATTCCTCATCTGTAAAATGAGCTGAGGAAGGAAATGGCAAACCACTCTGGTATCTTTGCCGGGAAAACCTCAAGTAGGATCCCAAAGAATTGGACACAACTGAAAATGACTAAACAACAACAACAAAATCCCCCAATTTTTTTCCAACAAATCTCTGTTTAGCCACAGTTCCCTCATTTTTAACTTGTGAATTCTAATTTTGGAATGTAAGTACGAGATTTTATATTTATTCCTATCAAATTTGATTTGATTTGGCCCAAAATTCTAGTGTGTTGAGATCTTTTTGATTCTTAAATCTATCATTTAGCTTAGTAGCTACCCCATTCAGTTTGGTACCATCTGTAAATATGACAAGTATGCCATTCGTGTCTTTACCAAATATGATATTGATAAAAAAATGTTAAGCATCGAAAGGCCAAGAATGGTTCCTAGAGGTACTCCACTAAACACCTTTATCTTGTTTGACAAGATAACATTAAAGACTATTCTTGGAAATATGATATATAAGAATGAAGCACATACCTGAAAATGCTTCACATAAATGGTATACAGTGGAGGATAGTAATGTGTGTTACTATTTTTATGGAATTTTCAGAGCACTGGGTGACACTGTTAATGTTCCTTGTTGAATCAAAGTAGGGAGAGGACCACCACCTTAGCCCTGCTATTCTGTGGTCTAAATGGGGCCAAAGCCTTGCAGGGACTGCTTAACATGTTTAAGCTCATGTTTAAGTACATGTTTAAGCTTATTTAGCATAGTATAATAGAAAGCATGATGAATTTGGAGTCAGAAAATCTAGTTTCAAAGCCTGCCCTGTCACTTCCTTCCAGTGGGGAGCTTGGATAAGTCACTTTTCTTCTTGGGTCCTCAGTCGCTTCATCTAAAAATGAGGGGATTGGACTCCTGGTCTTTTACCGTTCTAAACCAAATGATGCTATTTTCAAATGTGCCCAGCTCTCATAAAGGTGGCCAGTCAAAGGAGAAGGCCAGAAAATAGGGTTTTTAACCAAAACTAATGTGTGAAAGAGTAGAGAAAATCTCTAAGATTTGGCATGTTGGCCTTAACAGAAGACTGTTGGGAGAAATAGTTTACCTTATTTTATAAGGAAATTTCTAGATGAAAAATACTTGTGGCTCATTGTTCACTGAACACTCACCAGATTTAGTTTAGCATGGTTTTGTTCCTATCCCCACACAGATATTTATTTAAATCTCTTCTTCTGGCTGGGCTCCTGTCTGTCCTACTTGTGGGTTCATGGATTTAGAGGTCATTTAATGCAAATCTTTTATTTTACAGATGGGGAAACTGAGACCCAAACAATAAAGATTCACTGTAATCTACTATATGTCAGGCAGTGGAGGTACAATGAAAAAAGAAACAAATTGCCTCTGCCCTAAAGGAATTTATATTTTATCAGGGGAAGCAACATGTGAGTGTATGAAATATGCACACACACACATATATACACATGAAGTAAATGCAATGTAATTTTGACCTTAGAGAGGAAAATTGATTTGCCTGTACACACCTAACTAATAGGTAGCATGGTTGGGTACTCATCTTCTGAATTATAATCTAATGTTCTAGTCTTCATTAAAAAATACACCCAAGAGAGAAGAAGCAAGTCCAGAATGGGGTACAAATAAAAGGACAGTTTTGTTTCTTTGATTCTATAATTTATTCACCAGTGCCCACTAAATTGCACTAATACGCAAATTATTTATGAAGCTCTCTGGATGAAGAACTTCAATCTAACAAGTGGAAAAATATTTCTTCAAAGGAATAAAGATCTATTAATAAAAATCATTCATGAAACAAAGCATTAGTTTCCTCCTATGAGAAGAGCACTGTGCTAGGCACTGAATGAGATGAACAATCAAGTAAGGCATGGCTTCTGTTCTTAACTAACTTTCAGTTAAATTGCATATACAAATGTTTGTAAGTAATGTATGATAAATTTGCAGGAATATTCTTTTTAAAAATTTTTTTATTGATTTGTTTGTTTACTTTTAGTTTACAAGATTCAGTTCCACAGTCCCTTGAGTTTCAAATTTTCTCCCCTCCATCTGTACTCCCCTTTCCCTCACCATGGCAGCTTGCAGTCAAGTATAGGATCTGCAAATACTTTCCCATTAGACATTAGTCTGGTTGTAAAAAAGGGTTGTAACTGATGGAATGAACAATGGGAAAGAGGAAACAAAACCAAACATGAGAAAGAAAGAGCAGGGAGTTTGCTTCAGTCTACATTTAAACTCTGTTCTTTCTAGATCTTTATCTGAATGTAGACATCTCTTTCCATCATGAGTCTTTTGGAGTTGTCTTATAGCCCTGCATTGCTGAGAAGAGTCCAGCCTATCAAAGTTGGTCATGCTTACTTTTCTTAACATATTCCTACTACCACCTTTTATTAAATTGTCTGATCTGGCCAAACTAGACTCCTCTAAGAATCTTTGTTTCCTTTCAGAGCTTACTTGAGGTACCACCTCCTCTGTGAAGTCTCTTGATTTCCAGTGGTTAGAGCTCTTCCTCACTCCCCCCCACCCTCAACCCTTCCATGAAAAACGTAAGCTCCTGGAAGGCAGGAAATCTTTCTTGGTGCCTTTGTATCCCCAGAGTCTGACATAAAAGGAGCTTAAATAATGTTTGTTGAGTTGAATTGAATTAAATGCAAGGCGAGGGAAAATGAGTTCTGATTAGGGAAGACTCTATGTATTAAGTGGCATTTGAGATGGGCCTGGAAGATCATGGTGAATTTCAACAGATGCAGATGGGAAGGATGGGAGAGTTCCAAGCACAAGGAATAAATAGCCTGAGCAAAGGCAGCAATACAGAAGCATAGGTTCTATTTGGAAGAAAATGAGTTGTCTAGTTTGATCTAACTATGGAGTACAGGGAGGGGTGTATTCCAAGGTGAATTGTAAAGGAACATGGGAGCCATATTGCAGACAGTCCTGAATGCCAAACTAACCTCACTGACATATATGTAGTACTTAAAAACTTGCAGAACATTTTACATATGTTATTTCATTTGATCCACGCAACCACCCTGTGAAATAGGTTCTATTAATATCTCCATTTTACAAATAAGACAACTGAGTCTGAGAAAGCTTAAATGGCTTTTCTAGTCACATTGATATAAAGTGCCTGAGTCAGAGGTTTGAACTTTGGTCTTCCTGACCCCAAGTCCAACACTCAAGCTAAGCCAACTATGGGGGAACCACCAATGATTTTTAATTAGTGATGTGTATGAGGAAGATTTCTTTGGCAGTGATGAAGGCAGAAAGAGACTGAGGAGGCAGTGGAGGAGGGGGAGGGGAACAACCAAAATCCATATGAGAAGTTCTAAGGGTTTGAATTATAAGATAATGGTTGTGGGACTACAGAAGAGGAATATGAGGTGAGCCACAGCAGAATTTACAGCTGGTGGGAAAGGTAATTTGCATGGAGGTTGAGGGGAGCCCTCCCATAGACACTGACATCACACATTGTAGGCAGCTACATTCTCTGACTATGTATAAGGCCAGCCCTGAAGAGAGGCCAAATGAAAACCCTGGGGCTTTCTCAGCTGTGGCTGAATCTAAAGCCAGCAGGAAAACTGCCAATGCATAATTGACATATTAGTTACCTTTGTCACATTAGAGCAGAGGCTTTTCACAGGCAGACATAAGAATCACTCCTACCAGATCCAATTCTAAAGGTGTAAACATAATAAATTTTTTGATTCCATTAGCACCTACCTATGAATGGCTCCACAATTTCTTTTGAGAGCTAAGCTCAAAAAAGTATAAGATCTGGGTTTCCTGCTGTTTTCTCCCAGCATGTTCCCAACACTGATTATTCTAAAGATTTTTCACTCTTCTGGCAAGTCACATGGAAATAGAAAAAATTACATAGTTTCATATTTTCAAAGCAAAATAGCTATTATTAGTTCCATATTGTAGCACTTTGGGTCACCTTTTACATCTGCTTCCTTCTTTCTTTGCCCAAAGTCCCCAACCCAATTTAGGCCCCCATCACCTCTTGTTTGTACCACTCTAATAGTTGCTCAACTAGTCTTCCAGTTTCTCCCTGACTCAATGCATTTTGAAGGTGTGTGGTGTTGGGCAAGTCATAATCTCTAGAGACCTATGTTTCCTCACCTGTAAAATGAAGAGGTTGAACTAGGTAGTCTTTAAGATCACCTCCAGACTATGTCCAAGGGGTTATAAAATTGTGCGTACTCTTTGATTTAGCAATCCCGCTACTAGGTCTGTATCCCAAAGAGAACAAAAAAGGGGTGGAGATCTACTTGTACCGGGGTATTTATAGCAGCTTTTTTTGTGGTAGCAAAAAATTAGAAATTGAAGAGATGTCCATAAATTAGGGAATGACTGAACAAATTGTAGTATATGATTGTGACAGAATACTGTTGTCTATAATAATAAACGGGATGACTTCAGAAAAACCTGGAAAGAGCTACATGAAATGATGCAGTGAAGTGAGCAGAACTAGGAGAACATTGTAAACAGTAAGAGCAATAGCATTAAGATGATCAACTAAGAATGATTTAGCTATTCTCAGCAATAGAATTCTAAAATAATCTCAGAAGGACCCATGCTATCTGACTCCAGAGGAAGAGCTTATGGAGAGTCTGAACATATACTGAAGCATACTATTTTCCATTTTCTTCCTTCCTTCTTTCCTTGCTTGCTTCCTTCCTTCAAGTTTTCTTCAATAAAATGACTAATATGGAGATATGTTTTATATGATTGCATATGTATAACATATATTAGATTCCTTACCATCTCATGGAAGAGGATCTGAAATGGGGGAGGAAAAGAATTTGGAATTTAAAAAAAGAATGTTAAAAATTGTTTTTACATGTAATTAGGGGAAAATAAGGTATTATTTTTTGAAAAAAAAGATCACCTTTAGCTACAGCTGGTTCAATGTCTAGATCAATCTTCCTAACATCTGTAAAATGAGGGAGTTGGATCCTCTGAATTCCCTTGCACCTCTAGACCTACAATCTAGAATGTTAGCTCCTTGCTCAAATATCTTCAGTGGTTCCCTATTAACTAAAAAAAAAAAATCACCTAACTTCCTCAGCCTTCCACATATTTAAAGCTTTCTATAAACTTTCCCTAACCTGTCTTTTCATTTTATCCCTACCATTATTAACCATACCCTGGTATCTCTTAATTTGCTGTTAAAATATTTTGATAAGGTATTTCAATATAATTGGTTTTATTTATAATCCTATATATTTTATCTATTCAGTTAAAGATATTCAGAGAAGAGGTCCGTAAGACTTTATCAGACTTCAAAAAGAAAGTAAAATCCTCTCCTTTAGCCAAATTGGAATATGACACTGTTCTATGAAAGGGTTCTACATTAAGCATGGAAGATTCATCCTACTTATCACTGTGTAATACCTATCCTTCAGGAACCATGTCACACCTCCTCCATGAAGACTTCACTCATACCCTAATTGTGAATTGTCCTTTCTTTCCTCGGAATTTCTGTAGCATTTTGTTATAGTGCTCCTTTTGTGTTTACCACGTTCTATTTTGTTTCATATTGTAGCATCTGTTTTGGGCTCACTCCAACTCATTTTCTCATTGATGGGCTATTTTCCTAGTGGGTGACTGACTATTATTCCCCTACTAACCCCAGGGAGATAACCCTGAGAGCTGGTGGGTTTCTATTATCATAATTCACTATCCCCCATAAGTGTGTTCCCAACTGATTGTCAGCCAATTATATAGAATTTAGAAAGAGTATTTACTAAGCAGATATAGCAATGATAGTTATTTTAGAAACATTCCCCGAAATTGAGAGTATATTCTCGTCTTGCATAATCAAGATTTCTGGGATAAACAGACAAACTAAGAGGGCACGTGTAGCCAAAGAGTAGACTCATATAACTTGGTTATAGTGATTTAGTAACTATCTAAGACTATAATTTGAAGAGAAGGTACCCATATCCATGAAATCACAGGTCTAGTCTCTTTCCCTAGTTTATCCCAGTGCTCAGTTTGTTTTTTTATTGCTTGGTTGATTCAACTCTGTTATGAAACAAAAATCAAAATTCCTCATGTTCCTGACCTAAATTCACCATAGCAATCAACAAGTCATTATTAACACTTGGTCTTTATGCAAGGGATACGATCATTATTTTTTCATATTTGTTATTTATTTTTAATATTAACTTTTTACAAATTCTCTGTCCCTCCTGTCGAGAAGGCAAGAAAAGTGATATCAATTATATATGTGAAATCATACAAAATATATTTTCATATTGGACTTGTTGCAAAAAAGCGAGATAAAGTGAAAAAATTATGCTTCACTCTGCATTCAGACTCCATCAATTCTTTCTCTAGAGGTTGATAGCATTTCTCATCATTAAGTCCTTTAGTATTGTCTTAGATCACTTTATTGATCAGAATAGTTAAATCATTCACAGTTGATCATTCCTATAGTATTGTTGTTTCTATGTACAATGATATTCTGGCTCTGCTCACTTCACTATACATCAGTTCATATAAGTCTTCCCAAGTTTTTCTGAAAGATCCTGCTCATCATTTCTTATATAGGGTTGTTATGGGGATCAAATGAGATTATGTGTGTATAATGTTTTGCAAACATTGAAGTGCTACACAATTTTGAACTATTGTCATAAAAAGCATTTGAAAGTACTACAGAAATGTGTTATTATTATTATTCTTTCCTAATCCATCTCAGATACTTAATCTTCATCCCAGGAGTTGAATATCAAGCCTTATACATAGTTGGAAAGTTCCCTCTCCTAGATCTTATTTAGTTCTTGATATATTCAGCCTATGGCAGTGATTGTCCTGGCATGGTCCTCTCCCCAAACTGTCTGCATCTGAGGTGCTAATCAGCTGGTGTCATTCCTGTCAGCAAGTCTCAGCCCTGATCCTAACCCAAGACCAATTAAATGGAGCTCAGGCAAGGTTCACATTGTCTTCTTTGCCTTGTGTTGACATTCCACCTTGCATTTCAAACCTTGCCCTCATCTCCCACTTACTCACAGGCCAGGGACAATAAAAGGAATATAGAAAAAGAAAGCTTTCCAAAGCTTGCTAAGCTAAAGGCTGCATTTTAAGCAATTGCCTTGTTTAGTCACCTGAGGAGGTGAGGAGGATGGGAGAATGGGTGGGGAGGGCTGGAAACTGCTCATGGGACACAAAAACCCAGACTCAATCTATTTGAATTGAAAGGGACTTTAAAGACAATCTGGTCCAACTCATATATGAAAAAACTTTCACTCCAGAGCATCTTTGACCAGTATTCATCCAGACTTCAGATGAGGGGTTCTTAACCTTTTGTATGTCATATATCCTTTTCTCAGTCTGCTAAGTCTATGCACCTCTTCTCAGAATGTTCTCTCCATTTATAATGGAAGGAAACGCTAAATGGCAGAAGTTAATGAAATTAACAATGCCATTTTCTCCCATCTAGCTGTTGTAGTCCTCGTGTTAAGAACTCATGCTTTAGACTATTAGGGATGGTGACTTCACCACTTCCAGAGGCAGTTGATTCTGCTTCTGGGCAGTTCTAATTGTTGGGAAGATTTTCGTTTTCTCACGTCTAAATCTGCCTTTCTGTGCCTTCTGCTTAGTTATAGCTTCTAGTTCTGACCTGTGGGGCCAAGTAAAGCAAGCCTGCTTCCTCCTCCATGTGGCATCTCCTCCAACACAGCTATCATGTGCCCAGCCTCCCGGTTAAATATCATCTAAAGAAACCACAATAATGAGGAATGCAGTTCCATTTATCAAAGTCTCCCATGCTCTCACTAACCTCAATGGCAGTGGGAGGTAGTGTCATTAATACAGTTAGAGGCTAAGATATAGTACTGCCTGAAAAAATATATTCTAAAATCATAGTCTAGAAAGGATTTTGGTTTCTCTTTTTCTTTTTGTAGACAAAGATGTTAAGTTTTCTTCTTGGAAGAGAGGCAGAAATTCAGGAGAAAAAAATGAAAGAAAAATATTCAGAATTTCTAAGAAATAAAGCATTTGAGAAACATGTTCTATATAAGTATACTCCCACCACTTGACATACTTCCTGAGAAGTCCCCTGTATTTAGAATTTCTACTCCTTTAATCAGTTTCTGTCTACTTACTTCCTACCTATCTTTAAAGGTCCATCTTCAATGCTACCTTTACTACAAAGCCTCCCCCCATCCATTAGAGGTGGCCTCTCCTTTCTTTAATATTTTAGAAGATTTCTGATACCATTGCTCTTATAAGAGAAGACTTCAATCAAACCGTCTGATTCTTACCCACATCCTTCCATAATCCTCCATGAACAAATTTTGGAGGTATTGTCTATTGTACCCATTCTCAATAGAATAAAACCTTCTTGAGGGCAGGTACTCACTGGGGCTATGCATCTGCTATTCCTGAAACTTCTACTGAATGTACTGAATGACTGGCCAATCTCCTTTTCTGACCATATATCTCTTAGATTCTACCTTTTATCCACCACTTCTTTGATTCATGCCACTGTTGCTAATATACTACTAACTACTAACTCACAGCTAAGTGGCATAGTGGAGATAGCACTGGGCCTGGAGTCAGGAAGACTCATCTTCCTGAGTTCAATCTGGCCTCAGATACTAGCTGTATCACCCTAGGCTAGTAACTTAAGCCCATTTGCCTCAATTTCCACTTCTGTAAAATGAGCTGAAGAAAGAAATGGTAGACCACTCCAGTATCTTTGCCCTCCAAATAAACCAAACACCCAATTGGGGTCACAAAAAGTTGGAAATGACTGAACAACATGTGCCTCTACGTCACCATTTGAGTCACCAATGATTTTGACGTTTTGGGGCTTATGGTATTTGGTGATTTGTGAATATTTGTTATAAATAAGAAAATATGTACTTAAAGATGTACTTTTGTGACCTATCTAGGGGACATAGTAGAGAGAATATTATATAGTATAGCATAGTATAGTATATCAAAGTATAGTATGGTATGGTATGGTGTGATATGGCATGGTGTGGCGTGGTGTGGTGTGGTATGGTGTGTGGTATGGCATGGTATGGTATGGCATGACATGATATGGCATGGTATGGCATAGTATGATATGGTGTGGTATGGTGTGGCATGGTATGGTGTGGCATGGTATGGTGTGGTGTGGTATAGTGTGGTGTGGTGTGATATGGCGTGGTATGGCATGGTATGGCGTGGTGTGGCGTGATATGGCGTGGTGTGGTATGGCATGGTATGGTATGGTATGGCATGATATGGTATGGCATGATACGGCATGGTATGGCATGGTGTGGTATGATGCGGTACGGTGCAGTGCAGTATGGTGTGGTATGTTATGGTATAGCAAATAGTATGTATCAATAACTATTCTGGTGTAATGGTTAAGCCATTAAATGGTTAAAAACAATTAAAATGGTTATTGGGGAAAAGTTAAAAAAAATGAACAAAAAATGAGTCTCTGACCTCAAGGTGCTTGCTTTCTATTGAGAATTAATACAAAGACATCACCAAGAAGCTTAAAAAATTCAAAAAGAGGGCCTCCCAGCAATGAGGAGGTCTTGTGCAGTTGCTATAGTTCTACCTACAAAAGGTTGGATGACCCAGAGGGAGGCCTTCAGAGTATTGGAGGGATCACCTATTGAAAGACATAGTGAAGGAAGGCACAGCATGAACCCTTCATTGGTGAAAGGACTGCCTTCTGTGGAGACACAGAGACCTTTGGAAGAATGTATCTAACGTATCTAATGTATCTAACGATGAGCCATCCATACAATGCGTGGCCAATAGATAGCAGCTGATTCACTGACTATCTCAATGATTCATAACATTCTATTCAGCCTGATGTGACTGAAGGTATTTACTTAGTCACATTTTCCCACTCTGGAAATGCCAAGCAGTCTGATTAACTACTGATACAAATTCTGGGAGTTTCAGGGAAGATTACCTTCAATGCGCTGAAGTTTTCTCTACAATAACTCATTTATTTTAATGATACTGCTTTACTTGACACTGTTCTCCCTGAGAGGCAGACTGGCATGGGGAAAGGTCACCTGCCTGGGAGACCTGGTTCTCCTTCTGACAGTCACAACCTTCTCTCCTCATCCTGGAAGTTCATATTAACACACCAGAAGTACTCTCCATCCTGCAGCCCCTTCCTCTGATAGGCTGTTTCCTCTTCGAACCTACATTTAAAGGAAAATGCCTAGGCTGGCCATGTCCATGTTACATGTCCAAGCTACACCCCTGACTGTTCAGACCTCTCTCTTCTTTTGGTTTCCCTCTGCGTGTTGTTTTCCTCCAACAGCTCCTTGAAGACAGGCACTGTCTTTTTGCTTGTATTTATGCGCCTGGTGTTTAGCACAGTGCCTGGCACGTAGTAAGCACTTAATGCTTGGGCAACTACTTGGCTCAATGGATAGAGTGCCAGTGCCAGACATGGAGTCAGGAAGACTCATCTTTGTGAGTTCAAATCCACCCTCAAACATTTATTAGCTGTGTGACCCTGGGTAAATCACTTAACCCTATTTGTCTCAGTTTCCTCATCTATAACATGATCTGGAAAAGGAAATGGCAAACTACTCCAATATCTTTTCAAAGAAAACTCCAAATGGGGTCATAAAGAGTCAGATACAACTGATTAAATAATGCTTGTTGACTTGACCAGTCCTAGTGCTGCCACTTTCTGGCACTTGAAACCTTGGGCAGAGAACTTAACCTCTGTAAAATTTAATTTCTTCATTGATAAAGTGGTCACAATAACACCTTTCCTCTTTACCTGATAGCATTTTTATAAAGTTCACATGTGATAAATTATGTCAAAGGGATTTGAAAAATTTAAGCATCATACCTTCTCCACAGCTTGGCTAAACCTGATTCATTCATTCATTCAGTTAATTAGTACGTGCCTGGAACAGTGGATATAAAGTCTACCCGCAAGTCTCCTGAGGAAGGGGGGAAGAGTACAATGATTTCTTTACACAAATAAGTCAATACAAAATATATACAAAGCAAATATTAGGTAATCTGGGGGAGGAGAGTGGGAAGGCCACCAATTAAAAATAAAGGATAGGTTTAGATAGAAACCTGTCTCCCTCTTTCTTCTCACTCTTATCCTCTTCATCTTTATTCTTCTCATTAAAAAGTTAAGTACTCAGATAAAATAGTTTTCATCTTGGATCTTTTCAGACAAGGAATATTCCAGTTTTCTTATCTCCACATCTATAGCATCAAGAATAAATATTCCTGAAGGCCCCACAAGGAGAATGTACTACTTGGCAAGGCCATGAAAAGTTATAGAGAAACCAAGAGTCCACCAATATGGCAGGTTGAGTGAGAACCTCTAGAACAGTGGTTCTCAACCCTCCTAATGCCACGACCCTTTAATAGTATGTGGGCATATCTGCATGTGGGCAGACCTGCCTGGAGACGGATAGAGGAGCAGTCTCAGTTCCCAAGACCATCCGAAATATGTGTTTTCTGATTGTCTTAGCAACCCCTGTGAAAGGGTCATTTGACCCCCAAAGGGGTCGCAACCCACAGGTTGAGAACCACTGCTCCAGACTAAGTAAGATATTACACACTTGATTTTATGTGTGGATTTTCTCCTCTCTAGAGTGAAATCTGTCATATTAAGCATTGACAATCATTAGGAAAGGATTCTTGATATTTTGTTCACCTTGTTTTTCAGCAAACTTTTTTGGGATTCTGAAATTTGTTGGGGTGGGACATGAAATCTTTGTTCTTAAAAGCATATATAATTACTATTCAGCCTCACTTAATGGGATAGGTACTGTGAGAGAGACAGACAGAAACAGAGACCAAGATGGAGAGAGACAGAGATACAAAAGGACCGAGGCAGAGAGACCAAGACAGAGAGACAGAGACAGAAACTGTCTAACAGGAAGAAGGGTCTTAGACTTGCAAAAATTATTATAAACTCAGAAGACACATTGGGAATATACTTTTTCAGACTTACAAGGACAAAGGACCATATTTTAATTATCTTTGTATCTTTCTCAATGTCTAATATAGTGTTCTGAATGTAGTAGGGTTTAAAATAATTGCTGAAATGAATAAATGAGTGAATGAAAGAAATGTAAGAAACATGGTTTAGATGTTTGTAAATGGGTCCTGCTAAATCCCTGACAACAGCTTGTTCTCCCTAGGAAGTTATATATTCCCTGTCTCGTTTACATTATTCATTTGTTAAGCAAATCCTTTTTATTTTTTCCAGAGAGAGAATTCAAAAGTAAACTTCACCAATTCCCTATTTCTGGAGTTCAAATGAATGAGATTATTATATCTTAGAGAAAATAGTCATGAGCAGAGTTCTATGTCAATATCCCATCAAGAAATATAAATAATGTACTACTCACTAAAATAGGAAGCTAGGTGACACAGTGGATAGAGTGCTGGGTCTTGCATTAGGAAGATTCATGTTCCTGAGTTCAAATCTGGCGTCACACACTTAATATCTGTGCGACCCTGGGCAAGTCACTTTACCTGTTGCCTCAGTTTCCTCATCTGTAAAATGAGCTGGAAAAGGAAATAGCAAACTACCCTAGCATCTTTGCCAAGAAAACTCCAAATAGGGTCCCAAAGAGAATGAAACAACTCAACAGCAATTTGCTTTAAAAAAAACAAACATTTAGTATAGGAAAACACTTTTGCATGACAGAGAGACATAGCACTGAGAATTTTAGAGTTTAAAGGGACCTTAGAGGAGAATGTTAGAGGTAGTAGATACCTTTTAAAATACAGCATTAGAGCAAAGAGGAACCTTAGAACATAAAATGTTAGAATTGGAGGAGATATTGGAACGCTGTATATTAGAACATGGAAGAACTCTAGAATATAGAATGTTTGCATTTAGAACATTGCTTAGAAAGGGGAGACTGGAAATGATGAAAAATAATTGCACCTACCAGGCACATGCAATGGAAAAGATACGGGAACATCTAAAGATACTTAGTATCTCTTTGACCTTGACCAAGTCCCCTACCCTTCAAGGGCTTCAGTTTTTTCATCTATAGGATAAGGAGACTAGTCTGGATGTTCCTGAAGGTCCCTTTTAGTTATAAATCCTATGATATTGTTTGATTGTTCTGAATGTGGTTAGTTTTGTAATATATTTTCAAAGCAAAGAATCTAGGTAAACACTTAGATTCATCAGAGAAGCATACCCTGCCTCATATACCACCCAGTTAGGGAAGAGCTAAACTGCATGAATACTGATTTGTTTTGTTTTGTTTTGATGTTGCCCAATGTCATACCCTTTAAAAAAAGATAAATAAACGTGACTCATGCCTATTAACCAGCTAACTAACTATTCAAGTTGGTTAATTTTCTTCATGAAATAGACATGGTGTGCATGGCGTGGAATAAAGGGGAGAGGGAGGGACAGAGAGAGAGAGAGAAAGAGAGAGAATTTGTTGTCATTTCAGTCCTGTCTGACCTTTTGTGAACTCATTTGGGGCTTTCTTGGCACAGATACTGGGGTAGTTAGCCATTTCCTTCTTCAGCTCTGTTTCCCAAAGGAAAGTGAGGCAAACATGGTTAAGTGACCGGCCCAGGGTCACATAGCTAATAAAAGTCTGAGGTCAAATTTCAACTCAGGAAGATGTCTTCCTCACTCCATGCCTGGCACTCTGTCTACTGTGTCACCTAACTGCCATATGTGTATACATACATGTATAATACAATGTACATATGTATATATGCATATGTGCATATACATACTTGTGTGCCCATATTACAATGGGTACATACACATATGCACATTTTATATGTGTATAAATATGTATATGAATAAACATATTATCACATGGGTGTACCTACACATGACCATGCAAAATATGTGTGCATGTGCAAACATGAATGTATATACAGCTGTTAAAAAGAAAACAAAGGGATTCGAGTTCCAATTTTACTCTCAATTACTTGGTAAAATAAGAAAAAAAAATATTCAGTAAGCTACTCTGAAAATTGTGCTTCGAAGGTGATGTAAGTTTCCTAATTGAGTTTGTAGCTGATTAAGCAGCAGAAGCCCTAGTCTTTCTAGAGTTTGCTATTTAGAAAACTGACATGAAACAGAAGCAAGGATTTTCAGCACTTTGTTCCTTCATAATTCATCTGGAAAACTCCTAATCCTGTTTCGTCATCTTTTTCATAGAAAGTTATAGAATCTTATATCCAGAATGGACTTTAGAATATAGACTTTCACAATATAAGATAGAATGTTAAACTGAATATGAATGCTAAAACAAGGAACGTTGGAGTTGAAAGGGACCTCTAATGTAATCCCACCTAATCTCTTTTTTGAAATGAGGAAAAGATGATGCCCAGGGAGGTGATATGTCCTAGATTTAGAGTCAGGGGGCCTGGATTTGAATTCTGACCATGATGTTTACTGTCTGTGTAAAATGAGGTGATTGGATTTGACAACTTATGTAGTCTCATGAGGCTCTTAGTCTATCGTCCTATCATATGACTTGATCAGAGTCAAATGACAAAGTCCAGGCAGATCTGGAACTGGAATCCAAGGCAGAGGGATTTCCACTAAATGATACTGCTTCTCCTATGTCACGTGGTTTCAAATTCCTTTTAGTTCGATTCTTATCTGAGGCTCCCTGAATCCTCTTCACTGGTGGAGGACAAACTATCTATTGTTCAGTAGTCGCTTCCCTAAGTCTGCCATTTGAAATTCCAAATGCAGAAGGAAGAAAAGAAGATGTGAGGATTCAGATTTTGTTTTGATCAGCAGTTCTCAAAGGACAAAAGCAAATGAATTGTTAGAAAGTAAAATGGTTTTTAGCGGGAAAGCACAGAGGAATTGATCCGTGGAAAAGTGGAGAAGGATATATAAGGATTTATGGAGACAATGATCAGGACATGCTGATTCTGAAAAAATGATGAAGCGTTAATGCGCACATTACACAGAAGCGTTGGACACTGGAGCTGATGCCGCTTAATGCCCAATTCCATTCCAATGTAGAAAAGCACCTCATAACTAGAAATGAAAGAATTCTGGTTCTCAGGTAGATACAAATTCTGCATTCAAATACACAAAAGTGAATGTACAAAGATGAAGAACCACAATAGTTCAATTCCAAAATAGGTCAGCAATTAATTAAGCTCAATATCAAAATGAACAACAAATTTATAAAGAGCCTAAAATTTACTCTAGCAATTATCAGAGAATCACAAAATTTGAGAGCTAGAAGGGACTTCTGGGACCATCTGGTTCAACTCATACACAGAATTTCCTAGTATAACATACTTGTCAAGTAGTCAGCCAGCTTCTGGTTAAACTTCAGAAAAGGGGAATCTATCACTTTATGGGGCGGCCCATTCTACTTTTGAGTGGATGTGATGGGTAGGAAGTTTTCCCCAGAATCACGCCTAAATGTGCCTCTTTCAACTATGGCTGTTGGTTCTGCCCTCTGGGACTAAATAAAGCAAGTCTTTCCTCCACAGACAGGACTTCAAAAACTGAACACAATTATCATGTTGCCCCTAAATCTTGTCTCCAGGCTAAATATGCCTAATTCCTTCAAATAATCCTCATATGTTATGGACTCGAGGCCCTTCTTCATTCTGTGTCTCCTTCTCACTCTGCTCATGACCCTGATTTTATGTATTTACGTGTGGACATCTGAGGCCAAGGTCTTTGTTTTGTTATATTTGTTTTGTTTTTCCTTTTGTTGACTCCTTTGGATTTTTGTCTTCTGCAAATTATGCAGCATATCTCCTATTACCTTTCCTCCCACAATGTAGCTAATCTCTATGCAGCAGAGATTCTTTACCTGGTTTGCACAGTTCCCTAAGGCTTCATAGATAAATTTCAGAGCAGGGGGTGGGTGGTGTGGTATGGTGTGTCTGTGCTGTGAACTTTAAATAGATAGATAGATAACTGAATTTCAATATACTTATTTCCTTGGTGATCCTATGCATTTTATTTAATGCACTTAAAAACAGTATTCTGAGAAGGGAATAAGCTTCCTAAGACTGTCAAAGGGTTGATAGTACACAAAAATATTAATAACTCACTCTATGATATCTATTGTGGTGGCTATATATAAGAGAAAGTGAAGCTGGTGACTGCCCAGCCCTCCCTCACTCAAATCAAAATCAATTGCAAGTCACGTGATCATCCCCCTAATGTCATGATTCTCTTCGAGAACGAAGGACAAACCACAACAACACAACCACAGCCTTCCCCAATTCCCATACAAACACTCAAGGTAGTAAATGTATATTAGGGAGAGGATGGCCTTTATTTTTCTCCAAATTAAAAAAGCAAAAGGTGCAAGGATTCAAAGGAGCTCATAAGAAGATGCAGCAAACACATACAACTAATCCTTTTCATTCAATTCCTTTTTGATTCTGTTTGTAAGCCTTTTTCAATTCACCCTTTGAAAATAATCTCTCTTTCTCCTCTGAATTATCACAGCACTTCTGCTTTGCATGGTAGTTATTTGTGTACAGGTCTTTCTGTCTTTCCTGGGTTGTGAACTTCTTAGGGTCAAGGGTAATATCATGTCCATCCTTTTATTACCTATTATGGAGAGGGAGGGAGGAAAGGAAGAAGGAAAAAAAGAAGGAAGGAAGGAAGGAAGAAAGGTAGGTTGTAGCTGTAATCAGCTACAACCAATCACGTGGTTGATAAACTCTATGATGAGTCTTTCTTTTTGTTCCTGAAGCTGATGCTCTAGATGGTCTTAGCTGTGTATGGAAGGGCTCTATTATCAGACCTTTTCAGGTTGTTAATACATGGACAGAAACCTTAGCAATGATTGGCCTGTGCTTAGGTATAGCATAGGTAGCCATCTGCATTATATAATGGAAGTGACTTCCAAAGAACACTTGGTTTCAAATCCTAGCTCTGCTATGTGCCACTGACATGATGTTTCAGTAACTTGTTTCCTTTTCAGCCTCCTCATCTATAAAATATTACTACTCTTTCTTAGCTCACAGGATGGTTATGAGGAACTTCAAGATGCTGTACAGTATGTCTTAAAAGTCTAAGTATAATTTTAACCTTTAATTAGTTTTGATAGCTTAAAGTAGCACCAAGAATTTTGGGACAGCATGTTTAGTATTACTTCACAATTCTGTCTATGGCTGACCTAGATTTGTTCATACCTCTTTTCTGCTGAAAAAATCTACAGCAATTTGCCCTCTCTCTGCTAAATAAAGTTCAGATTCCTTTCCTTGGCAATCAAGGACTTCCAAAATCTGGTACTTCATGCCCTTCCTTGCTTTAACTTAAATTATTCCATAATAATGCTGCATTCTAACTGGCCTATTCTCCGTCCCCTCAGATGTATGTCCTCCCAACTCTCTGTTACTGTTCACATTATTCCCTCAGCCTAAAATATGTTCTCTTTACCCCTTCATGTTAAATTCCTAGCCTTTCTTACAAACTCAACTTAAATGCTATGTCTTCTATGAAGTCTATTACCAGGGGGACAGATCTTAGCAAATAATTAGATAATTATTCTTTTGGGGGTTAATTATTCTTACACAACATTTTTTTTTGTTTTTGCAACTCCCTAAAGTAGATGTAACCTATGGCAAGGAACCCCATAAGTCCTGGAGTCACATAAACTTGGCTTATTTTTAGAGTTTTCCCTAAAACATCCCTTTTGTCTTTGACCCTCTATTGTCTAGACTTAGAGTTTATTCAGAGAAAGCCACAGAATATAGTGTATATTTGGTTTCTCTAACTATGAATAACAGGTTCCTCATCATCTGGGACATGAGTGTCTCTAGAAAAGAAGGATGTGCTATTGAGAGTGAGTGATAATAAGTGGACAGGTGAAGCACCATCCCCAGTATTGACAGAATATTAAAGAACTCAAGGAAGGCCTTTAGTATATTGTGCTGATCCTCCTTAGAAAATCTGGGGGGAGACATGCCAGACAGCAACAACTGCCTAGGAGAAGAGGTTTGGGAGTGGTTGTGATATAGGCCAGGACTAAATTGAGAAGATCATGGATCCATTAATAGGTGGTTAATATTATCCTGGACCTTCAGGACTCTCACTTCCTGGAGACCTTAGCTTAAAAGGGCCAAGGTCTCCCACTGCATCCTGGGCCATCTCCAGTAGTCCTGATCTATATCAGGCCACTGGACCCAGATGGCTCTGGAGGAGAAAGTGAGGCTGGTGACGTTGCATGGCCCTCCATCACTCAAATCAAAGTCAATTGCAGGTCATGTCATCATCTCTCTGATGTGATGGTCCTCTTCGAGAATGAAGAACAAACCACAAACACAACCACAACAGGTTCCCCAATTTCCATATAGCCATTCAAGGTATTAAATGTGTATCAGGGAGATATTTTTTATTTATTTTTCTCCAAATAAAAAAGCAAAAGGTGCAAGGATTCATAGGAGCTCATGAGAAGATGCAGCAAACACATACAACAGTCACAAATAACCCGTAAGCAATCCAAACAAAGCCCCTCCCATTCTGTTGTCTTCCATCAAGGTTCTGGAGTCCTTCTGACTTAGCACTGCTCTGTGATTTGGATTATCCTCAGAAAGGAAGTTGACTTGTCACTGAATAACATAGTAATCTGCATGCGTGTTCAATCCTTCCACTAGCCTGGAAGCTTGGTGAGTATTGGGGTTGTATGTCAGTTAAGCTTTGTCTCTCCCTCAGGAGATTCAGAGACTCCCACATGAAGTTTTGCACATAAATGTTACTCTAGCAAACGTGTGTTGAATGAATGAACAGCCCTGGTCATAGCCTCCTAAGACCCAGGCTTATATGTTCTTTCAGTACTGCTTCAGTAAGTGGAATACTGAAGTTTATTCCCCCAATCTATAATTTCAAAGCCATGCCTGCTTTGTTTATCAGAGCCAATGAGTTTGCCAGTGGTAGGTCATTCTGGTATTGGCATCTACTTATTACTTTCTACTTGCAATGGGATTTCTAGATACAGAGATGCTGAGAACATCAAGTTATTGTCATGACTCTACAAGGAATAGAATAGAAATTACATTCCTCTATACAAGAAACTTTATCTTCAGGGAGCTGACCAAGCTCCAAGAACTCTACAATTTGCTTTCTTTTTGAAATACAGTAAAGCCTCATTAGTTTGGGGTCTCTTAATTCAGTTTGTGAAAAGAGCCAGTCCTACAGTTTGAAAGAAAAGTCACAGTAGGAGGCTTGGTGTAAACAGGGCACAAGGCACTGGTTTGGGGGATGGAGTATGATAGTGGGTAGGCATCTTGGCCAAACTATGTCCCTAGGCCTCAGGCTTACGAAAATCAATATTACCCACTTACCCAAGAGTCTTAATATAGGAAGTGTAGAGTGGTCTTACCCAAGAGTCATAATATAGGAACCATAGGGTAGAAATATCTGGAGGAAACTTAGAGATTTAGTACCTAGTCAAATAGGTTGTCAAGTAAAACAAGGAGAGGCAGGGAAAAGGACTCAATTCTGGAATTACATGGGAGTAGCAAAGGAAGGGGCTGAGAGCGAGATAGACATACAGACAGACAGGCAGACACAGAGAGACAGAAAAAAGAGAAAGAAGGGAAAAAAAGAAAAAGAGAAAGTAGCATAGTTCCACATATCAATTCACTTCATTTTTCAAGATTTTAGAGGGTTGTAGTATTTTAGATAATTGGAACAGGGCTGAGCAGAGGTTGACCACTACAAGGTTTGTGAGGGAGAGATTTGTTAAGCAAATTCATCCTGTAAACATTGAAGGGATTCAGTTTAACCTACTTAAAAATACAAAGTGCTTTGAAGGTCTTTAGCATAGTCTATCAAAAACACGTACTTCTCCACAGAGAAGAGTTAGCTATGATACAATTCTCTTTTGGACAAACTCAATAGGTTTCAGTTAATGACATATAAAAAAGACTTCAGTAGAGGATGGTCTTTACTATAGGAGGGTCCATGGCATATAACATGAACCCCAAAGACAGCAAAGTGTCATCATAGATGGGTTAGATTTTTTTTAATAACAAAAATGCTATATTTATGTGAAGTATTATTAGTTCAATAAACATTTGCTATTCTCCTACACTGTACACAGCACTATGCCAGATGGTAGGAAGACCAAAGTGGAGATATCTATTACCTTTATAACCTTACACAACTCAATTAACCTCTTCAACACATAATTTCCTGATCTGTAAATAAGAAGGCTTGATTAGACAGTCAACAAGACCCTTTCCCATTCTAAATCTATGAGTCTGTTTCCATAATGGCATAGTCCCTGCCCTATGAAAAAGGCATTACATACTGACACATATCAGTGATACACAATAGTTATGAAATGCATCCCAGAGCTTCAAAGTAATGTGTTATGTGAGATCTGAGAGGGAAAGTCATTACCAACAGAGGAAGAAGTAGGCAAGTTTCATGGAGCATGGAGCATTGCAGTTGGGCGTTAAAGGATGAGTTGGTACAATTATTATCATCACTATGAATGTATTAATAATCGTTTTAAATATCATCGTGATAAATTTAGGTTCTGGTGTAATTGGATATTGCTAATTACACATTTGCTTCACATATTCATTGAAGTAGTATTGACAAGATCTATATTGGGAAACACCATCTGAATAGAAAGTTGGATTAGTGCATTTCCCAGAAAGTAACAAAACTATGGTTAAATCAATTGGTCAGTCAAGAAGCATTGATGAGATGCTTACTATTTTCCAGGCACTTTCTCAAGCACTAGGGGTACAAAGAAAGATAAAAAGACAAAGATTTGCCCTTAAGGACCTCATTTGCTAATGGTGGAGGTGGCAGGATACCATGTAAATAAATAGGCATGTAAGATACTTGCAGAGTAGAAGGAAGCTAACTGTAGACTAGAGAAAGGCACAAGTGGCTGAGGGACCCAGAAAGTCCCCCACAGAAGGTAGCATTTGGGCTGAACCTTGAAAGGAGCCAGGGATGTTAAGAAGCAGAATAAACAGAGAGAGCCTTCCAACTCATGCAAAAGGCATGCCTATGGGAGATGTAGGGTTACAGTGAACAAGAATGGTCTCAAAGAAGAGATAAGAAAATGCACCTCCATTCTTTGAAGAGGAGGGGGCCTCTGGTTGTAGAACATTGCCTATATTGTCATCATACTCAGCTGATGTGTTGATTGTAATTCTGCTGAACTGATTTTTCTTCTTCTTTATCTTATATTACATGAAATAGCTTATTGGATAAGAGGAAGAGGAAATGAAGAAATGAAGGCAATATCAAAGCAAAAGGTACTGTATCCATAATAGCCGAAGAGTTGGTGTTTTGGACTTTTCTCAAATTCAGACTGTTCTTCCAATTATCCAAAATTAGGGAAGTCTAACTGCGGGTTCTTCATTCAGTAGGAACAGTCTGTACTAGGAAACTGAGGCACCAAGCTCTATTTTATCATTTACCTTTCTCCCTCATTACCTAGAAATAAATTAAAATTCAATTCATTATGAATAATTTCATCAAATGGAAAAATACAACCATTGCTCAACAGGGCTGAAACTCAAGCCATGTCAGCCATCCCTGCTTATCCCTCATGAATCAACTTTGGATGGCAATGTCAGATTTTGAGACACCATATTTTGCTCTATCACTATAGCTGCTCTATCAGAAAGCTGGTTGCCTTCTACAGACCACTTCAGGATGGTTTATCTGTTTGTCCTCTACTTGTCAAACTGAGGTAGGTTTATGAACTGATATCCACCAGCCACAATAAGGAGTTGAGGGGGAAAAGCCCATGAACGCATGGGAAGGATCTGCATATTACATTGGCAGGAAGAGGAGCACGGGAAAAGAATGTCAGTCTTGGGATACTGAGAACAAGTGATCCACTGATCAGAAGAGGAAGATTATGATTTTCAGTGAGAGTTGAAATTTACCAAGAAATTAGTACATAGCCATGACAACCTGGGATCATTTCTAGGAGCTCTAGTTCAGGATTCTATGTATTTTCACAAAACTCATAATGTTCTTCAAAGCACTCCTGAGGAATAGGAGAAACTCTCTTATCAGAGAGACTTGACTTAGAGATAAGTATACACGTCTTTGCAATGATCCAGCTTTCTAAGCAAATAGCAAAATATCACAAACAAACATGAGCAGTAGGGGGACCTCATCATCTACAGGGAATTCCTCTTGCAACGTACTGGACGTGTTTTCGTGACAGTGGTAAACATCTTTAGTGAGGACCCAGTTTGTTTCCTGTTTTCTATTTGGCTTGATAAAAAGGACTGGGGGATATGGAGCAAAGTTATCTCTGTAGTTATATATGCTCAGGCAGCTAGGTGGTTGCAGAGGATAGAATGGTGGACTGGGAATTGAGAAGACCTGAGTTAATATCCTGCCTTCCCAGGTAAGTCACTTAACCTCTCAACCTCAGTTTCCTCATCTGTGAAATGTAGATAATAAAAGAACCTACCTCCCAGGGTTCTTGTGAGGATCAGATGATATAACATATGCAAAGAACTTTGCAAACTTTAACGTGATACATAAATGCTAGCTATTATTATTACCTCCCTTCCTTCTTATACTGGTTGAAGACAACCTCTATAAATGCAGAGATTATTTTTAAAAAGAATGTAGAGATGAAGAAGTAGGCAAATGAGCCAGATTTAACCCCTAAGCCTTTGGTATCCCTCCTGCCCTTTTTGTAACTACATTGGGAAATGATTCTTCAATGCCCTTGATTTTGTGATGCTTGTAAAACAGATTCCTTCTCTGTACACTGGGTCTATCCTATCCCAGCTTCATTTTCTTTAGTGCCATTTCTCCTTCCTCTTGTAGCACATTAGAGACTCATGTTAGAATTTTCTTGCTGTAGCATATCCAAATGCCCTATTGTTGATCTCAAAGTTACTTATGTGCTAGCCCTACCCTAATAGCACTCATTATCCGATCCCCTGAGTACTCATTTTTTTTGTCAGTAACACCATCATTTTCTTAGTCTTCCAGGCTAGACACCTTAAATTTGACTCTTTTCTTTCCTTCATGTTTAATACCCCATTTCTCAATAAATCCTGCTTTTTTCCCTTCTTCAATGCTCTTTGGATTCATCCATCCATCTGTCTATATTTTCACACGTGGGATGCTATAGAAACCTCATATTATACTCTTCTCTCCTATTTATTTGCCCAATTTGTGGCTACCAGATTTCCTGAAATGCCATTTCCTACCATTAGGGCATATGAAACTTTTTAGGACATTATAGGTGATCCAGCCCAACACTTTTTTCTTTCCTTCCTTCCTTCCTTCTTTCCTTCCTTCCTTCCTTCCCTCCCTCTTTCCTTCTTTCCTTCCTTCCTTCCCTCCCTCCTTCCTTTCCTCCTTCCTTCCTTGTCCTTCTTTCCTAATTACCTTCCTTCCTTCCTTCCTTCCTTCCTTCCTTCTTTTCTCTCTCATCTCTCCCTCTCTTTCTTTCTTTTTTTAACAGACTTCGTAAGTAATGAAGAAGCAAATGCCTTGCTCTTCAATACACAATAACACAATGACACTTTGAACTCACATCTGGTGATGCCTAGTTCGTTGCTTTTCTTTTCTGAAGTAAGATGCCTGCCCTCTAAGTCACTTTCTTGCTCAAGAACCTGACGTAGTTCCCTAGGGCTTATAATATAAAGTTCAAACTCCTGTGCCTGATTTCCAAGACTCTGTTTTTTCTACCTTCTTCCGTTAATTCAGTGACTTTTCCTTCTTCTCTCCAATGTGCTCCTTTCACATTAGCATGGCAGTTTGTCACACATGCCTCCACATAAGTCATGCCCACTGCTTCCTCCCTGTTTTTGCTGATCCTGTTGAGGTTCCCTAGAATAAACTTCGCTTTTCTTCTCTTTCCATCCCAATCCTACCTATGCCCTAATTTCAACAGCAAGACCCATCTCTACCAGGAAATCTTTTGTGACTTTTTCAGTCTTAATCTACACATTCAGTAAATTCAGGGTAGCAAGGTGGCACATGGAGTGCCAGAACTGACGTCAGGAAGATTCATCTTCCTGAGTTCGAATATGATCTCAGACACTTTCTAGCAGTGTGACCCTGGGCATGTTACTTAACCCTGTTTGCCTCAAATTCCTCATCCTTAAAATGAGCTGGAGAAGGAAATGACAAATCACTCCAGTATCTTTGCCAAGAAAACCCCAAATGAGATCATGAAGAGTTGAACATGACTGAAACGACTGAACAACAACATTCAGTAACTCAATGCATATAAAGGGAAAGGAAGGGAACAAGCATTTATATAGCACCTACTGCATGTACCAGGTGCTCTACTAAGTGCCTTTTAAAGATATCATCTCAAAAATAATACTACATAGTGAAATACTTAATCATTACCAGTCATTCTTTGTCTCGCCTTGGCAAGAAGATTGGAAACATCCTGAGGGCAAGGTCAATGACATATAAATTTTATAATGAGTAGCTTAAGGATAGGTGTAGAAATAATGAATTGGATCTGTGCCCTCATCAGAGCCACTTGTTCCACATTGCAGATGACAACTTTTCCATGTCTTCTCATCCTTTGTAAATTTTGTTCATATCAGTCCATATACCTCCCACAGGAGTCCACACAATTCCAAGACACCTTTTTTGCCCTTTAGACACTGCATAGATAATGGACTGTATAGAATGTCTCTCATTTATCTCTTCTTCTTCTTCCTTCATGATCAGCCTACCTTCTTTTCTGGTCATAAGTCTCTCCAAGTCTAATTTTTATGTTGATTCTCTTGCGCAATTCATTATTGGTAATATATGGCAGCATAATACTCCCAGGAAGTCTAGGTCAAACACAGATGAATTTCAATCTGCATTGTTGTAGAGAGTTCCCAAATCACTAAGATCTTAGATCCATTGAGTAGCTCAGGATGTTGGTCACATTAACTTAATTGATTAAATAATGATTGATTGACTAATCAATTGATTTCCTGGAAATATCTTCTCCATCTATGAATAATTTCCCATTTTCACCCTCTGACCTATGTGCAGTTTTGTTCCATGTGCCTAGAATGTCTTGTCACCTCCTGATCACTTAGTCTTCCACATCTTTCTTAAATAATTTTTCCTCTATGAAGTTGTATTTCTGATTAATCAGAACTTAGTGCACACTAACAATATTAAAATGGTCCTTACAGTTAGTCCACATCCATTATTGTGTTCTAATACACTTCATAGATGTTCTAATTTAACCATCCTTGTATATGAGAGCATAGGAACAGTTAGGCAGTGCAATGGATAGAGTACTGGACCTGGAGTTAGGGAGATTCATCTTGCAGAGCACAAATCTGGCCTCAGACTCTTTGCCAATAAAACCTAAATGGGGTCACAAAGGGGCAGATGGGATTGGAAACAACTAAACAACAAAGCTATCAGAGCCTATTATAGTGTCTCAAATGGTCATCTCTCCCAATTCAACTATAAAGGATTTGATGATGAGGATTAGGTCTGCTTACTCTACATATGTATAGCACTTAAAACAGAGGGTGCTCAAAATGCTTTTCTATTATAATAACAATGATGCTAGATCAGTCAGTCAATAGCAAATACACATTTATTAAGTACTTACCAGATTCCAGGCCCTGCCCTTTACAAGCTTACCTTTCAGAAGGGGGAAAATAATACATAAAATGGAGCTAAAAAGGAGAGCAGTTATATTATTGTAATCATTTAATGCTATAATTGGAAGGGGCCTAAGAGTGTAAATATATTTGTTCTGAACTCAAGAAGCACCAAATAAAATGAACATTTTTGTATCCATAGTACAGTAGAAAGGATTATACGTGAATCTGCAGATCCCTATTAGGTAGAGTTTTCTTTTCTTTTTTTTTTTTTTACTTTTTGAAGGGGCAGGGTAATTGGGGTTAAGTGACTTGCCCAAGGTCACACGGCTAGCAAGTGTCAAATATCTGAGGCTGGATTTGAACTTAAGTCCTCCTGACTCCAGGGCTGGTGCTCTATTCACTGAGCCACATAAGTGCCCCAAGTTTGCTTTTCTTTAAGAATATGTAACCAATCCAACAAATAATTTTCAGAATTGTTCTTCTTACATATGAGTCTTTATGGCCTTCCTCCTAGAATATAGAATATTAAAATCAAACAAATTCTACATTTAAAGATCTCTTTAGAAGTCAGAATGTAGGAGATAAAATGTTAGAGTTAAAGGCACTTCAGGATAGAACAACCTGGTAAAACATGAGATGCTAGAGATGGGAGAAGCCTTCAAGGTCATCTAATCTAATACCTTCATTTTATAAAGGAGGAAACCTGAGGTTCAGGAAGTGAAAGCTCCTAGGACCCCAAGGTCCTAGAGCCAGCCAGTGGTAGAGCTGGGACACAAAGACAGGTTTTTGGTTCTCAGTTCAGTACTTTCCCACTGCTGCTGCTGAATTCTGGGCATATATTTGCATATGTTTAACTCAATTCAACACTGAATTTGGAATCCTTTGTTGTTGTTTCCTTAAGCTCTATGCGAGGGTGCACCAACCTTTATGAGACAGGTCTTGCACCCTCCCCCCATCCTTTTAAGGCTCTGAGATCACTGAAAAGGGGGCAGGGTAAGGGGACAGCTCTCTGAACTCCCTGAACTAGGATGAGATGAGAGAATTGTGCTTATGCTAGTGAATTTCCTTTTACTCTGAAATTTCAGATAACCATTTTGGAAGGGTAGGGTTGGGGGTGTTGTGCTGACGCATCTGCAACTGACATGGAGATAGGACAATGAATCTGACTGCATGGTTCATTGGAAAGAAACCTGACCTTGGAGTTGGAAGACCTAGATTCCATCCATTTCCAATCTCATTACTTTACTGGATGTGTAATCTTGAGCAAATCACGATCACCTCATTAGGCCTTAGCTTCCTGATTGGACTTAGGTGATCTCTAAAATTTTCATGAATTTTTCCCATCTGGAAGTAATTTCTCCCTCATTTGGTCCCATAGGACTTTGGGTTCCTCTTATGCACTTGGCATATTCTAATTTGGAAGGGAGAGTGAGGTCGATGACTTTGGGCAACTCTGCCTCACGTAAATCCGATTCACAAGCAAATCAAAACATGACCCTGTGATGGTCCTCTTCTAAAACAAACAACAAAGAACAGCAACAATTCTAATTTGTTTTCTATGTCCGAGTGTATTCAATCACCTATATAGGGTGGAGAAAGAAAGAGAGAGAGGGAGAGAGAAAAAGAGAGGGAAGAAGAGAAAGAGAGAGAGAGAAAGAGAGGGAGGAAGAGAGAGAGACAGACACAGAGAGACAGACAGACAGACAGAAAGAGACAGAGACAGAGAGAGACAGAGAGAACACAGCCTCTTTGCCTGTTTCTCTTGAAAGACTAAGTTCCTTGTATGGTAGTCAATGTGTCTTATTTATTTTAATATTTCCCCAGAGTCTAAGCCTTAGACTCTAAGGCAAGGGTGGGGAACCTGTGGAACCTGTAGTCTCAAGGCCACATGTGGCCCCCTAGGTCCTCAAGTTTGGCCCTTTGACTGAATCCAAACTCCACAGAACAAATCCTTTTATTAAAGGTGAAATTTGTGATTCAGTCAAAGGGCAGCACTTGGGGACCTAGAGGGCCACATGTGACCTTGAGGCTTCAGGTTCCCCACCCCTGCTGAGTCTAAGGGAACAGTGCATTATATGTAATACCTATTTTATAAATGTTGAATGCTGGATGAATAAATGAATCAAAGGCATGCCAAGTCACTTGGCTACTCAATAATTCAATTCAATTCACATTGATTCAATAATAGTTTGTATGCTATAGTGCCCACAGAATGTTACATGCACATCACTCCATTCCTAATATCAAGAACTACCATATGAGATAAGTAGAATATCATTACTCCCATTTTGCAGTTGTGGAAACTGACACACCCCAAGTAATTAAATGATTTTTCTAGGACTTCTCAGCTTATAATTGCAGACCTGGGCATCAAACCCAAATCCTGAGCTCATAGACTTAAAGCTTGAAGGTACCTCAGAGACTGTCTTGTCTAACACCTTTTTTATAGAGGTGGACCTCCGTCCAGAGAGGTTAAGCAATTTGCCAAGATCACAAGGGTAATAAGTCATTTGAATTCAGGGCCTTTGCCTCCCAGGGCAAAATGCATGCCCTGACAGCACAGCCCCTCTGTTGGCTAGACATGTATAAGTGGTTGTATTAAGAAGTGATTAGGATGGACCCCGAATTGAATAGGTCCAGCTCTACCTCGTACCAGGCACATATTGTTTACTAAAAATTCTACACACAACATGACCTGCCAGCATGATTCAGTTTGTACACAGATGCTCTAGGCCAAATACAACAGAACTTTAATCCTGCTTCTCAGTCTCCTGCAGGGAGACAAGGGGCCTGGTAGGTATATCAACACACATAATTGGCTTCTTTTCCATAACATCATTCAACCCAGGGAGCAGCTTATGGGGGGGTAGAAAAGGAGGAAAGAACAGAATTGGGCCTTATCCTTCATTTTCCCAAAAGTGAAGTAAACATTTTGCAACCAAGGGGAAAAATGCCCGTCAACAGTCTTGGTGGGTTGGGTTTTTTTTTGTTGTTGTTGTTTTTCCAGCCTCAGGGCCACACTAGCTGTGGAGTTCCACTGTGACACTAACAAAGCATCTCCCCCCAGTTTGTCCCCAAGGCTGTCAGTCTGTCACATGATTCTGAGCAGCATCTGTAACTATGGCTGGGCCTCTCCCACATCTCTTAGAGAGGACATCTTTCTAAGGCAGCTGAGTCTCCATTCTGAGATGACAGTCCTCCCTCTCCCTTTTCAAAGCAGAGATTTTATTTTTTTGAAAGCTTCCCTAACTTCCAAGTTGAAACCCCACTAGAGGAAAGAGAAATAACGCCCACGCCCCACCAAAATGCATCTTTCCTTTTCTCAACCTGTCACTGCTATGAAGGACGCAGCTGTTGCTGCCACCAGAGGCAGCCAAAAGAAAACCCTTTCAACACATGAAGTCACAGGATTTTCCCTGCACATGTTTTACTGTCATTCATTCAAGGAAGTCTTTGGTATATTATTTTGAAAGCTGCAACACAAGAGGGTAAGGGAGAGAAAGAAAGAAGGAGGTAGGGAGGAGGGGAGAGAGAGGGAGATGAGATGAGAAAGATGAGAGAAAGAAGGAGGGGAGACAGAGACACAGAGGAAAATAGAGACACACACACACACACACACACACACACACACGTATTTCTTACACTCAACTGAATAATGAAGAGCCATAAGTCTTGGGTATCAAATAGACAAAAAGGTCACTTGCATTACCTTGGATCAAAATCTGCCTCTCTGACCCTGAGTGAACCCTTTGATTATACTTTGTAAGCAACAAGGTATAGTGAGGGAGTACAGTGGCTCTGGGTGTCCAAGGTCCTGAATTCCAATCCTAACTCTGAAGCTCAGTATTTCAGCAAATCACTTAACTTCTTTCATTTACTTACAGTTTCTTCATCTACAAAATGATGGGACTTGGACTAAGTGGTTTCTGAGGTCCTTTTACCTCCAGATCTATGATTCCTATTATCCATATGCCTTATCTTTCCAACTAGATTGCAACTTCTCAGAGGGCAAGGACTGTGTCACATTCACCTTTGCCAGACCACATTTGGAATCTGCTTAGTTCTGGATGCCACGCAAGGACGGAGGCCAGAGTGGGAAAGGTGCTGAAGACCTGGTTAAAAGAACTGGAAGTAAAGTTTGGGAGAGGGCTGTGATAGCCACCTTCAAGTATTCGAAGGCCCAACTGGTGAAAGATTTGAATTCTTTGCCTTGGCCTCAGCTCACAAAGCTAAGAGATTAAGCTGTATTTTTATTCCATGTAATTAAAAAAATTCCAACAACTTCCTAACAATTAGACCTGTTTGCTCTCCAAAAGTGTAATAGGCTGCCTTCTGAGCTAAAAGCTGATGTTTTATAATGCTTGATGGTTTACAAAGTGTTTTACATATATTATCTCACATAATCCTCCTAACAGCCCTGCAAGCTAAGTACTATAGCTATTTTGTTTGAGCCATATCTATGATTCCCTGGGTATGGAAAATGCCTAGTGTAGAAACTCCCTTCACCAATGCCTGTTGGCCAGTCTTCTATAACTTGCAACATTACAGAGTTACCTAGAAGTTAACTTAACTTGAAAGGTTAAATTACTTGTCCTGTGTTCCACAACTTCTATGTGTGTCAGAGGTGAGTGAGATTTGTAGTTTTCCTGAGTGGGAGGTCTAACCTCTACCTAGTATGCTATCACCCTGTGGGTATATTATCAGTGATATTATTCCCATTTTACAGGTGAGGATCCTGAGGTTGAGAATTGTAAGAGTCTTGTCCATGGTTACTTAACTGTGAAGTGTTGCAGGAGTGATCAGAATATAGGTCTTCCCTTAAATCCTCGAGCAGACATTGTGTCTGCTTCTCAGCAGTGATATAGAGGGGATGCCTATCAGGGCAGCCTAATGAGGCTCAGTGGATAGAACACTGGGCCTGGAGTCAAAAAGACCAGAGTTCAGATTTGGCCTCTGTAATTTACTGTGTGATCCTGGGCAAGTCATTTCTTTGTGACTCTGCTTGAGTTTCCTCAACTGTTAAATGGGATAATGACAGCACCTACTTTATAAGAGTTGTTGTAAGAATTAAAAAAGATACTTTGTAAAGTGCCTAGAATACTACCCAGCACATAGTAGATGCTTAATAAGTCCTTATTTTATCTATCCTATTGAACTAGAAGTTGAACTGGATGATTTCTAGGGTCCTTCTGATTCGGGAATTCTGTGCTTCTTTCTGGACAGTGATGGCCACAGAGCTTTCTGCTTAGTAGAGGTTGAATAAATGTGAGGTGAAGTGAAATGAGGGATACTTCTATTGAAGCATCAATTTGTTGAATTTAAATCTTATAAAAAGCAAGAATTGACATAGTGTTTCTGTGATTTCTGTTGTCGTTGTTCCTCCTCAAAAAAGCATTTCTCCTGGTCATGTTTCCTGTTGTCTAGCTTGTGTGTGTGTGTGTGTGTGTGTGTGTGTGTGTGTGTGTGTGTGTGTGTCAGCTTCTTACAATCCTTTTGGCTCAGAGGCTTGTCTGGGAACTGCTGAATCCAGAAATTACATGAATTACCACCTTAGCCCAGACATTCTGGCAGCCCCTGATGTCACGGCACATTGTCAATTTGTCCATGGTGTTTAGGATTCATTTTTGTGTTATCTTTAAGCTGCAGGCCCCACACTCGTGTTAACACACCAGCCAAGAAATCACCTGAACAAGTGAGATTTAAGTCACTGCTGAAAGTATGGTTTTTTTCCTTTAGGTTCTTTGATGGGAAAGCAGCTTGACCTGTATGACAAAGCAGAGGAGTTGGAAGAAAAAGAACTGGGTCTGAGTCTTGGTTCTGCTATTTACTGGCCATGGGGGCTTGGAGCCTCAGCCATAGACTCGTGGTGTAGTAGAAAGAACCGAACTTAGAAAAATACAGAGCTGAAAAGAGGCAAATTAAAGCTTCATTTGAGGGGAGGAAACAGACAAACAAAATGCTTCTTTAACCATTAGGAAGTAGAGCGGGTTGGCTGCCTTGGGAGGTAGTAGATTCCTCTTAGAGTGTTCTTCATTACCTTCTTTTCCATCCCTTGTCCATTCTGGCCGATTTCCTCATTCTGTGAGCTTGAGTCCTCATCTTTAGGGCTTCAGAGAGTAATAAGTCTTTGAGTGATTGAGGTAACCTGAGACCCAGGAAAGACTTTAGTTTAAAAAAGTTGAGGCATACCCCTGCACCTGGGGGGCATTGCCAATTGTCTTAACTGATATTTTGCTACTGATCCCGATGACTTTGGAGGAGAGAATGAGGCTGATGACATCACACAGCCCTGCCTCACTTAAATCCAATTCACTTGCAAGTCAAAACATCACCCAATTGCTGTCATTGGTCCTCTTCAAGAATGAAGGACAAATAACAACAATCTTTGAGCAAAGGCTGGATGACCACTAACCCTGTGTTTTGCAGGGGAGGATAGGGTAAATTCATTTTCAGAATTGAATTGGCTTGGATAACCACTAAGATCCCTTTGACCTCTGACATTCTGTAATAACTTGTGAGCAGTAGATATGTTTAAGGAGGAACTTGTTTGGATACTGGATCCTTTTGGATGTTGATGTGACACTAGGCCTCTTTGCCTATGTGGAGTTGAGTTTTCTCATCTACAAAAGTGATGGATTGGAAAAAGATGATTGTTGGTGAGGGAAATCCTAGCCTGGTAGTACAATGCTAGCCAGAAGGGCAGTCCATTAATAAACATTTATTAGCTACCTACTGCATACCAGCCACTGTGCAAAGTATTGGGGATATGAAGAAAGGCAAAAGACAGTCAGAAAGACCATGTTTCAAATCCTTCTGCTGGTACTTAGTATTTCTGTGGCCATGGAAAAGTCACTTACCATCCATAAATTAAGGGTAATAGAGAACCTGTAAGACCTACCTCACAGGCTTATTATAAGGGTTAAATGAAATAGTACATCTAAAATATCTCCTAAACCTTAAAATTCTATGCCAATAGCATGAGGTCATAGGTTCAGAGATTTGGAGCTGGAAAGAGTCCCTGGAGTCCAATTTCCTCATTTTACAGATGAGGATACCAAGTCTCAGAGAAATTAAATAATTTGCTCAGGGTCACACAGCAAAGATATAAGGCTTCCTGACAGGCCTGAAGTTTGTTCCAGTGTTCATATTTTGTGGTTTTGATGGCAGAAAATATAGGGCAACATTTCTCTGGTGTAGTGATACGTGTGCTGAGCACAGAGTCAAGAAACCACTGAGTTTGAGTCCTGGTTTCTGCCTCTTACTAGCAGATTTTGTCAAGAAACTTCATATCCTTGAGTTTCAGTTTTCTCATCCATAAAATGGGAATCATAATACTGGTAACTCCTTGCTTCAGGGTTGTTTTGTTTTGCTTTATTTTTTTTTTTTGTCCTTTGTTCTTGAAGAGGACCATGACATCAGGAAGGTGACATCTTGACTTGCAAGTGAATTGGATTTAAGTGAGGGAGGGCTGTGCAAAGTCACCAGCCTCACTTTTTCTTCCCGAGCCAGCAGTAGTGCTGAAAGCATGGTGACTGAGTCTTTGCTCCAGGCTGCTTAAATTTAGAGGGCTCTAACAGCATTTGTGGAAGTAGTAGCATATGTAGGATTGGAGCAGGGAGATTAATTACTTAGATTAGGAAATTATCTAATGGCTCCAACTTGCCTAGCCAACTACATCAGCCCATATTAGTGCCATTCTCTACTCTGACTTTGATTTGTGGATTGAGCAGTTTTCCTGTATCCCTGAGGTCTCTGCCCATTCAAGCTAATGTTTGGATGCTTTAAATGCTACTTGCCCTGGTGTATATCATGAGTCTTGCCTAGAGTGCAAATAGCTTGTTATATTTTTTCTCAACAAGATTGTTGTATAGCTTTGCAAACCTTGGAACACTACAGAAATCTGACATTTATTTATTTGGGGACAGGGGCAAATGAGGGTATTCCTACTACAAAAGCCATTGCCTGCTGAACATATGGATAAACTTTTCCCTGAAGGAGAGACTTGGGGAACAGTAGAGAAATGGCCACTGTCACCTCTACCTTAGCCACTTCCATCCTGTTTAATTTTATTTAATTACCCTACTCAATTCTAAGGTTGGGCTCTGCTCCAGTATTTGGTTACTGGAGAAATCCAAGGAGATATAATCAATACAGTCCCAAGACACGAATAAATAATAGTCCTGGGAGAGATTGGGTGAATTTAACACCTCCCTCAGTGCTTCTAAGGTAATTGCTTCAGGAAATAAAGTACATTTCATGAATAGGGCCTGGATTTGTATGAAAATGACATAGGAAATAGCAAGATGAGACTGTAACTAATTTGAAAAGAGAGGAAGTTTGGGAGACCTTTCTATTATTCCCTGAAACCCTGAAGTGAAGATGAGCACTAAGGATAACAGATTGAGGAAGCCAGCTGTCCAAATGGATGAGAGATGCAAAGGAAGGCTCTGATGAAAAGCCTGGGTGGAATAATTGAAATTCAGTGCCACTGGTACTTTGGACTACCTCAGCAGTCCACTCAGGATTTCCACAAGGTCACTTCAGTTGATAACGCAGTTCAAGCTAACTCCAAATTGCCAAATTGGACCCCCTTCTTCCCTTGAAATGTGAAGTGATAGGCTAGACCTAACTGTAGCATGTAGCCTAAGTGATAGCTCATATAATAATCGCAGAGTTATAGAATTGTAGGACCAGGAGGAAGGAATTTGTCACCTCAACTAGTTCAATGCTCTCATTTTATAGATGGGGAAAATGAAATCCAGAGTGCAAAAGGAATTGAGGTTATTTAGCCTGGGAAAAAGAGGACACTGGGGTAGAAAAGATAGAATATAGCTCTCTTCAAAGAATGGAAAGGTGGTCATATGAAAGACTGAATAGATTTATTCTTCTTAGACCCATAGGTCAGAGCCAGGAATAAAAGGTTAAAATTCCAATGCAGAAAATTTAGAATTGATCTGTGAAAAATTTTCTTAATCATTAGAGGTATATGTATCAGCAAGCACCCTAGCATCCCCAGGATGGCTGTTAGCACAAGTTCTTAGATCTGCTTTTCTAAAGGAAAGCAACTCAAAAGGGGTTAACAATCTTACTTTAATCTATCAAACATATATCATTTGCCTAGTTCAGGGAGAAAAGTCAACACCCTGGACTTCAGAGAATACAAACAGAAGTTACAAGCAGACAGAGAAACAGATCAGCAGACAGGGCTTCCAGTCGACTGACCATTACATCAATACCCAATTAGTTACCAGAGAGGGAAGTACCAAGATTTGGGTTTTCAAAGCCAGGGGGCTCAATGGCTTCCCAGAGTCTCATCTGGCCAAATCACACAACTCTTTCCAAAGTAAGCCCCCAAAGCAAAAACTCACATCAGGCTATATATAGCCTTCTCCTGGATCAGAGAATGTCACAACCCTCTTGACCCACTGCTCAATCACAAAGTAATAAGGTGTGGGCATTCCTGAAAAACAAGCCTCCCACCACAGGCTCCACGTGACCACATTCAGCAGATTAGGAGGCAGAGTATTCTTTCAAATCAGGGAAGGTTCTCAGAGTCACTTAAGCCTATCAAAAGGCCTAGGGGCAGGAAAGATCTTCAGATTCCCATAACAGTATACCTAAGTAGAATGGGATCCCTGAGAAGGCCTTAGATGCTCTGTCTCACCCCACATCTTCAAGCAAAGTCTGGATGAACAATGTCGGGGATATTGTATTGGAGATTTGGATATCATATTTAGATTTGAGTTGGACTAAATGATTTCAAGGTTTCTTTCTTCCAACTACTAGTGACTTCCCTTCCAAACTACTTTGTATCTAAAGACCTTGTGTTTCTTATGTATTTAATTTGTATATACAGAGTAAAATATATTTGTCTCTATATAAAATGTTAATCTTATCTCCTATCTTTGTAATTTTGAGATTTACAAAGCACTATTATAAAAAACTATGCATGTTCTTTCTCTCTCTCTCTCTTTCTTTCTTTCTTTCTTTCTCCCAAGAGCCTAGGGATGTGCCTGATACATAGTAGGTACTTAACAAGTAGTTTTTGATTGATTGATTCCAACTTTGAAATAGTGTGATTCTGTGATCCTTGGATTTTGACTAAAGTCTGTAACTTGAGACAGAATGGGTAGGACCTCATGGCCTGAGTCTCTAAAAGGCATATGAGGCTTTGGGGCACAAAATTCTGATGAAAGCATGGTTGATCCTACTAGGAAGAAACATATGTGTATATGTGGGGTGGGTAAAGAGTGGGTAAAGAGTTGAGGGTGGGGGGAGGCTGCCTAAAAAGATCTATGTGACAATAGGAAGATCTCTGATGAATTCAGATTTGAAAATGATACAAACAATTCTACAGAACATGGTTTAGACTCCTTCTGTGTGCAAGGTATTGTATGAGCAATCTTAAGATCATAGATCTAGGGCTAGAAAGAATCTTAGAAGCCATCTAGTCCAGTTCCTCCTTCCCCTTTTAAAGGTGAGGAAACTGAGGCCTAGACAAATAAATTGACTTGACCAAGATCGCATGGTTCTAAGTGGCAGAGCCAAAACTGAACTCCTCTGACTCCAAATTCAGTGTACTTTCCCACTGCATTACACTGCCTACTCCTTGGAAATGATAGGAGATGACTAAGGATAATAATGCCAGTGAGGATGAGGATAATTATAATTTCTTGTTGTTTAGTCATTTTAGTCATGACCAACCTTAATAACCCCGTTTAAGGTTTTCTTGGCAAAGATACTGGAGTAGTTTGCTATTTTCTTCTCTAGGGAAATTGAGGCAAACAGGGTTAAGTGACTTGCCCAAGGTTACATAGCTAGTAAGAGTCTGAGGCCAGATTTGAAGTCAGATCTTCCTAACTTGAGGCCCAGAGTTCTATCCACTGTGCCTCCTAGCTGCCTGATAATTATAACTACTCACATTTTATAAAACAATTTTAAGTTTTATAAAGTGTTTTCCTCATAACAACGAACTTCAAAAGCAATGTGTTATTTTTCCATTTTACAGATGAGGAAACTGAGGTTCAAAGTGGCGAATTAAACTTGCCTATTATGACCCTTCTAGTAAGACCCACTTCCATGACTGAAAATCAAGGGCTCTTTCCACTATATCAAGAGTGAAAAAGAACACTGGTACTTTTGACAAAGGTCACAAACCATGCTGTTGTCCTTTTGTTTATTCTGTGGACAAGAGGAAGATCAAGAAGAGAATAAGATCCCTGTTTGATCTAGATGGGAAGAGGAAGGAAGGGATGGAGGGAGTAAGGAGAAAAGGAAGAAAACAGAAGAAAATAAGCTTCAACCTGTACTCTGAGGTAAATGGACATGCATGCTTCTTAATGAACTCATTCAAGGGTATAATGCTCACTCCTCTTTCTAAGTACTTACAAACTGTCCCTTTACAAATCTTTATAGAATTTGACTGGGAGTCAAGCTGATTGGCCTATAGTTTGAAATAGTTACCTTCTTTCCCCTTCTTGGAAATCTAGATGTTACACCGTTAACCTCCAGTCTTACGGAATTTCTATTAATAACGAGTTAGCAGTAATACCTGACAGTTCTTTCAATATCTTAGATAGTTGACTGTCTTGACTTACCCTTGGCTCTCGATGTCATGTTAAGCATTTTTGTTCTAGTCTTTTTAAGATTATTCTCTTTGGTAGAGAAGACAGATTAGAATTTGAAGAACTCTATCTTCTGTTCATCAGTCAATATCATCTTATTCTCTATGTCTATGCATATTTGTAATGGATTTTATTTTCCTTGCTTTCTCAATGGGTAGTGAAAGGGGAGAGGGAGGGAAAGAATTTAGAACTGAAAGAAAATCTTCAAAAAACAAAAAACAAAAACAGAACCATGCATGGATTCCTACAATTTAGCATTATAATAGACCTCAAAGATGATTTAGTCAACCTTTTCATTGTACAGATGAGAAAACAGGAACAGAAGGTAAAAACCTGCCAAAATTCACACAGATAATAAGTGGCACAAGTGGAAAGACATAGAAGCTGTTCTCAGTCAATTAATTAATCAAAAGGCGTGCATTAAGCACCTATACTTTGCCAGGTACTGAACTCAGGAAGTTTACAATCCAAAGAGAGACCCAGACTAAGCTTAATGCACTTTTTCCTGGTGGTCTGAGCATATGTAGTTCAATTGAAATAATAAAATATTAATATTCCCCTCCCCCACGTTTAGAGTTTTAAGGTTTACAAAGCACTTTGACCACAATTATCCTTTGGGGTAAGTGGTACAGAAATGATTTAATTAAATTTTAAAAATTTAATCTGTTAAGCGGCAGGCACTGTAACTAGGTACCTGAGATGACAAAAAGACAAAAAGAAAACTTTCCCTGAGTGGAGGTGGGCTATTATCTCCATTTTTACAGATAAGAAAATGGCAACTCAGAAATGTGATTGGTCCAGGGTCACACAAGTTTCTGAACCAGAATTTAGACATAGGACTTTCTTGGGAATTACAAAGAGAATCAACCAAATTAGAGAATATAATAATATATAGAGAATATAATACTATATTATATATTGATATATAGAGATATATGATTATATATTATATAATAATATATAGAGAATATAATAATATAAGAGAATATAATAATATAAGAGAATATATGTGTATATATATACATATATATATATAAATATTGAGAGAATATAATAACTATTCAATTCAACAACTGCTTTTTAAGGCACCGTGTTAGGGGATAAAAAGGCAAAACTGAGAGTCCCTGCCCTCCGGAAGCTTACAGTCTATTGAGGGAGAACAGCAAGTATACAGATAAACAAATATGAAGAAGAGGTTCATGGGAAGTGAAGCAAGCTTAGAGATCACCTGATCTAACCCTGGCATTTTACAAGGAAGGAAACTGAATTTGGAGCAGGGGAAGTGACTTGTCCAAAGTCACTGGGCTGTTAGATGACACAGTAGACAGAGCACTGGGCCTGGAGTCAGGAAGTTGTTGTTGTTCAGTCATTTCAATTATGTTAGACACTTTCTGACCCCATTTAAGGTTTTCCTGGAAAAGATACTGGACTGGTTTGCTGTTCCCTTCTCCAGCTCATTTTACAGATGAGCAACCTGAGGTGAATACGGTTAAGTGACTTGTCCAGGGTCACACAGTAAGTGTCTACGATCACATTTGAATTCAGGTCTTCCTGGCTCTGGGCCACTGCGCCCCTTAGCTGCCCTTCTAGTCAGGAAGACTGGACTTAAATCCAAACTTAGACACTTTCTAGCTGTGTGACCATGGCCAAATCACGTATACCTCTTTCTGCCTTGGTTCCTTTATCTATAAAGTAGAGATAATAACGGTAACTATTTCCCATTTTTGTTGTGAGGGTCAACAGAGATATTTGTAAAGTGCTTAGCAGAGTATCTGACACATAGTAGACTTTTTTTTTTGTCTTTTTGGAGCAGGGGTGGGGAAAGGCAAGGCAATTGGGGTTAAGTGACTTGCCCAAGGTCACACGGCTAGTAAGTGTGTCAAGTGTCTGAGGCCACATTTGAACTCAGATCCTCCTGACTCCAGGGCCGGTGCTCTATTCACTGCTTGAATAGCTGCCCCACACATAGTAGAGTCTTAATAAATGATTGACCTCCTCCGCCCTGTCCCCTATCCTAAATCACAGAGGCTGCAAGGAGCAGAGAAGATTTGAACTTAGGGACTGAATCTACAGCCAACACTTCTCCCTGGGCATAAATCATTTAGATCTCCATCGGGTCCTTCATTGAAATCTCCACATTTTGTTGCTTGATAATTAAGCTCTTGGCTGCTTTCAGAGAACAGAAAGGGGCAAGGAAATGAATTGCAAAAAGACTATTGATTTATTTATTCTAATGGCTTAGGGCAGGAGCTCACTGCCAACCCTGGGTGACTTTGAAAAAGGTCAGTTTTGCAGTTTGCCTTTTCAAAATCAGTCAGGCTTTGGGGCTGCTGGCTGTGGTCTACCTTTCCTTCCCTTGGGAGAGAGCTCGCTCAGCTTCGTCCCCAGGCAACAGGACAGGGAAGGACCTGTCTAACCATCATTAGCAAGGGCTAATTAACATTTACTCAACACCCACAGAGTGCAAAGCCCTGCCCTCAGAGACAGAGCAGAGATGGCCCAGCCAGGCACTCAGCATCCAATGTCGGGTCACCTCTACAGACTAATAGCCCTGCAGGAACCTGCGTGACCTTAGTTTTTAAAGGTTGTGCTGGTAATTGCAAGTAAAAATGACTTTTCTTCACTGTGTCCAATTCTCCTTTCTAGACCAAACATCTTCCTCAGTCCTGGGGGCGGGTTGCTTGGTCATTGAGCACAGTTTTTACAGGGAGAAATAGCAGTTAAGTGGTCAGTCTTTCTGGCATGCCATTGGAAGAGGGGAAATTAACAGACTAGAGGGGGTCTAGAGGAAAGAAATGATAGTATAGTTGAAGAGAACAAGAACTTTGAAGAAGCTGGGACTATTTAACCTGGAGAAGAAAAGGCTTGGAGTGGGGGAGGAATTTTACACGAAAGCTACTTTGAAGCATTAAAGGACTGTTAAATGGGGAAGAAGGATTGGATTTATTCTTCTTGGACTCAGAGAGCCAAACCAGGAAGACTGAGTGGAAATTACAAAACTATTTCCTGATTTGATTTAAGGAAAAAGAAAATTCTAACAGTGAGAATAGTCTTGATTAGAAATTGGATAGCTCAGGAGATAATAAGGTCTTTATCACTTGAGGTCTTCAAGAAATAGCTGCAGAAAATGTGGTAGAGAAAATTCTTTCTTGGTTTAAACTTGAATTAGATGACTTGTGAGGCCCTGTCCATCTCTTAGATTCCATGATTTAAATTCAATTTTTAAAAAAATGTTTGTTAAGCTCTGAGCCCGGGCTCCTGCCCTCAGAAGCATAGAGTGTAGTTGGAGAAACAAGTCTAATGAGCCAGGCAGAGTAGCCAAGTCCTGGCTTCTGGTATAATCAGTCATCAGACCTTGGGCAACAGTTGGCTTTGACTTTAATATTTACCAAGCAGTTCAGGTATGCTTTCTCATCTGGATCTCACCATAGCCCTGTGAGATAAGTACCACAGGGATTATTTATTCCCATTTTACTTGGGAAAATAATCACTGCCAAGGTTTGTCTTGGGTCACATGACTATTTAACATTTGAGGCGGGATCTGAACCCAGGTCTCTGCTGACTAAGGGACTTGTTCCACCACATCTTGCTTCATTGTTCCTTCTTTATGGGCTTTTCTGTTTTCTAATCTGTAAAACTAGACTAGAACACTAGAACTCTTGCCTACAGAATGATGTCATGTTCTGAGGAAACAGAACTTTTAGATAAGGCAAGGTCTCTGCCTCATAAAGCTTACAATCTAGTGTATTTATGGCTTCTTCTGAAAGGGTTGTCTTGGGGTTAGGATTCTTGACTTTGCTATGGATCCAAAGACTATAGAATTAAAATCTAAACTGAACCTTAAAGATCATATAATCTCACCTCCTTATTTACAGACTTAGGAACTGAGGCCCAGAGGGGGAGGTGACTTTTTTTTTAGCATCACACAGGATTCAAACTCAGGCCTTTGGATTCCATTCTGCTACACTGCACAAAGCCTCAATGGCTCCCTGAGCCATTTCAGTCCAAAGTATGCTGTTTGGAGGACATACTACCCCCCCTCACAACATAAATCCTTTCATTTTGTCAGACTAGCCTCCTCACTTGCCCCCAGGTGGTGACATTTGTGTGAGGATGGGGGATCCACTTAATTGCTATGAGACTCAGTTTCCTCATTTGCAAGATGAAGATGACAATACCTACACTAGCTCATATGGCTGTTGGGAAGCATATGCTTTATGAAGTTTAAGCCTTATAGAAAAGTAAATTGTTGTTCTTCTTGCCAGGAGCTGACCGATATTTGAGAAAGAGCTACTGTCCTTATCAACTAGACCAAGGGGTTTTCATCATTGTCAGGGGGTTATGCAGTGTCTTGGATTTAAAAACCTGGGGTAAGGAAATCTGGGTATAAAAACTGTCAGATAACTTGCTATCTTTGTCATCTTGGGGAAGTCACATTACCTTTCAGAGACTCAGTTTTTTTCATCTGGCAAATGGGCATAATAATACTTGCACTGCTACCTTATAAAGTTGATATGAAGAAAGCACCATAAAATGTGACTTATTGCTGTTAACAAGAAAAGAAGGAATTTTTTTTCATTTTAAACTAAATTTTATTTTTTTTAATTAATAAGCATTTTTCGGTCTTTCTCCTACCTCCCTGTACTCTCTCTCTCTGCATATATGTATTTATATATGTACATAAATATATGTGTATATATGTATATATACATACAAATATATACATGTATACATACATATACATAGGTTTGTATACATAATACATGCATGCATACATATATATGTTTGCAGAGGGAACAAAACCCTACTTATATTCAGAAAAGCCAAAATAAAATAATCTTAAACATCACATCTGCTCATTTAGTCCATTACCTCTCTATTAGGAGGTAGGTAGAATTCTTTACCAATTAGTCCTTTGTTATCAGGGCTGGTCATTGAATTGGGCCAGTGGGGGAATTTGTTTGACTTGACTAGGCATATTTATTACGTGTGTGTGTGTGTGTATGGTAGTGTATAAAGTAGTAGTGCTAGTATTATTATACCCATCTACCAGATTAAAACAAAACCCAACAGAACCTGAGTCTCTGAAAGGCAATGTAACTGCCCCAGGATCACAGAGAGAGCAAGTACCTAAGACAGTTTTTATACCAGATGTCCTTATCCCAGGTGTTTACCCAAGACATTGCACAACCCTTCTGGGAAAGATGGAAGTTCCTTGACTTAATGTGTATAAACACACACACACACACACACACACACACACACACACACACACACATACACATATACCCTTGTAGTGAATATGTGTTTACATTTATATATATGTAAATTAAATATATACACATAGAGACATATACATATATGCATGCACATTTCATACACAGAACCCTTGTATATTATATACATGTACAATATATATATGCATTATGTAATATATACATGTATATATGTATACATGCACACACACAAAGGCCCTTGTGACAAATAATCATAGTCAAGTCAAAACAAATTTCCACATTGGCCCAACTCAGTGCCCAGCCATGACAACAGAGGACTGATGAATTCTGCCTAACTCCTAATAGAGGAAAAGGACTAAATTACAGATGTAATATTAAAGGTTACTTTATTTTGGCATTTCTGGATATAAGTAGGATTTTATTCCTTCTGCAAACTTTCTTTAAATATTTTACTTTTTAAAAAGAAATCTTTCAGAATAGGTGATAAACTCAGTCAGTAATTTCTGCAGACTGACTTCATGGGAAGAAAAGATGCTTTTACTGATCCCCTTAGCAATCAGTGCTCCCCGTCCCCACGTCCTCACGTTATATTGTATACAGTTCTCCATTTGCATCTTGTTTTCCATTGCATCCCATAGAATGAAAACTTACTGAAGGGAGAGACTTAAATATCTATATATCTGTATGTATATGCACATATGTATATATATGTATATGTGTTTATATGTATGTGTGCATATGTGTATATATGTGCGTATACACATGTACACGTACACACATATGTGTATATACATATGTGTGTGTGTGCATATATATATATATATATATACACACACACACACACACACACACACATACATTTGTTTGTGCACCCCCAGCCCCTAGCTCAGTGTCTCGTACAAAGTAGGCACTAAATAGATATTTACTGGATTGGATTGAAGGCAGATTAGCAAGTCCCACTGCCTACAGGAAAATAGACTAAACTTGAAAGACAGTTCAATTACTGTCCTACTCCTTTCCATGATCAATTGGCATTTAAAAACAAGCATTTAATAATTACCTATGATACGCCCAGTCAGAGATGGGGATGAGGCATCTAGGTACCTAAGGTGATCTTGGTACCTGTACATCCTGTATGTGACCATGAGCATCCCATATAATACATACAACTTGATTACTTCTAAAATAAATCCCCAAGTGTTAGGAAAATGGAATGTAGTAGAATGAAAAAGTGTATGTCGCATATACAAAGTCATGTTAAGTTCTGTCCCTTGGGGATAATAGCTCCCATTTATATGGCCCTTCAAGGTTTGCAAAGCACTTTGGAAACATGGTCTCATTTGATCCTCACAACAACCCTGAGACATAGGTAATAATTAATCATAATCATAATAATAGCTAACATTTATACAGTCCTTACTATGTGCCGTGTGCTGTGCAAAACACTTCACAATTATTATCTTGGTTGATCCTCACAACAAACTTGGGAAGTAGGAGCTATTATTATCCCCATTTTATAGATGAAGAAACTGAGGCAGACAGGGGTTAACTGGTTTGCCCACTAAGCTAGTAAGCTAGCTTCACATCACAAAGCAGGTAAGTGTGTGAGACCGAATTCGACCTCAGGTCTCCTTGATTCCTGGTCCAGTATTCTATGCACTGTGCTACCTAGCTGCCCCTACCTAATATGTAGAATATTTGCTACGCATTTATTCTCGTCTTGACTTTGTGCTCAGCACTATGCTAGTTGCCATGGGAGAAAACAACAAAGGAACAGACATTCAATCATAAGGGTTACTAGTCCAACCCCTTCATTTTACAGGTAAGGAAACTGAGGCCCAAAAAGGATAAGTGACTTGGCCAAGGTCACATAGACACTAAGTGGCAGAGCTGGAATATAAGAATAAGAATAAGAATAAGAATAACTAACATATATAAAGCTTCTACTCTGTTCCAGGCATCATTCTAAGAGCTTTACAATTATTTTACAATGGCATACAATTATCAGAGGTGATGACTAAAAGTTTAATACTCTTTCATTTTGTTGATGCTCTCTCCCCGCTGTAACATGTTGCCTCTTGTAGGCTCTGACCTCAAGGTGCTTAACGTCTAGTTGGGAAGATAAAACCCATCCATGTTAAATTAGAGACAAATTCAAACACAAACAGCATTAACTTATTCTGCTTGGGCCCAGAGAGCAGTTTAAGAGCCTTAGATGGAAATTATAGGCATGTGGTTTCTAATCACAGTAAGGAAGAACTTTATAATAACTCTGGCTGACCCAAAGGGGACAAGCTATTTTCACAGGCAGAAAGCTCCTTGACCATGCAAGTCTTTGAGCAGATGGTACTTGACCAACCCCCTATGGTGACGTTGCTAAAGGGTGGGGATGGACAAAGGGATTTCTGAGGACCCCTCCAACTCTGAGCATTTCTGATTTGTATTGTTTAGGCTACCTGGAACTACCATCATTTAAGGGAGTGGTGAGCAATGTGATCTGGTATAGTCTGGGAATAAATGGAAGAAGAAGTCAGCTAGGCCTTCAATTAGTTGGGATTTGGAGCAGAAGGGGAAGAGAAAAAGGGCATTCCAGGTTTTATACGGAATCAGTAGACATCCTGAGAATCAGTAGACATCCTGAGACATATGGTGAGGAGGGGAAGCATTCCCTATGGACACCAAGAATGGTTTGGGACTATTGAGATCTTGGAAGTGGAAGGCAGATTTATACTCACCTCTTCAAGGACTGAGGCAAATAAAAAAAAATACATTGTGTTCGTTCCCTAACATCTCTGCTTTTCCTGTCTAGTACTAAACACTGTCATATACTCTTATTGCTTTAAAAAAAAAACAACTAAATATTTCCTGTATCCTGATTTTTCCTTCAAGTATAAAGAGGGCAGTGGTTAGCTATATAATTATAATAGCTATTAACTAGCTAATAATAACAAGAATAATAATAGCTAGCTTTTCTATAGCACCTACTGTGTGCTAGGGCCTCCCTGTGCTAACTGCTTTACAAATGTTACAACATTTGATTCACAGGACTACCTGATGATACAAGTGAGATTAATAACAGTGACTATTTAAATGGTGCTGAGTATACGCCAGGCACTGTGCTAAGTGTTTTCAATTATTGTGTCATTTGATTTTCATAGCAACAATGGGAGGTAGGTGCTGTTGTTAGCTCCATTTTACAATTAAGGAAACTGAGGCAGACAGAGGTTTAAGTGACTTCCCTGGGGTCACATGGCTGCTACATGTCTGAGGCTGCAGGAAGATGCAGGTCTTCCTGATGACTGTGTGTGTTGGGAAGTAGAAGCCAATGAGAGCTGGATGGAGCCAGATTACATAAAAGATTGAAAGCCCGGTAAAATAATTCAGATTTACACAAGGCAATAAGTAGCTCTTAGAAGTTTTAGAGCGGAGATAACAGGTTTTTTTTTTAATGGAAATTTGTGTTTATTTAAACTAAAAATGTTTACTATGTTTTTCGAACAAGGAGTTTAATTTTAAGCAATTGAGTACTCAGTTGTTTTGCCACGATAAACACACACATTTTCTGCTTTGTAAAAGGAATAACTTATTTTCATTGCATATGTCTTGACTGCATCATCCTCTAGTCAATAAACTCTATTGAGTCATTATTACCTCCAGGATCAAATATAAGTTCTGCTATGTATTTAAAGCTCTTCTCAACCATCTCCCTCCTTTCCTCCCTCCTCCCTTTCTTCCTCCCTCCCTCTGTCCCATACTCTCTCCCTCCCTCTCTCCTTCCCTCTTTCCCTCCTTTCCTTCCTTTCTTCCTTCCTCCCTTCCTTCCCTCCTTCCCTCCCTTCCTTCTTTCCTTCCTTCCTTCCTTCCTTCTACTTTCCTGTCCTCCACACATGATCTACAGCCCTACTTGCTATTCCTTGACCTTGACACGCCATCTTTCACCTGCATGCCTTTGCACTGGTTCTCCTAGTTCCCCCAGCTGCTGTGGCCTTCCCCTTTGAGACTTTCATCCATCTACTTTGTATATTTGCATACTTTGTGTGCCTTATTGTTTCTTGTATATACTTAGTTATTTATGTTTTGTCTTCTCTGCCAAAAGAAAGGTCCTTGAGGACCTTTCTTTTTATCCTCGGAGCTTAGCATCTTGTCTGACTCATAGAAATACTTAATAAATACTTGTTGACTGACTATATGATTGATTGACTGTCTACACAGTCAGAATGAAATGGAAGATAGTGTACCTTCTATGCCCTTAGCAGTCTGCTCAGTCTTGTAAGGATTAATAGTTAGCATTTATGAAGTGCTTTATACATATTATCTCATTTGATCCTTACAACAACCCTGGGAGGCAGCTGCTGGTATTGTCCCTATTATACACAAGAGGAAACTGAGACGGAATTTAAATGACTTGCCTTGGGTCACACAGTAAGTGTCAGAGACTGGATTTGAACTCAGGTCTTCCAGAGTCAAGGTTCAGTGCTCTATCCACTGAGGATATAGAAAAGCACAGATATTCCCCAGATATTACTAAAACAATGCTGTGTATTTGAAAGAGCACAGAACTTAAGACACCCGAGTTCAAATCTCACTGAGGCCATTTACTAGTCGTAAGCCTTTGAGCACATCTCCCTACCTTTCTCTGTGCTTTAGTCTTCTCACTCACAAAATGAGGAAGTTGAATGAAAGTCTCTTCTAGTTCTGACAATCCAAGCAAGGATAAGGTTGTTGTAGGGAAAGTACTTTGTAAACTTTAATGATAGGCTCAGGTTAAAGAGCAGTAAGAAAAAATATATATATTTAAGATTTATTTCATCATATTTTAATTTAATAAGGTTTATTATATTTAAATTTTAAAATAATATTTATATTTTTATATAATAAAATTTGTTTACAGAATTTTATTATATAATTATATAAAATATGTGTAATTATTTTTAATATAGTTATATTAAATATAATTATACAAATAAATTATGTTATATAATTTTATTTATATAATACATTACTTTATAATATTTAATAAAAGACAAAATATGCTAAATGTCCAATGAGCAGGTCAAGAGCCATAGGCATTCAGAAAGACAGATCATCATAGGTGGACAAGGCCAGGGGATGCTTTTCTGAGGAGGTAAGACTTTGGTTAGGCCTTGAGTAGAGATGAAAATGAGTGTCTCTTGGGAAGTAGGGAAGGCAGGTAGGGTGAGTCCAGATTACGGAGGGCACTGGATTAGGAAGAGAGGAATAGTGAGGGGTATTACAAGTAAGGTGCACGTCTTGGGCAAAAGCAGTAGAAAAGGCAAACCATGTCCAGCGAAACAACTATAAATCCCCCAGTCTAGCTGAACTGTGTAACGTTTAACAGAAGAAAGAACTGAGACAATGGCCACATTCTCCCCCTCTCCTTGCTTATTGAATCTTCCTTCAAAGACAAGCTAGCCAGGGTTGGAAACTTCCAGTAACTGCTGTTCATTTCCTGATTCTTTGCCTTTCAGGATAACGTATCAACTTCAAAATCTTCCATGGCTGGAGATCCGTGATGAGCTTGTACTAAAAATATTGAGCTATATGAGTGTTCCCATCCTTTGATGAAATTCATAAAGAAATCAATTACAAAAAGGTCTGCTGGAGCTACAGATGCCAGCTGCTAAATAGGAAGATGTAACTTAACTGATAGGGTTCTCAATGCATAGTGTGCTCTGGATAACAGGAGATTAATTTTTCCTAAGCTTCAATTGGGTCATGTCACTCCCTGGCTTGAAGTCCTTAATGGCTCCCCATTGCCTATTGAATAAAATCCAGACTCCCTCGTCTGGTATTCAAGGCTTCACACGACCTTGCACTACCCTGCCTTTGAGCTATGTTTCATATTACTCCCAGCCACACCTTTTATTCCCCTGACAAACAGGACAACTCTCTGCCCCCTGTACCACAGAGGACATAGAGACAAAAGGGACCTTAGAGATTGTTTCATCTAATCACCCCATTTTACATGTGAGAAAATTAAAATCCAAAGAGGCTAAATGACCTGTATACACTAGGTAATAAGTGCTAAAGGGAGGATTTGAACTCAGGTGTTTTGACTCCAAATTCACCAAACTTCCCTATGCTTTCTTCTCTTGATGTTTTTGCTTATATTATTTTTTTTATCTGGAATGTCCTACCTACCTTTCTTCTATAGAATTTCTACTCATCCTTCAAATGCTAACTGAAATATCAACTTCTCCATTAAGAGTTCTTAAACCCCACACATAATTATCTTGCTTCTTGGACCTCCCATAATGCTTTGTTCTGCAACAATCAAAAGAGCTTATCAGGTATTATAATGAATTATCTTTGTCTGCACTGGTGTCTTATGCTCCTTCTGGCTTAGAAGCTCAGTGAGGATGAGGACTTTGTACTTTCCACAGGACCTCTCTTAAACCTACATACATGGTAGGGATTTTTTGAAGTTTGTTGTATGAATGCATGAATGAATGAAGGATTAATTTGATCCATCCTCTAGGAACTTGCAGAGATTTCCCCTCTACTGTATATTAGATCCAAAGTCCTCCTGACTCTTATTGTGCTCTAAGTTCCATGATAGTTTTGGGCAAGTCACTTACCCTCTGCCTTAATTAACTAGACAAAGAAATGGCATACTAGTTCAGTATTTTTGCCAAGACAGCCCCATGGATAGTATGGTCTATGGGGTCACAAAGAATTGACACTACTGAACAACAACAAAGTTCCATGCAGCCCCCAAGTTGTCATTAACCTTTGCATCTCACACAGTCATCTCTACATATAGTTTAGCATTTTTACTTGAACTAAATTTGCAAACCATTCACTCACAAATACTTGGATGATGTATTGATACCCTCATTGTCACTATTGCATCTTTTTTTTTTTTGAAGTTCCAAATTATTCTGAAGGGATGCTAACATTCCAGTTGAGAGTTTCCCATCAGCCTTTTGGCAGCTGCCAAAGGGGGAGAAGATACCAGATGGAATACAGAAGCATCACTGTCAGATAAAAGATTCATGTTTATAAAGTGATTTTCATTTACAGATTTCTCATAAATTGAGGCTAGAGGTTATTCCTCATTTTACAGGTGGGGGTATCAAGGTAGAGAAAGATTACATGAATTGCCCACGGTCACATGGCTACTGAGTTACTGCCTCTAACCCTTCCTCTTAAAGTTGAAGCAACAGTCCACATAACTGAAAGTGCTTTTCAAAGTCGACACAGTGAGTCAGAGCTGGGCTTAGAACATTGGACTTCCTGCTCCCAGCCCAGTGCTCTCTTCTGTATAGTGAATTGCCTTTTAAATCTCATGTGATTAGTAGCTATAGCTGGGCATCCTGTGAAACTCAGGATCATATAAACTGGAACAGATAAGATGCTGATAAACCAAAGATAATATACTAACAAACATATCAGCAGAATAAATTAACTATGTGACTAAGTTATCAAAATTACCTTTTAAATAAAGCAAATTTATTTTAACCCCCCCAAAGAGTTTCAATATACAAAGCTGACTTCATTTACTTTAGTCTCTTAAAGATTTTTGTTTAAAAAGTCATCTCAGCCTTGTCACTCAGATATTAACTCAACTCTTTGTTTCCAGTTGTCACACCCCACCCCCCAGACAGAAGTCTACCACCCACCAAGCTTTCAGCTTTTATCACTGACATTTTAATTTTTTGAACCTCATGAATTTAAGTATGTTATTGATATTGCCTATCTGCTAAAGATCATTTTATGGAGTGCAAAAATTCTGCGTCTAAGAACCCTGTTTCCTTCTCCAATCCTAGTCACATGGCCATCTCCATCCAACACTAGTATCGGCTTCACCCATATTTCTCAGAATGGTTTTATATGTAGAGGATCCAACCACTTAGAGATGGAAGGTAGCTTCAAGGCCATCTAGTACAGTCTCTTTATTTTATAAATGAATTAATAGACATTCAGAGAAGTTCAGTAACATTCTCAGGGTCACATGGGCAACAAGTATCAGAACCAGGATTTGAATTTAGTTTTTAAAACTCCAAATCCATCATTCTTTTTACTATATCTCATCACCTATAGGCATCATGTTGATATCATATCATGTACCATGTATCTGTGCCCCATAGGCTTTCCTCAATTAAAGAAGAGTTACGTTTGTTTTGTGTATATGTATATGTATATGTAATTTCCTCTGATATAATTTAAATTCACTAATAACAGGGAATGTTTTATTTTTATCTTTCTATCCCCAGCATCTAGTTCTTAGAATACAGTAGACATTGATTAATATGTAGTCATTTGCTTTGTCATTTTCATACTTGTAAATTAAGCTTATAAACTTCTTGAGGGCATCTTCGTGCATGATAATACATACCTCAAACTCAACATACGAAATTTATTACCTATACTTGTGAAAAAGTCTCTTTCCCTCAACTTCCCCTAGATTCAGAATTCAGAGCTCATCCTGACTGCATTCTCATATTACCTATAGCTTATCACACTTGCCAAGTGTAGTTTATTCTAACTCCACAGTATTCCTCTCATTGATCAACTTCTCTCTACTCACATAGCCACCATCGCAGTTCAGAACCTCATCATTTCTCACGTGAACTATAGTAACAGCTTCCTAACTGGCCACTTCACCTCCAGTCTATACCTCTGCTCCTCCACACAGCTTCCAAAATAAAATTTCTATAACGCAAAGCTGATCATTTTTTCTTCTTGGTTCAAAAATTTTTCAGTTGTTCCTCATTGCTTCTAGGTTAAAATATGAACTCCAATTACAAGAATGGAAGTTTCCACCTTTTTCCAATTAATGTAATCAGAAAGCACAGATGCCTTAGCTCAATCAATCAATCATCCAACAGAATAAAATAGTTATTAAATAATTTTTACATAACCTTATCACAAAATGTAGAAACACTCTTAATTTGAAAGAATTATAGGACTTTGGCCATTTAATGAAAGGTAAATGATATCATACAGAAAGAAGCACTTGCAATTGGTTGAGAATGTCAAGTCACACTTCTTGAACTAAATAAAAAATCAACAATTAGTCCAATAATGAGCTCATTTTATCAGTAGGTCAGTGAGGTGGTGGAAGACTTTGGGCCCACAAACCCCTTGAGGAGGCAAGCCCTACACTGAAATGGAGAGCAAAAAGGGATGAGAATCAGGCCTAGAGAGAGAGTTTTACTACACTCTACACACACACATTGTCTACTCCATTGGAGACACTGGACCAGTAGGAGACAATAGCTACAGTAAGGAGCAGAAAAAACACATTAAGAAAAAATAGAGATAAACACAGGTGCTAGCTAACCAAGGGAAGAAGCAGCTTCATGGAACATAACCTTTCATATCAAAGATAAGTTATAAGACATGGACTCTACAAAGGCACTGACCCTTGGAACTCAACAGAAAGCAATACTTGAGAACTACGTGAGGATTCTGAAAGGAGAAAAGGACTTCTAGTATCCAGGAGTTGAGTTACCTCTTTGTCCCATGTGTTCTCCACATGTGAATCTCACTATCTTTGCGAGGTTTAATTTTGAGTCCACTCTCCCCATTGATCTCATGTGTACAAGGGAAGTGTACATCCTTTGGGGGGAATGTTTCATACCAATTCTTTCTACTATACTTTAGTAAATGTCTTCTTCTGAAAAACTAATTACCTGGCTGATTGTCTATGGAAAGCATACCAGTAACAGCTTCTAAAATAAACAAATAAAAAAAAAAACAGAACTAGAAACCCAGGCCATCCTGGTTAACCACAAGAATCCTGAGAGGAGCATTATTTGCCTCCTGGGGACCAAATTTGCCCGGGCAAATTCAAATACAAATTGGTGAAATGTCAAGGGTTTTAGGGGGGAGGTTGGGTGCTATGCTAGCATTTAAGGCCCTCTATAATCAGGACCAATTTCTTATCTACTTTTATTTTACATCATTCCTTCTCACACTCTCAACGTTTCTATCAAATTTGGCTGCTAGCTGTTCTCCTAGGGAACTTGATGTTACACATCCAGCCTCTGTGACTTCTCACAGGTTTTCCCTCGTGCCTGTAATGCACTTCCTCCTCATCCATTCCTTTGTCAGAACCTTTATCTTCCTTCAAGGTTCTGCTCCGTAGCTGCCTAATGCTCACTCAGTTACCAGTCTTCTACTTCCTCAAATTCATCTTGCATGAACTTATCTGTTTACATAAGCTCATGAGGTCTCGAATTTAGAGCTGGGGAGGATTTTCAGAGGTAATCTAGCCAACCACATCATTTTCTAAAACTCAGTTTTATAATCACTTGCCCAAGGTTGCAGAGATAGTGAGCGAAAGAGAAAGGATTTGAAGCCGGATTATTTGACTCCAAATCTAGCTTCTTTTCAACTTCTGGAGCTGCCTCCCATGTTGTACCCCAACCCCTCCCTCAGCAGAACATACTTGAATGATACAGATGTCTAGAACATACACTTCTTGAGGGTAGTGATTACTTGACTTGTCTCTTCTATGAATAGCCCCTAGTGCAGGTATGCAGCAGCTATTAAATAAAGGTATGTTGATTTCAATGGAATAAATCATTCTAGAAGTGTTTTAGTTACATTGCCTCATTTGATCCTCATTAAAAACAAACAAAAACCTCTTCAAGAGAGACACTGTCTATTTTATTGCTTCCATTTTAAGAGTTGAGGAATCTGAGTCTCAGAGAGATTGTCCATGGTCACGTAATTAGTAACTGTTGCAGACAGGATTTGAACCTGCCACTGACTGTCTTAGCTCCTTCCAATAAATGGTAGTTATGGATTGACAGCTTTAAATGGGAAAGTCCGGTCTTAAAGAAGAAAAGATATTCCAATTTTCTCAGCCCTAAAGATCCCATTTATCCTGAGCTGTCCAGTACTTAAAAAAAAAAAACAACCTCAAGACAAATAGGAAAATGATAAAGCAATTGAGAAGAGCTGATTTACAACTAAAGGTAAAAGAATTCAGCACATGGAGCATTAGACAATGCTTAAGGCATGGCAATGATCTCTGGACATCCCTAGGGTTCAAGCCTCTGAGAGTGAGAGAGAATTCAACCAAGGCTCTCTGACAGTCAATTATAAGAACCCATGGACTTTAGTGTGGCATATTGCAAATGGCACAAAGCTAGTAGATTAGCCAACTTGAGTTCTTGCCTCATCTGTAGCACTTGTAATGTTGACCAAATAACTTTGTAATATGTACAAAGGCATGTAGGTGGCACAGTGGATAGAGAACTGGGCTTGTAATCAGGAAAACTCATCTTCCTGAGTTCAAGTGGGGCCTCAGATACTTTACTAGCTGTGTGATCCTGGGCAATTCACTTAACCCTGGTTGCCTCAGTTTCCTCATCTGTCAAATGTGCTGAAGAAGGAAATGGCAAAGCATTCTTGTATCTTTGCTTAGAAAAACCCAAATGGGGTCATGAAGAGTCAGACACGACTGAACAACAGTACTATTTACTTCCCAAGATTGTTGTGAGGGTCACAAGAGTAACTCAAAGTGCTCTTTGTAAAGACAAAAACAACCTGCGTGTTGTTTTAGAGATGCAGCATGTTGCAATGGATAGAGGGCCAGCCTCAGAGTCCTGTATTCCATTCCCAACTCTGATGTATTCTGGATGTGAGACCAGCCACTTCTTAGTATCTCAGACAACTCTCTAAAATTATAAATTATAGACAAGATGGCAATCTGTATCTGTGGGACAATTTTCACACTGGGAACTCATTACCTGGCTGAAATCACAGGTCTGGGTCAAAAAAAAAATTTTGCTCTAAATAATAATGAAAGAGAAGTTTCTGTGGCAGACCCAGGTTTCTAAATATTTACGATTAAAGAATGTTGTCCTTGAGGACCCAAAGAAAATGAGGTTCTGTCTGTTATAGCCCAGAGCCCTCAGTTATTTTAAGGAGAGGCCTGCTGCTGTGACAGATACCATCTCTGTTCCATTTTCACATTCTTGTACTCATGCCCAGAAACCTCTGGGCAACGGGCGAACTTTTAATAAGTTTGAAAAATAAATAAATATTCTCTCCTCTGTTGCTCAGTGGATAGCTACATATATTTCCAATAAGCCATTTCTCTTGGGGTAAAAGCAGAAAACAATTTAGCTCAAAGCAGCATCTTTATGAAGACTTCCAAAGTGCCTGAAAAGGAGGTTCTGCAAAGAAAAGTGCCACCTCAGCATTTCACTCCAGTGCATTGTGGAGGTAATCTTCGGTTTCAAGTGGTAGCCCCAGGTGCTTCTTTTCTCTTTTAAATTTAAGTTGTTTTTTAGGGTTGGGGAGGGGGGCACAACTGTGCTTAGTCACACCTGGTTTATATTATGATTATGCCTTTTTTCCCCCTAAGGAGTACTGAGATATATACAGAATGGTACATTTTATACTGTTATAAATTATATTATTATATATCATTCTTTTGACAGAACATTATAGCCTCTCATCCACTTTGAGGGGCACAGCAACCTCAAGGGGAAAGCTGCTTTTTCAAGCACTTAACTGTGAGTCTATGGAATAGCCAGGAATCAAACTCTAGTAATTTGGTTTCTATAACCTTAGACATCGCTGGTGTCAGAGCTTACCACAAGGGTGTTGTTTTAAGAGGAAAGATTAACACAGCCTGCTACTACCAAACTAGTCATCAATCAATATTTATTAAGAACCTACTATATGCCAAGCATAGGAAATACAAAAAAAGAGGCGACAGTTCCTGCCCTCTAGGAACTTAAAATCCAGTGAGGGGAGGGCAACATGAAAACAAATACACAGAAAGCAAGCATTATACAGGATAAATAGGGAATAATTAACAGAGGGAAGGCACTGCAATTAAGGAAATTTGGTGAAGGTTTCCTAAATGGGATCCACTGGCTCCTTTGATGTAGGGGAAACAGTGGGGACAGCTGAGATGAGGTAGAATGATTGGGGAGGGCAAGTTTATTAAAAAGCATCAAGATCAGGGGTCTACTGTGGATTTGATATGCTAGGCTTGAACTAAACTAAGAACACTAGCCATAGCACACCTAGGGTTGACATGGCCTGGGAAGCTGAGATTCTGGAGTTAGCTCATGCCTAACTTCCTTTACTGTTCCCAACTGTCAACCCACCACCTTCTTCCAATAACCTACATAAGGAGTTCTTAGGTGAGATCCGCTTGAAGACTAGTGGCCTGAATTCAGCTCTTAACTATAACTTTTCTAAGCTGTGTGACTGGATAAGTTCACTGATCTCTCTGACTCTCAGTTTCCTTATACTGATAATAACACACGTATCACTTACCTCATTGAATTATGATAAGGTATCTTATAAAACATTCTAGAAATGTAAATTATTATTATCATCTGGAAAGTCGTTCTCCAGTACCTCTTTGCTCATTTTCTAATTTAACCTTCCTTTAAAAATTACTGATACCTTTTTGTTGTAACATTGCATTCATTTACAAATATATTCCTCTTTTCTCCCCAAAACAATGAACCATCCTTTGAAATAAAGATTAAAAAGGAGGGGTAGGGGAGAAAAGTACTTCAGCAAAACCAACTAATAACCAGCACTATTTGACAGTATATGCTTAATCCTATACCCATGCTTCCCTGCCCCTTCAAAGACAAAAGGGTTGCCTTTTCTCAGCTTGTATTCTCTTCTATACTTGATCATTCTAATTAAACTTAAATGCTGTCATCTTCAGGTCCCACTCTTCCTTCTCCATGTTTCCACTGGAACCTCACAAGAGCCCTGTTTTTACTTCTTTAATGGACTTTTTTTTATTAAAAAGATTAAGTGTCCAACAGTGCCTAGTGTATAGTAGGTGTTTAATAAATTATTCTAAATAAATAGATAAATCTAAATAAATCATTCTAATTAAACAGTCTTCAGTTCAATTTGAGTTGTCTTTCCAATTGTACTGTTCTTATTGTATATATTAACATGATGCTGCTTATCTCCCATTATATCAATTCCTATGTCTTCCCATACTTCTCTGACTCTTGAGTTCTTTACATACAATGCAATGACATTCCATTACATTTATGTAATGCATTTTATTAGTCATTCCCCAAATTCATAGGTACCTATGTTATTTCCAGTCCTTTGCTATTATGAATATTTTGCTATAATGAACCATTCTTCCTGTCTCTAACCTTCTTAGGCCACTTGCCTAGCAGTGGGATCTCTGGGTCAAAGTACCCTTTGCACACTGTAGTCACTTTCTTAGTATAATTCTAAATGGCTTTCCAGACTGGTTAGACCAAATCACAGCTTCCACTAACAAATCTTTAGTGTGCCTATTTTCCCACACTCTCTGCAACATTGGCTATTTCCATCTTTTGTTATCTTTGTCAATTTGTTGGGTGTAAAGTTGAAACCTCAGAATTGTTTTGCTTCTCATTAGTGATTCGGAGCAATCTTTCATGTGGTTTAATTGAATCCTCTTTTAAAGACTTCTATTACATCTGCCTCTTCCCAACATAATGTGGCTCTCTGCCATAATTAATTTAATTCACTAATTTATCCCACTAGAGTACTTATTTCCCTGCTGTGGTATACTCAGCATGACAGTGGCAGCATCACATCCAATAGAAGTATTGAAAATCAACTGAAATTCTGCTTTGTACCACTGGTTATTCACCTTCCTTATATGTGGCTTTGTTTATGTCACTTATATACTTGACATTTATAGAGATAGAATAGAGATAGGGGTAAGGATAGAGATAGGGACAGGGATAGGGATAGGATTAGGGAAAGAGCTAGGGATGTAGGCAGGGATAGCATAGGGGTAGGGATAGGGTTAGAGAAAGAATAGGTATAGAGTAAGAGATAGGGCTAGGATTGGGATGGGAAAGGGATAGGGATAAGGCTAGGAAGGCATTGGGAGAAGACAAGGGAAAGAGTTAGGGAAAGGTTATAGAGAGTGACAGGATAGAGAAAGAGATAGCAATGAGGTTAGGGATAGGGATAGAAATAGGGATAGGATAGGGATAAAGACCTGACTTATCAATTCATTGGTATACTAAGCCTCTAGGCAATGAAATTTCCTTCTACCAATGCAAGCTGGAACCTTCTCTCAAACTAATAGTCTTAGACAGTTGAATGGGACATTGAGAGGTTCAATGACTTACCCAAGATCACGCAATTAATTTGTATTGGCAGAAAAAGGACCTGAACCCATATGTACTAGGCCATCTAACCAATATATCATGCTATCTCTTGTAATATAAAAGAGAGTTGGAAAGTTAGGATGCTGCCAGAATGTAGAGGATCTTGAATGCCAGATGAAGCAGTCTAACCTTGACAAAGTAGGCAATAAAGAGTCAAAAAGCATCTGGGTTCAAGTCCTGATTCTGACACATCCTGTCTGTTTGACCCTGGGCAAGTCCCTTAACTCTCAAGTGTTCTGGGCCAGTGGTATCAAACTCAAATAGAAATGGGAGCCCCCAAACCATGCATAAGGTTCCCTGTGGGCCACATATTAACAAAAACCACAATAATATTACCTATATAATAGTAATTTTATATTGTTAATATTATTTATTTTGATTTATTTTGTTAAATATTTCCCATTTTAAAAATGTTTAATATATGGGATAAAATAAACATTTTTGTAGCATAGTACAATAAAAAAGATGATTATAAATGAATGTATTTCCCAGTTTTTGACCTGGAGTTGCTATAAATTCTTCATGTCGGTGCCCTATGTCCAACTAGACTGTAAATTCTATGAAGAAAGAAACAAATCCTCATCTAAACCTTGTGTCTCTCCTAGCATCTGGCAGGGCATTCTGAATTCAGCAGGCCTATACAACAGCTCTTATAACGTAAGATTTGCTTTTGAGATAATAAGAATAATGTCCAGCATTGCTGTAACGTATTTATTCATAGGCTCCTATAATTCAGAGATAGAAGGGATTTTAGAGATAATTTAATCCCCTTTCATTTTACCCAGAGAGATTAAGTGACTTGTCCAGTGTCCAACAGGGAGCAAGGAACAGAGTCAGGATTCAAACTCAAGTCTTTCTATAAAATATTATGGGAAGTAGTTTGTTACAAAACCTGCTTCCTTCCTGGACCTCAGTTTCCTCTTATGCAAAATGATAAGATTCTAGCTTTACATCTACGATCCTTTCTACAGAGAGAAGGAATCTTCATATGGTATTCTGCTATAGCACTTGAAACAATACCGAGAATCTGTAATGTCTGGGAGAGAATGACACCACAAATCTCATTAAACTGGGGGGAGAGAAAGACATTATTTTCAGCCTTTTGGGGAAAAATTCAATAGTGAAATTCTCCTCCTGGTTCTAAAGAGGAGTTAACATCCATACAACAATAATAGGCCACATTTAAAACGTGGTAATCTTCCCCCCCTTCTCCCTTTCTCTCTTCCTCTATTTTCCTTCCTTCCTTCCTTCCTTCCTTCCTTCCTTCCTTCCTTTCTTCCTTCCTTCCTTCCTTCCTTTCTTCCTTCCTTCTTTCCTTCCTTCCTTTCTTCCTTCCTTCCTTCCTTCCTTCCTTTCTTCCTTCCTTCTCTCTCATCCTATAATTTCATTAATTCTGGAAACCCTTAATGAGGAAATTCCCCCTACTGACAAAGATCAGCTCTTGCTCTACAACTTGTGGTCTAAAAGAATTGCCTGGGCTATAGAAAGGTTGAATGCCTTGCCAAGGTCCTGCAGCCAATATTATGAATTGGGTTCCCTCTCTATGATGTCAAACGCCTTTCTCTCTGTAGTGTTGGAAGTTTTACTGGGGTGTCCCCAACAAAAACCCTGTGGGGTTATACCTATGTGTGTACATGTCTTGCCAAGTAGAATGAAAGATCTGTGAAGATGAGTATGGTTTTTCTTTCATCTTTGTATCCTCAGCACCTAGTACAGGGCTTGGTGCATAGCAATGCTTAATGAATACTTGCCGATTGATTAATTGATTGATTAAAATAAGGAATTCAAGTATTAACAGTTCCCTTTCATGGATGGAGAAAAACAACTCAGAGATACAAATACCTTTTTTATGTTCAATACAACCAGTAAGTAGCAGAATTGGGTTCTAAACCCAAGTCCCCTGATGCCAAGTCCAAAACACTCTTTCCACTCTGCCAGTCTGGCACTCTACAAAGGAGCCTTTTAGCTGTTTCTGACTGGGAGGATCAAAGCTCTCACTCTGTTTATTATCCTGGTCAACATCCTCTTGAATCTCTTTCTTGAAGCCCCTTGTGACTGCTCTTGAGCATACTTTGATCTGACATGCTATCATGTTCCTCTTGTAATCAGAGCAAGTCTGCCTTTCCGGAGTTATTCTGTTCAAGGTAAAAACCCTGGGCATGCTCTGCATCTCGTTTGAACTCAGGTCTTGTCTACCCTTGCATCCATCAACCACCTACTGTGCCATGCTACTACCCAAATTATCTCAAAGGAGATCATATTTGTAAAGCCCCTAGCATGATGCCTGGCACATAGTAGGCTTTTAATAGATGTTTGTTGCCTTCTCCATTCACTGCACCCCACACCCCCATCCCTCTCCCTGCTTATCTTTAGTCATTGTTGCTGCCATCTCCCCGAGGCCTTGGGGTTGGCATCCAGGCCACACCATTGCATCCATTCATTCATTTGACAAGCATTTACTGAGCATCTGCTAAGAGCCAGAGACTTTGCTAAAATCTGGCAATACCTAGACAAAAAGGAAATAGTCCTTTCTCTCAAGAAACTTACTGAAGGAACATATCATGTACCTGGATAAATACAGAATGCATACAAAGTAGATGGGTGACATTTTTACCATCCATAACAGATGTGAATGTACAATAATAACACCAGTCAACATTTATGTAGAATTTCATAGCCTGTGTGTACCCTGTGAGGTCAGTATTAGTCAAGGCAAGTAAACAAGCATTTACTATGTACCAGGCAATATGCTAAGCACTGTGGGTACAAAGGCCAAAAAATTACTTGCTCTCAAGAAACTGGGCAGATGTGGGTGGGGGAGTACAATAAGCCAATAACTGTAAATTGGGGGCAGGACTCTCAGAAGGAGGACACTATGATTAAGGGGGTTAGGAAAAGGCTTCATGAAGAAGGGGGGATTTTAGCTGAGACTTGAAAGAAGTCGGGGAACCCAGGAAGCAGAAACATGGAGGGATATAGAAGACAAGGGAAAGAGTTAGGGAAAGGTTATAGAGAGGGACAGGATAGAGAAAGAGATAGCAATGAGGTTAGGGATAGGGATAGAAATAGGGATAGGATAGGGATAAAGACTTCACTTATCAATTCATTGGTATACTAAGCCTCTAGGCAATGAAATTGCCTTCTACCAATGCAAGCTGGAACCTTCTCTCAAACTAATAGTCTTAGACAGTTGAATGGGACATTGAGAGGTTCAATCAGTGAGATTAAATGATTTGTTAATGGTCACATAATTCATTAGTGCTATGGGTGGGATTTGAACCCAGATCTCTCCTGATTAAAATTCCAGTGCTGTTTCCACCTTCACTCCTAACTACTGAGAAAGATTTTTCAGCCATGTTCACCTCCTTCCCCACAAGGCTGCTTTCTAAACAGTCCTGTTACTCCGCTTATGAAGAAGATGTATTTCCAGGGTGAGAGAATAAGTTCTCATTATCTTTCCCAGCTCATGGTGCAGGGCTGGGACTAGAGGCTGCAAGGTAGGCAGTTGCCTAGGGTGCAGCATAAATGTTTGTTTATTATTGCATGAGAGGGCACAATGAGAGATACTTTTTAATATCATTTTTTAATAAATGTGCACATTTTTAATGTAACCCCTAGGGTTGGAAAGCAAAGCTGTGAAAGACATCTTCTTCAAACTGGTTGGGCTAAAGCAGGATAGACACTGAGTTTATAAAGAGATTCAGAACTAGGGAGGCCAAATAAATTTCTCTTGTAAGAGGGAAGATTCTGTTCATACTTTCTCTGGGGGCATAAGGAGAGGGCTACAGATGCAGTTTTTACCTCTTGGGTATAAAGGCCACACTTCATTCCCCTCCCAGCTGTGCTGACCCTCTGGACTTTTGCCTACTGCCTTTTCTGGAACTTCTCTCAGGGTCTGGGACTTTTCCACTGTGGGCTATCCTTCCACCATGCTGGCCACCTTCTTCCACTGGTGAATTCCGTCTAAGGCATCCAAATTGGGGACAGGCCTAGGCCAGCCGTATTTCATTCCTCTCCAGGCTATGTTTCTGACTCTGTGGATTTTGTTACAACAGATATTTTCCTCTCTGCCACTTTCCCCTTCCCATTTCAGTCCTCTTTTATATGTTGTCTTTCCCAATTAAAGCTCCTTGAAGGCAGGGACCATCTTTCTTTTTGTTCATGTTTGTATTCTCAGCACTTAGCATGATGCTAGACTTGTCTTTCAGTTGTGTCCCCATTTGGAGTTTACTTGGTAAAGATGGTAGGCTATTTTCTTCTCCAGCTCATTTGATAGATGAGGAAATTGAGGCAAACAGGATTAAGTGACTTGCCCAGGGTCACATGGCTAGTAAGTTTTTGAGACCAGATTTAAATATAGGAGGATATTGACTCCAATCCTGACTCCATGCCAGGCACTCTATTCCCTGGGCCACCTAGTAGTTTGACTCGTAGTAAACTTTTAGTTAAACTTAATTAGACTTATTAGCTTACCACTAATATCTATATCTATCTATCTCTAGCTAGCTATTTCTGTATCTCTATCTCTATCATTTATCATCCATCTATGTGTCCATATCTGTCATCTCTCTCTCTCTCTCTCTCTATAGCTATTTCTATCTATCTATCTATCTATCTATCTATCTATCTATCTATCTATCATCTATCTATCATCTATCTATCTAATCTCTCTCTCTCTCTCTCTCTCTCTCTCTCTCTCTCTCTCTCTCTCTCTCTCCCTCTCTCTCTCCAATAGCTACCAATTGCAAAACTCCTTTGCCTAGTATTCAAGGCTCTCTATAGTTAGATATCACCATAATGATTCCAGCTTTGTCTCAAACTACTCCCCTCCTCCTACCTCCACTCCTGCTGCCATATTCTCTATACTCGAGTCACACTGGACCTTATTTCTGATCATAATTTGTGCTCTCCCACCCTTTACTTACTATGCTCTCTATCCTTAGAAAGCCCTCCTTTCCCTTACTTACCTATTAAATTCCTACTCATTTTTAGAAGCTCAACTTATATGTTAACTTTTCCCTGAAGTCACCCATGATATCCCTTGTTGAAAACAATCCTTCTCCCTCCAAATAGGACATAACACCTTATCTTTCACCTCTTTGATGCAGTTGTATATTACAGTCATATTTGCTTCTGTCTTATTGATAGCCTTATTAGACTATAAACATCTGGAGGGCAGAGATTCAGTGAGAGGTAGTCATTCTAATATTTCTAATTAAATAGGGTAGCTATATGGCAGTGGATAGAATATCTGGCCTAGAGTCAGGAAGACTTGTATTCCTGAGTTCAAATGTGGCCTCAGACACTTACTGGCTGTGTCATCCTGGGCAAGTTGCTTAACCCTGTTTGCCTCAGTTTCCTCATCTATATATAAAAAAAAAAGCTGGAGAAGAAATTATGAAACTACTCCAGCATCTTTGTCAAGAAAATATCAGCTGGGCCATGAAGAGTCAGGCATGATTGAAACAACTGAACAACAACAATAAATAGAACTCCAGGATAGTCGAGGATTGGAGTGGGGAGCATTTAGTAATAATAATAATAGTTAGCTAGGGGGTGACTAGGTGGCGCAGTGAATAGAGCACTGGCCCTGGAGTCAGGAGGACCTGAGTTCAAATGTGACTTCAGACGCTTAACACAAAACTAGCCATGTGACTTTGGGCAAGTCACTTAACCCTAATTGCCCCTCCAAAAAAAAATAGCTAGCTAGCATTTATATAGCACTTTAAGGTTTGCAAAATGCTTCACAAATCTTATCTCATTTCATCCTCACAACAGCCCTGGAAGGTAGGTGCTATTATTACCCCCATGTTACAGATGAGGAAGCTGAAGTTGAGAGAGGCTGAGGGACTTGTCCAGAACGTTACAGCTAAATAGATATCTGAGGCAAAATTTGAACTCAGATCTTTTAAACTGTAAGTCCCCAGGACCTTTTATGCCACTTTGCTTCCTCTAGTAAATGTCTTTAAGCCATCCCAGGTTTGTTGTTATTTCCTTTGCCATCTAGTTCTTAGAACCTTTTCCACTAGCATTGTTAATCACAAAACCTATGCCACACTATTGTAAATTGAACATAGTGCTTGAAGTAAAAAAAAAAAAAGGTATTTTTGACTAATTAAGAGTATAAAAGATTGACTTTAAAGTAATATAGCTTAAAGAACAGTTAATAGGATTATGGATCCTATTAATTAATTAATTAACATTGTGCTAAAACTGAAATCTAGAGAGTTCAAGTGACTTACCGAATACCACTAAGTTACTTTTTGGCAGAACAAGATTCTGATCTGTGATCATTTCTAGGTTGTTTAGCACTACAAGGTAGTAAGGGAGAGACCGTTTGGAACTTTTTAAAAATACTCTGGCACACTGGCGCTGCTTGACTCCAGGGGCAAGCCTCCAAGACCCTTTCTTTGTCTGTAAAATGGCAAGACTTCTTTTAGTCCTTAACTCCTTAGGACGTAGTAGATCACAAGAACTAGATTTTCCTGCACTTAGACTATCACAGATCTTTTGATTAGTGACTGTTGATAAGACCATTTTAAGGAAGGGGTAAGAAGGCTGAAAGACAGGTAGGAAGAGAACCAGGAGAAAATATTATCATAGAAGCCCAGAGAAGATAGAGGGTCTATGAGGATGGGGTGGTTACCAGTGTCAAATGCAATAATTTAAGAAGAATGAAGACTAAAATATTATATTTTTTAGTCTCATAGAGATTCTATAAGAAAGGAAAAAAATACCTCTTTGGGTCAGATTCTGTTTCTTCCTACTTACTGTTCTGGTGTCAAGATATCAGGAGACACCCTTTTTTCCAGAGTTAAGGTGCAACAAGCAAACTGTGCCCTGCGCTTGGTATAACAACAATCCTTTGTGCTCACCTTCTGGATGATCTCATCCTCTGACAAAAATCCTACAATTATTGTATTGCTTTGATCAATACCATGTGTTCTCTGAGCTCAGATAAGTTCTGATCATGAAACCTTGTTATCAATCAAACTCACCACATTGTTGCTGTTATCCCTCATTATCAGAGCTATAGCTCACTGTGCAAACACTGGTATAAGTGTTGAGATCTCCCCACACTGCCTCAGGTTCCCCAACTGGGGCGGGACCCTGGCATATGTGTCTAATCTTCTTTCTTGCTTGCAAACCATTTCCCTCGCTTCGAAATTTCTGTTTGATTCTTGACTGATCAGCTCAAGCTGACAAGTCATTTAACCCTGTTTGCCTCAGTTTCCTCACCTGTAAAATGAGCTGGAGAAGGAAATGGCAAACCACTCCAGTATCATTGCCAAGAAAACCCCAAATGGGTACAGAGAAAGTCAGACACAACTGAAATGTTAGAGGCCAGTTTGGTCCAGTTGACATTAATTGGTGTCAGGAGTGACAAAGGGGACCCCAGGGATGTACTTTAGAAGAGTGGGGTTATCCTCTCTCCTTCATATTCTCTCAGAGGTTACAGATGTGTTCCTTCATTCTAATATTCCTTTAGAGGCCTGTTATGAGCCTGCTACCTAGGAACTTATCTAAACCTTTGGAAAAGTGACTTCTATTGTTAGCCTGTATCACTCACTCTTTGGGATCACAAGCTCCTAACTTTATTTCTCACTGTAAAAGATAGCATTTCTTTTTTTGCCATGCTTTCTACCTCTACAAAGCCTCAAGAGAAGGAAGAAGCCTGGTTCAGGCATTCTGGGATTTGGCAGAGAAGCCAATTAGAAGACGGAATCATGGCCTCTTAGAACTAGAAGGCACCTGTGAGATCATCTGTCAAAATCCTGTCTTTACAGATGAGGAAACAGAGAGCTTGGGGGTGGGATAGAGCCTTTGCTAATCACAGGTGGCAAGTTGGAGAGGCAGGACTCTTGACTTCTCACTGATCTTTCCTCTAAATAATGTCCAATCTATCCGTATTATTCATACTTTGCAAATTAAAAAAATCATGAAGAGCTTGCTCAGAATTACATATGTAAAACAAAACCAGTGAGCACTGTATTCAAAACCATTTACTTTAAATACTATGTTTAAACAAACCAATAATTACAGCTAGGTGATGCAGTGGAGAGAGGCATTAGAGTGCCAGGAGTCAGGAAGACCTGAGTTCAAATGTGGCCTCAGATATTTACTAGCTGCGTGACTCTGGACAAGTCACTTCACCCTGTTTGCTTCAGTTTCCTCATCTGTAAAATGAGCTGGAGAAGGAAATGGCAAACCACCCCAGTATCTCTGCCAAGAAAACCCCAAATGGGAACCCAGAGAGTCAGAAACAACTGAAATGACTGAACAACAACCAGCACAACAGCTTGGCGGATATTTCCTCTAAATCCCCTTCCACTATACACTCAGACATTTGTTATTTTATATACTTTAATCATTTTGTTGAATCTAAGATTCATATTCACCTAAACCTTCCCTTCCATAGCATGATTATTGCAAGTTCATTCAGTTCACACTCATAGGGTAGTGCATCTACCATTTGGGTGAATGTGTATGGATCTGGATTCAGTCCATGCCCTTTCAAGATGTGACTCCCATTTTTAAGCACAGTATACCAAATGGGCATTTTGGGTCCAATATGGGGGAAATCTCCCTTGCTTTGGACACAATGCTTCCAGTAATAGAGCCTAGGGTTACATTGGCATCTCTGGCTATCACATCACACTATTGACCTATGTACTGACTTGTAAGCCATTGAAACTTCCAGTATTTTTGTTAAATGAATTGTTCATATATCTCCCCATTCCCATACTTGATTTTTTTTTAAACCTGAGAGTTGTATTTTGTATTTTTCCCTTTTAATTTCATTTTATTATGTTTTGTCTATCCTACAAGTTCACCATCCTACCAGGATTCTTTTGGATATGTATATATCTTCCCAGATATAAGATAACTCTTCCAGATTTCTGTCATCTACACATTTGAGAAGCACACTATTTAATGTCTTCCGAATAATTGATAAAGAGCTAAATGGAACTGAGTTTATAGAGTACTTCACTAGATACCTCCCTCTAGGTTAATTAACATCAATTCACTGATCATCTTTCTTGAAGTCCACTCATTTAAATACTTCTGAATTATAATGGTGTAGTTGATAGAATGCTAAACCTGGAGTCTTCAAAACCTGAGTTCAGATCCTACCTATTACCATAGTCAAGGCATAAGATCTCTCTGAGCGTCAGTTTCTTTATCTCTAAAATGAAGCAAGCAGTCAATTAACATGTACTAAGCTCCTACTGCATGCCAGGCATTATTCTAAGTGTAGGGTTACAAAGAAACAGAAAAGTCCCTACTGTCAAGGAGCTCACAGTCAAGTGGGAAAGATAACATGAAAATAACCATGAACAATCAAGCAAGACAGGATAAATTGGAAATAATCAGTAGAGGGAAGGCATTGGATTGAGAGGGATGGGAAAAGTCTTCCTGTAGAAAGTGGGATTTTAGCTGGGAAAGGAAGCCAGCAGGCAGAGATGAGGAAGAGGGAAATCCGGTCATGGGGAACAGCTAAGGGAAATTCCTAAATTTGGGGAGATGGAGAATCTTTTCCTAAGGATAACAGTATCTGTACTATCTGCCTCATAGGATTAATGATGAAATGACATAATCTATATAAAGTGCTTTGCAAACTTTAAAGGAGGAATAGAAAGAAAGAAAGAGAGAAAGAAAGAAAGAAAGAAAAAGAGAGACACAGAAGCAGAGACAAACAGAGACAGAGAGAGACAGAGAGGCACACAGAATTTTATGATGATGATGATGAAGCTCACACTTATGTCTTTTCCTTAAGGATAACCCTAAGGGCTTTGTTAAATGTCTTTCTAAAGCTATATTATACTCCTTCTACATCATTCTGTGATCTGGAGAATCTAGGGTTATAAAAGGAAGTGTAGTCCATATGGCTTGACTTGTTCTGGGATAAATCCATCATAGCTTTTAGTAATCAATCACCCACTTTCCCAAGTGTCCACAAACTTAATCCTTTTAGTCATGCACTCAATAATTTTTTCCCAAGAATAAGCATCAAGCTGACAGTTCTACAACATGAAGAAGTCCATCTTCCCATCCATTATTTTGAACATCATGACATTTGCCTGTCATCAAAGAGACCTAACTATCCCATACAGTTCCTCAAAGATCAGTAAGTGTTTGAATAATCATTTTCTTTCAAGTACACTGAGAAGTAAATCTTCGGAATTACCACTAGAGGGTGTGAAGTAGAAGCTTACATGGTTACTAGTCCAAGATACCGTGGAAGGAATTCATGCGTTGGATTTGTGGGTTTGGGTAGAAGTCCACTTATGTCCTTTGGAAGGGCAAATGGATTTAGAATCAAAGGAGCAGATTTCAAATCCTGACTTTGACTCTTAATACCCTTATTGTGACCTTACTAACCACAGTTTCATCTTTTGTAAAATGAAGAGGTTAGATCTGGTCATCCTTAATGTCCCTTACAGCTTGAGGATTCCTTGCTCCTCTGACTTCTTTGATGCCTGTATTCTATACTCTTTGCTCTTGTGCACTTGCTTTCCCCAACAAGTGCTGAATTTGCCCTTCTTGAGGTTGCCAGCTCTGCTCAGTAGGGGTCACCTCCGCTAAATGGGCCTCCATGATTGTACCCAGCTTTCTCCTCATTGTGTTTCTGCCAGAGCATCTAATATGCTGCATCAATGGGAAGTCTTGTTTTTTTTAACTAGGTAACTTTCTCTGCTTCTTCAACATCATTCTTTATTTCCTTTCCAGCCCCTTCTTGCCAAGTTCCTCTGCCCATAAACATAAAACCAGGAGACCCTGCAGAAACAAAGGGAAGGGGGGACCAGTATTGTTATATTTGTTTTGCACAGGAAGAGAATCTACAGGGGAAATGTGGGTGGGGTACACAGTGGAAATGGAGAATGAGGCATTAATATGTGATGGTGTGTAGCAGATGCGGTCCTTGGCACTGCAGGATGAAAAATGAAAGAATTGGGGTGGAGGGGGAGGAGGAAACATCTTCCTAACTACAGATGAATATCAACTGGGATTATAGAGACTAGTGCTTCCCAGCTCCCTCCCTAAGTCTTTTATGATGCCCTAATTAGTGGATAACTTGAATTTTCACAACAAAATGCTCTATTTCATCATCTCTAAAGGAACAGATTTGCATCTTAGTAGATTCAATTCAATTAAGTCCAGAGTAAAACTCATAGCATCATAGAATATCAAAGCTGGAAGAGACCCTAGGGTCATTTATTTTTAAGTGTGGTGAAGTAGAAGGAGTACCAGGTCTGGAGTCATGCCATCTGGCTTTACATCCTGGTTCTGTCACTTACTAGCTGTGTAACCCCAGGCAAGTCATTTGACCTTTGAAGAAATTATTTTGACTTACGTTCAATCAATAAACATTTATTAAGCACATAATATGTGCCAGACACTGTGCTAAATGCTAGAGATACAAAGAAAAGCAAAAAAAAAAAATAGTTCCTCCTTCCAAGGAGCTCACAGTCTAATGGGGAAGATAATATGCCAAGAACTATGTACAAACAAGATATATACAGGGCGAATTAGAGATAATTAACAGAAGGAACCCAGTAGTATTAAGCTAGATTGGAAAAACCTTTTTGTAGAAGGAGAGATTTTTAGCTGTGACTTGAAGGAAGTCAGGGAATCCAGTGGGCCAGAGATGAGGAAAGAGAGAAATCCAAGTATCAGAGACAGTCAGGGAGTCAGGAAGTTGTGTGAGAAATAGTGAGGAGCCCAGTGTCACCAGATCACAGAGCAGGAGGGGGTGAGTAAGATGTAAGAAGACTAGAAATGAGTTTATTGCATTGGGGAAAGCAAATCATGAAGAGTTCTGAATGCCAAACAGGATTTTATAGTTGATCCTGGAAAGGCCAGGGAGCCTCTGGAGTTTATTGAGTGGTAGACAGAGGTGATGAGGTCTGTTCCTTAGGAAGATCACTTCAAGAGCTGAATAAAGGATGAACTGCAATGGGCAGAGCCTTGAGCAGGGAGGCCAACCAGCTGGTTATTGTAATGGCTTAGGCATGAGGTGATGAAGGCCTGTGCCAGACTGGAGGCAGTATCAGAGGAGAAAAGAGAGCTTATAGGAAAGATGTGATGATTTCACAGGATTATTATGAAGAATTTGCTTGTAAACAAACTTCCAAATGCCCTAGGAATATATTATTTATAATCTAGTTTAATTCTATTATCCCATAATGGATGGAACTAAGAGCCAGAGAACTAAGTTACACTATTTGTTAGAAGCAGAGATGAAAATCTCAGAGCATTTAGTAAAGTCTTAGGAGCCCAATGGTGATTCAAGCCAACAGGCATGGGTTCATTCTCAGGGAAAGACAATGATTATCCTTTGGTAATCAAGGCCTACCTCCTCTGTGAAGCCGTCCTTGACTGTTCTACTCCCATCAACCTCTTTCCTCTCTAGAGCAATGAAAGCCTGTAACATGCAATTTAGCAATTAATTTCTCCTATTTTCCATTGTATTTTATAGCAAGAAACATGGAATAACTTATATGAACTGATACAGTTACTTAGGGGCAGGCATCATTTTTTATTAATGAATAAATGAATGAATGAGAAGCCATTTAGGAAGTATTTACTGTGGGCCTAGAGCTGGGGATGTAATAAAATAGCAGAGAAGGCCTAGGAACTCAAGAAGCTTCTATTCTAATGGAGTTAGCCAACATGTATAGGGGAATGGCAAACTCTCAAGAGATACTTTGTTTCAGAGATGTCAAAGAAGTTGAGTGGAGCCATGAGGCAGTAGATTGACAGAGAGTGGTGATTTAGTTATGGTTCCAGAATTGGAAAGTGGGTTTAGAAGGGTGCATAATATAGGTTATGGTTATGGTGGAAGGGCAGTTTGGTGAGAGGACTGGGCCATAACATGAGGCTACCCTCATCTGGTTGGGTTGCCTAGATATGGTGGGTCACCAGTCAGGTCAGTGGGTCCCCAAGCACAAGTTCCCTGATTTGGTTTCCCACATAGTCCTTGGCAAAAGGACCAACATACAGTTAATGAATCACAAACACATCATACTTACTCCAGTCCTAGATCATCACCTTTCATCAATCCTAAACCTACAATATCTGTCCTTCCAGGCCTATGCCAAGATCTACGTCCTCTATGAATCTTACTTTAGCTGTTACAATCCACACTGATTTCATATACACACTGAATGTGAAAACTGGAATGAACTTGAGAGATCTAGTCCTAACCCTGCATTTTACAAATGAAGAAACAGATGCCAGCTTAGAGAGGGAATAGTCAAGGTCACTCACCTGGTAGGTGGAAGAGCTGGTAGTAGAACTTGAGTCTCCAGAGTGCCCACTTGACCATACCATGGTGGCCCTTCTCTGATTGCTTATGGTCATCTCCACATAGTTTGTACTTAAGGACTCTCTATTTGTAGCAATGTGGTAGTAGTGGAGCACTCATGAGTCTGCTGACAGTTTGAGTCCCTGATCTGACATATTTTACTATGTAATTTTGAGTAAGTTATGTAATCTCATCTATAAAATGGGGATAATGACAGGAATTAGAACTGGAAGGAATTTGAGCAAGCAATGCCATCATTTTGGAGATAAGGAAAACGAGACCAAGCGGTTAAATGATATACCCAAGGTCATGAAGATGGTAATTCTAAGAGATTTCAACCTGTCTTCTGACTCAAATTCTGGAATTTTTTCCCATATTTTACTATCCATCTCAGTCCTGCTGGAAAAAAATTTCACAAATGGTATTAGCATTATAAGTCTTTAATGAGTTTTTGTGTCATGGCCCTCAAAAAGACAGTAAGCCCTACACAGAACAGAATTTTGGGAAGGTTTTTTCCTTGTGTCAAGCAAAAATCTACCTCTTTGCAAATTCTAAGTATTGCTCCTATTTTTGCCCTCTAGGGATAAGAAAAACAAAGCTAATCTCTCTCCCACAAGATAGCTCTGTGATCTATTTAGGGTAGACTGAATTGGGGCTTGGATCTTGCTTTCACCTAAGTGAGTTTAGGTGAATTACTTCCTCCATGTGGGCCATGGAACTACAGGATATGAGTTGGAAGGAATCTTAGAGACCATTTAATTTAACTAATTCCTAAAAGAGACCCATAGTATTGCATCCCACTCTGGACTCATTCTCCCAATTTTCATTTACGCTGGTGAGTAGGGTCCCTGGAGAGTATCTGACTACCTCTCCCCTTAGGCTTCTAGGAGGAACTCTGAGGGTACTATGTGTGTTTCTCTAGTACAGCTATTAGAATACTGGATTCAGACTTGGTTTGCAGTTTTAAGACCCAGTGGGTGGCACTGATTCTCTCCCACCAATTCTAAAACCTTTCAGGATCTGATTTCATCCAGCCATTCAAAGAATTTTACCCTTCCAAAATTGATTGAGGATTTAATCACACTGTGATTATACTTTGATTTATTGATACAACAGAGGGGTCTAGGCCTTGCTCACATCTACTTTATACATTTGATTGGATGATTTACTGTTCTGTGCTCTATAAAAGAGGTATTTTCTCCTGACAAAAGCATCAAGGCTTAGATGAGGAAGCATTCCTAACAGGTGTGTGTGTGTGTGTGTGTGTGTGTGTGTGTGTCCAGTGAAGATTATGGATCTATTGTTAGAATAATATTTTAAATATAGAAGATAAAATAAGATTACAAAGCAAACCAATTATATTGAAATATAGTTTTCAAAATATTTTTAAAAATAAATTCTAAGACCCCTATGGTTAAGAACCCTGTTTGAGAGCATCTCCTGGTTGCATTAATTGGGGGCACTCTGTGCCTTTGATTGATTGATTCAATCTAGGTGTCAAATCTACTTTACACCCCAGTTTGACTCACTGATTCTGTAACTCAATCAAAGAGGTGTTCACACCCAATAAAAGTGTCAGGGCTCAGAGCATCTTGTTAGTTACAGTAATTGGAGTTGAGGTGTGTGGGACATCCCTTTTTATCAACCCTGAGTCTTCTTTTTTCCAGGCTAAAAATCCCCAGCTCCTTTCAAGTGACATAATCTCTAGTTTCCTCAGCATCATGGTTGCCCACTTGTACAAGCTCGTCTATGATTTTTCCAATATGCGGTGCCCAGGATGGACCATGGGTGTAGTTCAAATATGATCGTCAACCTTGTTATTGCTGTTGTAGTGTGTACCTGAGTTTGAACCCTACCTCTGACTCTCCTTCTGTGATTTTAGACTGATCACTTAACTTCACTGAGATTTTGTTCTCTCTTCTGGAAAATAGTGATAATAATAGTACTCACTTTGAAGCGCTTGTTGTAAGGTTCAGCTCATATAGTCTTGATTTTACAAACCTTGAAGTGCTATAAAAATGTGAGCCACTAACAATACATTTTACATCTATCTATCTATATATGTCCATATCTATATCTATATATATATCACAGTGCCCACAACAGTATTTAGCACTTAGTAAATGCTTGAAAAATACTTAACAGTATCCAAAGAGCATGTAATCATTTCATCTCCAGAATCAGATTCTGCAGTTAAGCAGCCCGCCCACATAAGTCTTTGTTGAGGGAATATTTGGGGGGATTCCCATGGGGCCTATTCATCATGCCACAGATGTAAACCATCTATATTAACCTTTACAGTTGACAGTTGCTTTCTAAATAAGGACCATCTACAAAGGCCATCCATTACCAGTTAGAGCTGTCCCATGTTCCTAGCCCTGATCCATGAGCCAAACCCTCTATAGACAACACAGCAATGATCAGGAGCCACTCAATAATATAAGCACCTGACTGGTCTGACAGCTCTCAACCAAAACCAGAGAGAAAGCAATCCTTCCCTTCCTGTCTATGAAATAGTACCCTGTGCATTTCTAAAAAAGAAACCTCAGTTTGCTTGGAACTATGATAGAATTCAGGTATATTCTATACAGTAAGAGGAGACAATTCATGACCTAGCTTATTTTTCTTTGCAGGAAAAAACACCAATAGATGTATAGGTGATGAATATAGATGGGCAAGTGGCAGTTACAATGAAGGGGAAGAAAGAGAAAGAGAGACCATTTTCAACAGCATTAATTACTGAGATGCTGTCTCCAGTCCCTTGCTGGGTTATATAACTCCACAGATAATGGTGAAGGCTTAGAGCCAGTCACCTTGGTGACAGCTAGAAGCCTTCCAATCAAGTCACTGCACTAATGCAAAAAGCTTATATGGGATGCCAAATGTGACAGTTTGCTGTGTGGGGCCTCATTAGCAGAGGCTAGGTGGAGCAGGCCTTCATTATGATAGTCCTTTCCTTCCCTTCCCCCCATTTTTTGTCCTGATCTGTGATTTCATTGGGGGTGAGAACTACCTCCGCCAATGAAGACTGGCAATTGATCTGCAAGATAGAGATCTGACTGAGACACACAGATAATGTATCTGGTCTTCTTCACTCCAAGCTCTGCTAGTCTTCTTCCCATTATCCTGAAATGCCTCTCATACCAATCCTTTATTACTGCCCCAAACCCCTAAATGCTTCAACAGATGAAGTCGGTCCTTGCTGGAAGTATTCAATTGCTTGCTGAATGGTCACTTATCTGGGTTGTTAAATAGATCATACATACATAGATTAAGAGATGGAAGGAGCCCTCTAGTGCAACCTCCTCATTTTATAGATGAAGAAATTATGGACCAACAAAGTTAGGTCACTTACCCAAAGTCACACATCAAGGAAGTCAAATAGGAGTCCAACCCTTTGTCTTTCATTTCAAGCGCCACACTATCTGCTAAGTCAAAGCTGAACCAAGTACCCCCTTCAGGCTGTACCATTTCCAAGACCCTATGAATCTATTCAGGACAAATAGCAACACAAAGTATACAGGACTACAGGAATTCAAAAGGGATAAAGCCCCACCTCCCTTCTTAACTGGCATAATTACTTCTTCTGCAGGGGTATACTGTTTTTTTAAGTGGGTCTCTGTGCTGTGTGAGTAGGCATAGAAATGCACTATGGGAATACAGATGGACAATGAATCAGGACCAGAAATGAATAGGAGGAGGAGAGTGGGCTGGATTGCATTTGGGAAAGTGTACAGAGCCTTTAGGAATCCCAAGGTGCTTCCTGTGAACAAAAGCCACCCTTCTCAACACATTCTCCTAGTAGTGCTACAAGCCTCAAATCATACAACCCCATTCTTAAAAAAGAATTTAAGGCTCAAGTGACTCCAAAAGCAATTGTATTGAAAGTTATCAGAACACTAAAGGTTGGCCTAACCACTCGTCACTGGCAATATGGAGATTGTAGGATATTGCCAGTGAGGACTTCTGGGAGTGAAGGGACATGAAAGGCGTCACCAAGGAAAAGAGAGCATAGTGAAGAGTCCTGAACTTTGAGTACTAGAGGAAGACTTGTGTTTGAATTCTACCTTAAACATTTGTTAGCAATGTGATTTTGGGCAAGTCATTTAACTCCCAGAGCTCCAGTTTTTTCATTTGTAGAATGAGAGGGGTTGAGCTAGCAGACCTCTGATTTCCTTCCCAGGCTAATACCTTTTCCAAATGACAGTCCTTTGTGGAAGTGGAAAAAAAAATGCTTGATTGGGAGTCAACAAACTCAAGTTTAAATCCTAGCTCTGCTACTTACAATCTCTGTGAGCCTGGACAAGTCACAACCTCTCTGAGTCTGTTTCTTCACATGAAAAATGGGAATAATGATGCCTAGAAAACTTATTTCACAGAGGTTCAAATGAGAAAATGTACCTAAATTGCTATGTATGATTAGCTACATGTAAAATGATATATGGCATAGTAGATAGAAAGCTGGCTTTAGAAACAGAAAGACCTGTGTTCAAATCCTGCCTCTGACCCATACTGGCTACAATTAATCTTTCAATGCTCTAGGCCACTGTTGTCAAACTCAAATAGAAATGGAGGCCATTAATCTGTACAGAAGAGTCCCTATGGGCCACAAATTGATTTAATTTTAAAATGTAATATTATTTAGAGTAACTAGGTGGTGCAATGGATAGAGCACTAATCTTAGAGTCAGGAAGACCCATCTTATTTAGTTCAAATCCAGCCTCAGACGCTTACTGTCTGTGTTGCCCTGTTTTGCCTCAGTTTCCTCATCTGAAAAATAAGCCAGAGAAAAAAGTAACAAACCACTCTTTGTCAAGAAAATCTCAAATGGTGTCACGAAGAGTTGATCATGACTGAACAATGACAAATTGCCTATGTTTAATTGTATTTTTACTTATTTTGTTAAATATTTCCCAATTGCATTTTAATCTGGTATATGCTGCACTCAGTAGTATTGCAGGCCAAATTTTGCCCAGGTCTATGTGTTTGACACTCTGCTGTATGCAGCTCTAACTCTGTAAAATGGATATAAAAATGGCAATTATCCCCCAAGATTGTTGTAAGGATAAAATGAGATGATATTTGCAAAGCATCTCACAAATCTCAAAGTACTATTGATGAGGATGATGCCCACAGATTTAAGGCTCATCTCAACCTCAGATCTCATCTAGTCCAACCTCTTCATTTTGCAGAAGAGGAAACCGAGACCCAAGGAAGTTAAGTGACTTGACCAAGGTCACATAGGTAGAGTCATAGGTTGGATTCCAAAGCCAAAGCTTGTTCTACTGTATCAGACTGAACTATGTGGACTTTACTTGAAGACCCCCAGTGAGGGGCACCCCAAAGAAACCTATTCCAGTTTTGGACTCCATTTACTAGGAAGTATTTTTCTGCCTATACTGAGACTGTATCTGCCTCTTTACAACTTTCCTCCATCACATCTAATTCTTCCCTCTGGGACCCAGTAAAACAAATCTCATCTTTCATTTTTCCCACATGGAGGAATTTAAAATAATTGAAGACAATTCAATTCTACACAACTTTATTAAGCGTTTCCTATATGTTAGGCACTGTATGTGTACAAAGACAAAAAGAGGATATGGCATATGTTCTGTGACCTCAATTTTAGAGGCAGAAATCCACCCAAGTTCAGTTCCTAGCAAAGAACAGTGATGGAAGTGAGCAAAGAGCGGGCACAGCCAAAACAACATACAGAATGCATTCTCGTTAATCTTGTAAGTCTTTAGGTAAGTCTGAATAGACACAATAAAAACACGTCTTGATATGTGTCCATACTGGGGATTTAATAAACCTAACTTCTGTTTTTGAACTTGGAGTACTGTGGGTAGTGATGAGAAACCTGGCAAGTAGCACAGGACAATGTCCTTCCGCAGTCTACTCTTGAACATCTTTAGTGGTCTATACTGTTCTTTCAGCTTCACTACTTATTTGAGCCTGATGAATCATAATCATAAATCAGTGTAATGGTGATTATTTGGATAAAAGTCCCATCTAAAAACTCCCCAAATTGAAGGAGAAGTGGAGACTCAGTTGTCAGAAAGGAATTTCTGGCAATACAAAGATGGACAAAAACATGAATGCTATAATGGAAGCTTCCTTCCCATCAAATTTCTTTCAGATAGAGCTTTCATTATGGATAGGTTTTGTCAAAGGATATAAATTGCTAGTAAAAGGACTCTCTTTTGACAAAAACTACTGGGAAAATTAGATGCAGTTCAGAAGAAATTAGTCTTAAACTAGTGTCTTATGTCATATATTGCAATAGCCTCAAAATGTATTTATGACCTGAATATATATAAGATCATAGCATTAAAGAGAAAGAGAAGTCTTTAACTCAACAAAGGATAAAGATCAGAAAAGATTTTTTTAAATTGACTACTTTTAAAAATTTTTCATGAATAATAGAAGGCAACATTAAGAAAAGAAACAATGGAGTAGAGGAAATATTTGCATCAAATATGTCATTAATAAAAGTCTAATATCCAAAATATGTGGAGAATTGACACTAAGAATCATTGTCCAATGGTATATAATTAAAGGACATTATTAAACACTTTTCAAAATGAGTTTCAGACTGCAAATGACCACATGAAAACATACTCCAAATTACTAATAATAAGAGGAAGACCAACTAAAATAACTCTGAGGTTTTGACTCCTACCACACAAATTGGAACAGATGACAAAATATGTGAACAGTCATTATTGGAAGAGTTGTGGGAAGATAAGACACACTGTTTGTGAATATGAAGTGGTTCAACTCTTCAGGAAATAAGTTAGGAATTATCCAAGAAAAGTAATTAAATTGTCCATATTCCTTGAGCTAACCATCTTACTCCTGGGCATATGAACTAAAGAAGTAAATGATGGAAGCAAAGGTCCAATATATATGAAAAAAATTGTAGCAGAACTCTTCGTGGTAGAAAAGAATTGGAAACAATGTGAGTGACCATTAATTGGTAACGGTTAAAAAAAAAACCTTTATGGTATCTTCATGAGGTGAAACATGTAAGTAAGGTGGGGAATATGAAAAACCCTGAGAAACATGGGAAGATTTGGATGAAATGATAGCAAGCACAATGCAGAGTCTAAAGAACAACATATATGATGGCTAAAGTAATGAAAATTAAAACATCACTTAAAAAGATCCTTGAGTAACTGAAAAAAATTGATGTCCTTTAAAAAATTAAAACAAATAATGAAACATACTTACACCATCATGGCAGTGAGGTGGGAAAAGGAGAGTTCTTAGGACAGAATATTATGTACACTGTCAGATTTGGTCACTATGCTGGATGTTTCTGCTTGATTTTTCTTTGTCGTAAGGTCGAGTTTGATTTGGTGGGAGAGGGGGCAAGGGGTGGTGAAATGGTTATGATGCAAAGAAAAACTTCACTAATAAAACATTTTAAAATATGACTATATATTGTATCATCTCTAAAGAGGTGGAGCTAAGAGGACACACATGACTGAATTTGTGATCCAGTTTGGTAAAAAAATAAAATTGTAGACCTTTTTTTCTTCCCTGCTCTATCTGCCCCCTCTCTCTGCATGTCTCCATATCCATATCTGTCTATCAGTGTTTCTGTCTCTGTCTCCATCTCTGTTCTGTCTCTGACTCTGTCTTTGTCTGTCTCTGTCTCCCTCATTCTGTGTCTCTGTCTCTTTTTTTCTCATCTCTTCAGTATTGATGACACCCCATTACAGTCTTGATATAGAAAGAACTGTGTGCTTTATATGTTAGGATAATTGTTAAAGATTTTATTTTTTCATACAGAAACCATAATTAATAAGTTTGTATGTCATTGAGCTAATGCTTCCCCTGATAGCCCGATTAGGTAACTCAGTGTATAGAAGGCTGAACATGGAATCAGGAAGACCTGAGTTCAAATCCTAGCTTCAGTTCCCTATTAGCTGTGTGACCCCAAGTAAGTCACTTAATCTTTGTTCCAGTTTTCTCAACTGTAAAATAGAATCCTAATACTGCTTACTTCATAGGTTTGTTGCGAGGATCAAATGAGATAATATTTTTAAAGTGCTTAGCATATTAGCCTATTCCCTCCCTTCCCTTTCCACATGGTCAATAGTTCAACTTATGTCAGTTCTTTATGTTCATTACTATACTAAGAATTCTGATAGATAGATAGATAGATGATAGACAGGTAGATAGAGTATGATAAAATATATCTCTAGAACATATCTAAGAAGTTATTCTAAAAGTTCAGGTTTGCAAATGTGCTAAGACCAAGGCCAAAGAATCCTAGGAGTCCATACATCTCAATAAAATTAGGGGTGATGAAGAATCAGCAGCTGGTAGAAGTAATGGAGTTCTGCATTGTTTTCCCAATCTTGTTAATACCTCCTAACGTTGGCAGTATGGGTATTATCATCCTCATTTTCTAAGCAAATAAACACAAGAAATAAGAGGACTTGCCCACATTCAAACCACTAAATGCCGAACAGGTTAAAAGCACTGGCCTGATAGAGCTTTGCATCTTCCAGGGAATCACGAATAGTTTTAGAAATCCTTACATCAAGACCCAGAAAGAATTAGAGGAGGGGATGTCAACATTTCCCCAAAGTTTAAAACAAGAGGATTGAGAAAGGCAAAGTAGAGGAGAGGGGGAGAGGGGAAGGGAAGCTGGGAGGACAGATTTTGAGAGTCTTTTTGCTAAATCTAAAAATTACCAACCTTCTACATTTCAGAAAAAATATTTTTGTCAACACATGTGAGAACACTCTGCCAAGAAAAATCCCAGATCAGCAGATGGACAAGTTCACAGGCAGAGAGAAGTTAGAGATGGAAAAGTCCCTGACTGACAGTCTTGGAAGGCTAGGTCTCTGTAATGCCTTTCTTAGAAGTTCATTCTGGCTAGTTAAAATCCTCATTTCCTATCTCATAAGGCCATTGGGAACATCTAACAAAATACTGTGTGTATAGTTCTTTGTAAATATATCTCTATGTTCTTTAATATTTCAAGGATTTTGTGATTTTATCTATTCCCTTCACCAGAAAGAGAGTGGAACATCTGGTGGTGGGTGTGTGTGTGTGTGTGTGTGTGTGTGTGTGTGTGTGTGTGTGTGTGTGTGTGTGTGTGTGTGTGTGTGTATGTACATATATCACCTTGTGATAACCACCTTCTGGGAATGAGAAATTGCCATATTTGGAGTTATTACTATGAAACTGTTATTCCATCAATATGAGGGACTCCCAGAGTGGAGAGATTGGTAACTCATCTGTAACCTATCTATAACTTGCAGAGTTTTCTAGAGGGTAGAGAAATTAAGTGAATTTCCAACGGCCACACAATTGGTATATATCAGAAGTAGAATTTTAACCCAATTCTTCTTGACTTTGAGGCTTATCTATTTGTTATACCTCTAAGGTCTGAACCAAACTATTATTATGGGACAATAGATATGGAGAATATGATAGTAATTTGGCGTCTCCGAGATATTAAAAGAAAAAGAATTTTATTTACTTATTTATTTTAATTTTGTTTATTCTCCCTGGAGGATTTCTGGGTATACATTAAAAAAACAAAAACAAGATAAGAAGTAAAGGCCGGGAGAGTTTTCAACTGGAGTCGTTGGAGAATGGATCCACAAGGATGATATCACAGGCATCGGGTCAAGTGCTAATTGAGGACGTATGTACTATATGACCCTAAGTAAGTCATTTTATGCCTTTAAATCACAACACCTAATTTTTTTTCCTGGACAATGGGGAGAATAATAACTGGCAAGTGGATGGAGCACTGGGCCTGGAGTCAGGAACAGCTGCATGCTGGACCTAACTCATAGAGCTTTTGTAGGAGACCCATTTTGTAAACCTTAAAATGCTATAGAAATGGGAGCTATCTAGTTCTTTTCATCTTATGTGACAGGGTTCAGATTGAAATAGTCCTAAGAAAAGTAGTGTCCTTATATGGTTCTTCTAGATTTTAGGTTCTGTGGACAATTGTCAAAGTAGATCGAATGAGAGCTTTGTGTACTTAAAAGCACTGGGATATAAATGCATCTTCTCTTGCAGCACAGAATGCATCTCTGGGGTCACATCAGTAGCAGACAGGATGACTTGGGCCTTGTTCTATTCCCACATGACTTTAATTTCTCCTGCTAGGTTTTGATATTATGAAATCATTTCATTCTCCATAGTTTGGAGATGATGAGTATTTGGTATGGCTAAATCTACTAAAACATTCTTAAATTTTTGTGGCTCAACATTATGTCTAGATGATTGGGAGAGTTTTTTTCCTTCTTTGATTATGTTCTAGCTCCAATCCAATTTATTTGTTGAATTTTCATTAATATTTTGGGGGCTGTATTTGTAGAATAGGAATTCATCATCTGTTAGTTTAAAAGAAGGATAGTGAGCTTCCGATGTCTAACTCTGGCCACCAGACTGATTTTCTAGGTACTCAGTTGGGTACTAAATTTTTGCAACCTGCAGTGAGTGATAAGCTATATGGTCTCTATTATTATTTCTAGCATTGTCACTGTCATTAAAGGTTAAAGGTCTTCACAACCTAGCCCTACTTTTCCAGTATTCTTACACTTTACTCCCCTCCGTGAACTATAGGGTCCAGTCACAGAGACCTACTTGCTCATTTGATCCTTTGTTCACACATAAAGCTCCATCTTTCATCTCTATGCCTTCCTACTGGCAAATCCCATGCCTAGAATATTGTCTGTCTTCACCTCTGAGGCCTGGCTTTCCTGGATTCCTCCAGGATTGAGCTTAAATCTCACCTTTTGCTAGAGTGTTTTCCTAGTCCCTGCCACTTCTGATGCTCACTCTGAGATTTTCTCCCATTTACCCTGGATTTATGTGTCTGTAAGCATCTTGTTTGTACATAGTTCTTAGCTTATTGTCTCCTGCTTGAGGACAAGGGACTCTGTTTCTGTGTTTTTCTATGTACTCAGCAATACGACTGTGCTGCACTCATAGTGTTAACTCAATGAATGTTTACTGATTAACTTTCCCTATCCTTTGTTTGCAGAGGGAACCCTGCATCCATATACACTTCATCATCATAGGACCCTGGGAGGTAAAGGCTTAAACTAATTGGTACATGTGGTTAGTAAATTTGTGCCTCCTCTTCCTCTAATCTCAGTGATTTAGAATTGCTTCCTCTCAGAGTGGGAATCCCTTCCCCTGGCACTTTCCCCTATATTCTTCTCATCTTCTCTAGACTAGTGCTATCCTTCCCTGTTTGCTTTCCTCCTCTGTCCTCCCTTTCTGTGCCCTTTCCATTCTCTCATTCTCTCTCTCTGTCTCTCTCCCTCTTTTTCCCTCTAACTTTGAACAAAAATCAATTTCTCTCATCCAGTAATTTCACAAACCCTTGAAATTTGGTTTTTGATTATACTGCTCACCAAAAATTTCTCTCATTTATGTTATTAGTGACATACTAACAAAGTAACTATTGATTACAATCACTTTTTCTCAGTACTAATCCTCCTTGAAATCTCTGAAACTGTTGTTTCTCCTCATGGACAATGTCTTCTCTTCTGGCTTCCATGACATAAATCTTGTCTTTCCCCTCTACTCCCTGCCCCTACATGTCTGACTGCTTTCTCATCTTCTTTGCTAGACCATGATCCATTTGCTTCTTCTTTAACATGAGTACCCCCAGGATTCTGTCCTTAGTCTTCTTTTCGTTCTTTACTTTCTTGGATACTGTCTCATCATTTTCTGTGGCTCAAATGTTATCTATCAGCAGATGATTGTCAAACTTTTATTTGCAACATTAATCTTCCTCCTGATAGGTCCTCCTGAAAGAAGAATCTCAAACTCAACATGTACCAAACAGAATTCATAAAACCTCTTTCAGAATTCCCAATTTGAGGGCATCAACATCTTCCAAGACACTGAGGTTTATAATTTTGTGACAATCTTTGGTTCCCCCTCTTCCTTAACCCCCTCATTTAGTTAGTAGTCACAATATCTATCACATTCACCCTCCTTTCTTTCTTACAGTTACCATCCTAGTTCAGGGATTCTCATGACTTCTTAGTCATATTAGCCTGCAAATTAATATCTCTGCTTCTGGTCTTTCCCCTCACAATCTTCCACATGGATATCACAAAAATTTTCCTAAGACATAGATCTGACCATGATACTCTACTCTCAAAATTGCTCATTGCCTATTGCTCCCCATTGCCTCTGAAATAAACTACGAATGCTTTAACTTGGCATTTAAGGTAGCCTACAATTTAGTTCGTGGTTCCTTTGATACTATTCTCTCCATGAACTCAGTGTTCCAGTCAAACTGACTCATTAGCCCTTTGATACTCAAACTGCCACCTCCATGTATTTGCATAAGCCATTTCCCTGCCAGGAATGCACTCTTTTTTCATTCAGCCTGTGAGCATCTTTATCTTCATTCAAGGCTCAGCTCAGGCCTCCCTGTTCTGTGAAGTGTTCACTCATCACTCACCCCACTCAAACATCAGACTATAAGATTCTTTGGGGCAGAGGTTGTAACTCTTAAATCTTTGTATCATACAAAATACCTACCAGAGAGTCTTGCAGAGAATAGATACTTGTTGAGCTGAATTGATAAATGAATTAATGGTGGTGTGCCAATTACTGATCAGGAGAATATTTATTAATATACTCAAAAGAACAAACATCAAATGGTGGGAATTTTCAGGGACCTGTGGATAGATATCTGGGGAACCAGAGGCTTTTCTCCCTTCTTCAAATTAGACCATATAAACAAGTACCTTCTCCCTTTATACAAACTAAGAGACAGTGGGGGTATAAAGGGAAAGCTCACTGGTTTTAGAATGAGAAGATTCAAGTTCAAATTCTAGGTTTACCCAAGCCAAATGATCTTAGAGAAGGCACTTCTTTCTGAGATTTAGCTCCTTCATCTTTAAAATGGAGTTAATAATATTTGTGCTGTCTACTTCTCTGGGGTGTTAAAAAGAACAAATCATATGCTCTATGTAAAGTGCTTTATAGACCTTCAAATGCTGCATACGTATCAGTCATTATTTCAATTATTATTATAAGACTACCCTCACAACTACTAATCATGATCATGTGTGAGATTTTTGATGGTGGAACCAATTAGATTTACTTGACTGTCAGGCCTAAAGAGTGTAGGAATGACTTGCTTTTTGGCTGACTTTGAAGGTAATAATAAAACTAGCCATAAACATGTTTGCCAAATATTGCTTACCAGAACCACTGTTATAAAAGTGAGGACACATGTGTTCTAGTCCCTTTTCTGGGCTGATCTTAGAATCACAGAATTTCAGAGTTGGAAGGATCCTCAATAGTCACTGATTCCACCTGTCCAATGGAGGAATTCCTTCTACAACATTCTCCAATTGGGTTCAGTTCAACAAATGTGTCTAGATTTTACTTGAAAACCTCTACTTCTGGGGACTCTATTTCATTCATTTCATTCCTGTTCCACTTTTGGATAACTCTAAATGTTAGGAAGTTTCTTTCTGTCTCTTTGTCTCTGTCTCTGTCTTCTCTCTGTCTCTGCCTGCCTGTCTGTCTCTCTCTTGTCTCATCTCATTGGTAAAGTCACTTCCAGTTAAGAAACTCCCCCATGTCTAGTGTAAATACATCCGTTTGGAACTGCTCCTGGGGTCAAGAGGAACAATCCTAACCCAGATTCCATATGATAACCCTTTAAACCTTGAAGACAATTCTAATGTAGCCTCTGAGTCTTCCCTTCTCCACGCCAACCATTCCTACCTAGTTCACTCAACTGGTTCTCTTACAAACAGATCTGTTGCTTGCAGGCCTATCCCACCTGGCTGTAAGTTCAGTGGGTAGTTACCTGTCAGTCCTCCCCACAGGAGGACTCCACTGTTTTCACACATCTTTATGCCTCTCCTCTGCATATACTCTACTTTTCCAGTGCTCTTTGTTGAAACTGGCAGTTGTTTACTTCTGTTAGCTCCATATTTATACCATTTCCAATGCTACCTTTTCCCAAAGGCCTTTTCTTCTGCTTTGTCAAGATCTCATGTCCTCTGACAAAAGCATACTCAAAAAATAGGGAAAGGCTCACAGAGTATTGTCAAGGACATAGCTGCCACTGACACAAGGTCAGCATTGACCAGATACCATTGGTGTTCTCTTTGTCTCATGCCTCAGGCAGCTGAGTCTGAGCCCAGTATAGTATCTAAGACTTTCCTGGGGACACACTTAATAGAACAACAATAATCAGATACACAGAGAAAGCTGTTCAGGTAAAGAGAGCCATGTCATTCCACCACCAAAAGGCCTCACCTGTCTCTCTCGTGCCTCCTCCTTCCAACATACTCAATTCCATTGACACAGTAGAAGGGCTAGTTTGGGAAACAAAAGCCTATAAGCCTGGGCATTCTGTGCTATTATCTTCTGCCTGTATCAGCCTCACAGGGAAGTAGGTAATTTTGACAATTTCCTTAAAGTTATTGGCAGTAGATGTAGCCTTCCTTCTCCCACTGTTCAGCTGCCCTGCCTCCCTAGGAGGGCCAGCATTTCCCAAGCTTCAAGTGATCCTTCCTCCTCTCAAGTCCCTAAGTGATTAATCTTGTATATTATATTAATTATATTATATTATTATGTCATATCATATCATATTATATTGTATATCTTAATCTCTTATAAACTTATTGTACTTTAAATTATAGTTATTTGTTTATACAACTTCTGCCTTTCTCTCGGGCCAAGTACAAAGTCTTTGAGACAGGTCAACCTTTTTTATAGAAGGCCTCTATGGTGTTTCTGAGGCATTTCCAAAACATGCCCCAAGTCTTCTGGCCATCATCCTCTTCCTCCTCATCCCCTTCTCACCAAAACCTTGAACTCTGTCCCGGGAGCACACCCTGTGTTCTGCTAAAGAAGCTTTTACTTTGTCTTGCTGAGAACCTGCACTCTAGGTCGCTTTCTAGACATGCCTCCTCCCCTGCTTTCTAGTTCTCCTTTATTCAGACTCTTCTGTGATTAGACTATAAGCTCTCTGAGGTCAGGGCTGTCTTGCTTTTCTATATTTGTATCCCCAGTGCTCAGCATAATGCATGGCATGGAGTAAGCATGTAAAAAAGGCTTTATCATTCTATTCATTTATTCAACGTCTCAGATAAAATATATATTTAAGTATGTTTGCTGAATCAGGCACTTGAATAGTCTGGGTGTTTATGGCTAGTTTTATTATTACCTTCAAAGTCAGCCAAAAAGCTAACCTTCTCTGCCTCTGCTCTGCTTCTCCCCACAAAGTATAGAGGACCACTCTAGTTTGATTGTCACTCTCAGAGATACAGAACAAATAAAATTTTGTTTTAGTTCTATCCACTGTCATTAGACATTGACCAATACCTCTCCTCATTCCCCAGCACAGTTTTTGGAGGTTTTGTTTGTTTGCCTGTTTCAACCCCCATGTAATAGGTCCTGCCCCACTGCTGCCTCTCCTGCCTCCCCTGCCTCCTGTTGTCTTCTGTCCCTAGCCCAGAGAGTGATCACAGTTCCCCAGACAAGTCCCTTGCCAGTGCTGCTTGGCTTTTGTCTCTTTCCTTTAGCAGCCTGCTACTAAATGAGGCCCCTCATTTCCACCCTTTCCCTCTCTCCTCCCTGACTATTTGCTGCCAAGAGCATTGCTGCCAAAGAAGCTTCCAAAATAGAATTGCTCTGTGACCCCCTTCCTGCTTTGGAGGTTGCCCTCCCAATGGGTGAGTCGACTTGTTCCATCCTTGCAGCCTGGCCTTGGTGATCAGGCTGGGGCTCAGAGCACTGTGGGGAGCCCTGCAAAGGGGACAGGGGGAGGAGGAGGGGTGGCAGCAAGGAGTAGAAAGGAGGGGAGGGTGTCAGAGAGAAAGATCATGAAAGAAACTGGGCAGAACAGCAATAGGAAAGGACAACAAAAGGAAATGAAGGGGAGTAAAAGAGAGAAAATAACTGTTGCCCACTGATTCTTCTCCTTGTGTTTCACTCCATTTCTGTGGAAAGGATCAGAGAGAAGAGGGACAGCCAGCTTAAAAGGATCATAGGATTTAAAGCCAAGCCAAAAGGAATAGTAAAGTTCAGCTGTCACAGGATCCTTGATGTAGAGCTGAAATAAGAAATCATGGTATCGGAAGACTGATGATGGCACATTTCTCACTTCTTGGAAGAGAGGTGATGGGTTAGATGTGCAGAATGAGATACATTTTCAGATAGATTTATTAGGTTGGCTTGTTTTGTTGGACTATTTGTTACAAAGGAGGGATTTTATGGGGGAGTGAGGAGTTAGCAGCAATAATAAAGCAAAAACAAAAAGAAAAGAGAAAAAAATCTTAGTGAAACATTAAAAAACAACCCTTCTATACAACCAGACTATTGTACAATGTGAAAGTATTTGCAGATCCTAAACATGACTGCACGCCACCATGGGGGCAGGGGGGAAGGGAAGGGAGAAAATCTCAAACTCAAGGGATTGTGGAACTGAATCTTGTAAACTAAAAGTAAACAAACAAGTCAATGAAAAAGACACAGAAGAGAGACTGGAGTTCAGAAGATGGGCATAGACAAACAGGGAAGTTTTATACTATTGTGCTAAATTTAAAATATACTTTTAAAAAGCCATCACAATTTCATAGCCATTTTGGGGGGTTTTTTTGCCTATTGAAATCTTCATATTTGTTGATGCTTCAACATTTCAACATTTTTAACAATTCATTCATGTGTATACACATATGCAGATGTATGTCTATATACATATGTGGATATATGTATATATATGCACATATACATTGTGTATATTGGATTAGAATTCCAGCTCTGCCACTTACTATCTTGAGCAAGTAACTTAACCTCTATGAATCTGTGACCTTATCTTTAAAATAAGGCTATCAGCACTAAATCACATGATTTTCCAAACATTTCAAAATTAAGACTTCTCTTTTGAATAAAACTCCACTTTCAGCCTTCTAATGGACTCTAGATCCTTCCCCAGAAATTTCTTTTCTCATGTAGAAGATAGGGACACTAACACAAATTACCTTCCTACATGTAAGAAATGGTCAAATCATAGTACTGTAGAATCCTAGATGTAGTCAAATTACAGTATTATAGAATCCTAGATTTTCTCAGATTGTAGAATTGTAGTCAATATATAGTCAAAACACAGTACTATAGAATCCTAGATTTGGAAAGCATCAATAGATGAAGCCCTCCCACAATATTCTCATGCAGTATTTAAACATATCTAGTGACAGGGAACTCATTACCTCTTGAGGTCACCAATTTCACTGTTATTAAGCTTTTATAATTAGGAAATTCTTCCTTACAAATTTCAGTTACTTATGTTATACTGTGTCAAAATCTGCCTCCCTATGAACCTTCCATCTTCAAATCTTTTATCCTTTGGAGAAGCACAAAATAAGTATAATCTCATATTAATGTGCCAATCTTTCAAACATTCAAAGAAACATATCATGTGACCCCTAAGTCCTTTAAAAAATCACGTATCTCTGAAAAGTGATGCATATTTGTATATGTGTATAATGTAAGCAAGGGATCACAGCCCATAAGAGTGAGCCAGAACAAAGTGTTTGGCTGATGAAATCCCCTCCTGAACAGATATTCAGTAAAAAAAAAATCTGTTCCTGTAACCAGATAGAGGAAGACCCTCTTTGATCACCTATGGAGCCAGAACTTGGGGTACATTCAAAGGGCCATGGTCAATTCAGGCCTCTTTGCTCTTGGTCTGGCTCCTCCCTGCTTGGCTACATTCTAGTGAACAGAGAAAGTTAATGTGATGAGGAAACAGACCTGAATTGCTTAGCTTCTTTTCAAAGCAGTCCAAAGCAAATGGTTCCATAGCCAATAAATGAAAATCCTCTTTATCACCAGGTCAGCAAGATGGAATTGGTTACAGAACATCTGCACATGCTCCAAAGTTCATTTGGTGATTTCATTAGCTGAATGGGGGCTGCACTTATTAGCCAGTCTCATTATATCAGTATGTGCGTGTATATGTATGTATGTATATGTACACATACATATATACACAGTATACATACACATATTTGTGTATATATAACATATATGCATATTTTTATATGTTTGGATCTATATTATTTTTATTTGTGGAATAAAAAAAGGATTTCCATAACATAATATAATGAAGAAGATGATAGCATGTGAAACTGCAAACTTATTATGTACAGCTTGCTATTCCTTTTAAATATATTTTAGGTAATTTTTTTCTCTCCCCCCTTTTTTTCTTCCCTTCCCCCCACCTTATATTATGTATACACAATTACAAGATTATTTACATCCTGTAAGTTACAACATGCTATAAATGCATGATTTATTATTTGATTCTCACAATGACATCATGAAGTGGGGAAAATATTATCCTCTTTTTAGAGATGAAGTAATTGACTATTGCTCTTAGTTGGTTTGTTCAAGACAGTAAAGGGCAGAGTGGGAACTTCAAATCTTTTGGTTCTAAGTTCAGTGATTTTTCTTACATACTTAGATGTGTGTATGTATATGTATTGAGGATTTCATTTCACATTTATGTCTTCATTGCCTGTGCATCTCATTTTTCCAGTAACATTTTAAAATCCATCAGCTTACCTAAATGCAAGCCATAATTCAGAGTTCTGCCATTTTGAATTTCTATCAGAGTGTGATTCATATGATATCACTGTCATGATGCCATGGTTGTCTCATACACTAGAAAGTACAAACACACACACATACACACACACACATGCACACACACACACACACACACACAAGCACACACACAGTGTTCTCCCTCACTTTGATTAAATTTACCCCACTGAAAAGCCCTCACCAGACAGATTTGGAATCTTGACAAAGAAGTTGTATAGAGCTATTGATCAAATAGGATGTTTTGAAAGCTTCGACAATCTCCCAGACAAATCTTTTCCTCATTTACTGTTTTGAGAAAGCTTTATACAACATGTCCTCAACCCAGCTGCCTCTTCTACATCACTCCTTAGAAAATGGGACCCAGGTGGTTTCACGAAAGGCTAGGGCTAATCTATAGGGATGAGCCCTTAGTCCAGTCATCTTGATGGCTGGGGGAGCCATTGTTAACTACGCATTTAGTGGAAATCTACTACAGATGCTTGACAAAGCCAAGAATCTTAGGTCAGACTGGGGCTCTGAAGAAAAAAAAAATAAAACAGCATATCAGCCTGTGTTGAAAGGTAAAATGAAAAAAGATAACTTCAAATGTCTGTTTTGTAGAAAATTGAAGAGAGATAAGCAAGTCAATATCCGGAGATGTAGACATTCAGTAGAGGACCAGTGTGACCAACAGACAGAACTGATGACTACTGATACAGTGTATTTTGTTGAGTAGAGTGAAAAGAGTGCTGACTTTAGAATCAGAAGCATTAGGTTCAAATCCTTAACATGGCACTAATTATCTGCATGACCTATGGCAAGTCCTGACATTTCTATGCTCCTCCATCAGCTCATCTGTAAAATGTGGGGATTGGAACTGAGTCTATTGCAGAAATATTTATTAAACACTTGCTGTATGCCAAAAGCTGGATACCCTTGAGGTTCAACCTATGATCCTATGATCTTTTAACCCAAGAGATTACCCCTGGCCCCACCAGCCCTGCTTGAAATTCTCACATCAGCTTTTCCTTTGAGTAACATAGACTGGAGACTGATAGTGTTTTTGATAGAGGTTATATCACCATTTAGGTACAAAATGGATTCAAAGACGCTTGAATTTCCTTCCAACCTGAGAATCTGTGACGTATCTGGAACTCACTACATTCAAGAGATTCAAATGAGACATTATGCATGTTCCAAGTTACAAGAAAGAGGTCTTTCCCACCTATAAGGAGAATCTCACAAAGGAAGTTGTATTTAAACTGGGTTTGGGCATCGTTTTCAGAATCAAATATAAAATCTTGTTTGACTTTTAAAACCTGGCTCCCTCTCCCTTTTCCAGTCTTCTTACACCTTCCTCATCTCCTCATATTTTGTGATTGACATGGGCTTCCTGGCTATTTGTTCTGCACACAAGATACTTCATTTCCAATTCCAGGCATTTTTCCTGGCTAACTCCCATACCTGGAATTTGTCCCATCTCATCTCTGGTTCCTCTGAAGTCTGAGGTTAAGTCTCACCTTCTGCAAAATATTCTTTTCCAGGAAATGGCTGAACAAGGTGTAACATATGAATGTAATGGAATGCTATTGTTCCATAAGAAAGGATGAGCAGGTGAACTTCAGAAAACCCTGCAAAGACTTACATGAAGCAATGCTGAGTGAAGCATGCAGAACCAGGAGAACATTGTACACAGTGATGGCAACATTATGCATTGACCAACTTTGATAGACTTAGCTCTTCACAGTAATGCAATGATCTAAGGCAATTCCCAAAGATTAAAGCATACTATTTTCTCTTTTTTGTTTTGTTTTGTCTTTTTTTTCTTGTGTTTTTTCCTTTTGTTCTGATTAGTCTTTCACAACATATGTTAAATATGATTGTACATGTATAGCCTATATCAGAGTGCATTCTGTCTTGGGGAGGGGAAGAGGAAAGAGGGGGGAAATTTAGAACTCAAAATCTTGTAAAAGTGAATGTTGAAAACTATAAATAAATAAATGAACAAAGAAATAAATGAATGAATTGAATGAAAAATTCTTTCCTAGTCCTCCTCAATTGAGTGCCTTCCCTCTGAGATTACTTTCAGTTTATCCTCCCTCTCTCTTGATTGCACATCGTCTCTCCCCCTACACCAGTGGTTCTCAACCTTCCTAATGCCACAACCCTTTAATACAGTTCCTCATGTTGTGGTGACCCCCCAACATAAAATTATTTTTGTTGCTACTTCATAATTGTAATTTTGCTACTGTTATGAATTGTAATGTAAATATCTGATATGCAGGATGTATTTAAATTGAACATAACCCACAGGTTGAGAACCGCTGCCCTACAATGTCAACATCTTGAGGGCAGAAACCATTTTGTTTTGTTTTTCTTTTCTTTGTATCCTTAGTACTAAGCACAGTGCCTAGCACAATGGAGGTGTTTAATAAATTGATATCACAAGGAGAAAAAGCCAAATCCAGAATGCTCAGAAAAATAGGACAACAGCATTCTCCTCGTGGAGACCCTGAAATTACTGAATAACATACAGTGATTAAAATGTGCCAGGCATTGTGCTAAGCAGTTATTATCTCATTGAATCCCTACAACAACCCTGGGAGGTAGATGATTATCCCTGTTTTATGGAATTGAGGCCAAGAGATGATGTGCCCAGAGTCACAAGGCTAATAAGTGTTCAGGGGGAAATTTGAACTCACATCCTCCTAACGCCAAGGCTAGGACTCCAACAAAATAATACAATACTTGTTAAGTAGTTAGCACAGTGTCTAGCACTGTGTAGGTGTCTAATAAATGCTTATTCCTTTTCCTTCTTCTATCTATCTAGTTGCTTCACTTACTGGGACCTTTTTGTCTTGTATCCCCGATACCTAAAATAGTATGTGACATATGGTAGGTTTAATGACGCTTTTTAAATAAATGAATATTCAGTCTGTGAAGGGGCTCCTCCCAGGCAGAGTTGGCCACCAGGTAATTATTATTATTATCATCATTATTGTTGTTGTCATTTACTTTTAGCCAGAGCAACTGAAGAAACAATACACTGAGACACATTCACATCAGTGTGTTCAAAACCCAGCTTTGAGGAAATTACAGGTCTTAGGACAAGTAGTTGATATATAGATAGATGGATGGACTAATGGATGGATGGATAGATAGATAGATAGGTAGATAGATAGATGGATGGACTAATGGATGGATGGATGGATAGATAGATAGACAGACAGATTGATATATAGGTAGATAGATGGATGGACTAATGGATGGATGGATGGATAGAGAGATAGATAGATAGATAGATGATACGTGCTAGATACTTTGCTAAGTGCTAAGGATACAAAGGAAAAGACAGTCAGTTCTAACCCTCAAGGAGCTAATATTCTAGTTGGGGAAGAAAATACACATAAAGGGGAGTGAAAAATGTGAGAAATGTCTAGTTTTATAGTTGGTTGAAGGAAGTAATTTTGAGGCCCAGTTTTGGCAAGATAACGTGAAAGCTCACATCTTAGACCTCAGGGTGGTTCCAAGGGTAGAGTCCAAATTTCCCAGGAGGAGAGCGTTAGGGATGATGGCAGGAATGGTGATGCCATAGTTTAGAATTGGGAAGTGCGTTCAAATTCAGAATTGCCCCCACTCCCCCTGTGTGGCAACCTCAGTGGTGATAGAGAGATAGGGAGATTTTTGCAGTTTCAAGACAAGGGATATAGTCTTTTTAGAAAGGAGAAAGAGTGTGGGAAGAGAAAGGATTTAAAAAAAGAGACAGAAACGGAGAAGAAAGCCTGTATTGTGTTCTGATCCCTGGGGTTGGGGTGGCTCTCTCAGGTATCAGAGCAATTAGATGCCATCATTTTAGAAAATGGAATGTCATTATAAATATGCCAGGGGCTTCCTGAGTGTTGGCTCACCTGCCTTTTACACAATATAATGTGCTTTGGCTGCTTTTTCTAACATAGCAGTTGGAAAGGAATGTTCATCTTTGAAAATGAATCACGGAGGGGTGCAGAACTTTCCACGGAGCTAGTCCCCATTTCTTCATCTGGAAATTGAGGGTGTTGGCCTAGATTCAATCTAAAGGCCCCTCTAGTTCTAAGTCTACAATACTTTGAAATGATTTTCCCTGCTGGCATAGTCCTTCGTTAATCTGCAGTGAAAACTTCTACTAAGAGAAAATACAAATGGTGGAATGAAGCAAGGGGAAATCATTGTCCTGAGAGTCAGAACACCAAGGTTACAATTTTGGTCCCAACATTTACTAGTTGTGTGACCTTGGAAAAGTCATTTACTTTCTTAAGAGTCTCAGTTGTGTTGTAAGGCTTTAAAAAAATCCATCATTCTAGCTAAATAAATGCAGCGGCTAGGGGGCACAGTGGATAGAGTGCTGGACCAAGAGTCAGGAAGACTCCTCTTCCTGAGTTCAAATCTGACTTGAAGCACTTACTAGCTGCGTGACACTGGCACGTCACTTAACCCCATTTGCTTCAGTTTCTTCATCTATAAAATGTCCTGGAGAAGGAAATTTCAAGCCACTTCAGTATCTTTGCCAAGAAAACTTCAAATGTGGTCATGAAGCATCAGATACAACTGAAAATGACTGAACAATAGCTAAACAGTTATGGGTTTTACCTTTTTAATTCTTTATAGGAGAAAGCATTCTCTGATATTCCACTAAGTCACCAAAATAGTATAAATCTGAGTATTTCCATTTTAGAGTTGAAAAACATGAGAGTCAGATGAAGTAAAGTGATTTATCCTGGCTCGCACAGCTAGTGAGTGTTGAAGCCAAGATTCATCTTCAAGTCCAGTGTGCTTTTTACCAGACCAAGCTGCCTCTTGTTTGACAGTCTGTTGTGAGCTGGGGCTGCCCATGTGACAGGAATCTCCAGAATCCAGATAAGAATAGAACCATTTGTTTCAATAGATCTATTTTTGCTCAATGCTTTGAAGGACTGCCGGAGGCAGCTGTTACTGTGGATCTCACGGGCTGTCGGAAAACACCCCATTTTCAAAAAAGACACAGGCAGTAGCAAGAAAAAGAATTGCAGACAACTAAGTGACCCACAAAAAAGTCCAGTGCCCAATATTTTATTGATGACAGACACAGAAACCAAATTAATGGAATATCATCAGGTCAGATTTTTCTGAAAAGCAGACAGGGACGCATAGATCTAGAGATGGAAGGAACCCTACGGGTGTCTAGTCTTGCTCTTTTTAAAGTAAAAGAACTGGTTCCCAAAGAGTAATGTGGACAAGGTCACAAGATGACCTTGGTGCCATGGGAAAGCCAGCCTTCAAACTTAGGTCTTGCAGCCTTTATTATGGTCTTTATTATGGCTTATGTTATCACATAAAAAGAGGCTCCAGAGTCTAAAATTAACATCCAAGTGGCAAGGACAAGGAGATAAATATACCACCAAGGCAATAGCCAGAATTCCAAGTGAAGTGGTCTTTGGATCATGGAAGTAGGAGGAAGGGATGGCGGTCAGCTATGGTCCTTCAAAGAGTCCTCTCTTGGACTCAATACATCCAATTCTTCCAAGCTCTCCACCTTTCCTTCTCTTTGGTGCAGGATGGGTCATGATCACCTTCACATTGAGTTTATCACTCTTTCCACTGCACCAGGAGAAGATGGCTACTGATAGGGTATGATTTTGGAATCTCCCCAAGACCAAAGGATCTCCTTCAGTAGATTCCCCAAGCACTTACATTCTGAGACAAAGTAGTAGGGAATGGGGATCATGGGGATCATTATTTGACAGATGAAGCCTTGTCCTCTTTACATAGATGAATTCCAGATCTATATATCCACACCAGCTAATCTTCACAGTGACAAAGAGAGCTGACCTTGGCATCGAGAAGGTCTGCATTCAAATCCTGTCACACTAGCCCTCGGGCCTAGTACTCTACTCACTATGCCATCAGCTACCACTTGGCTAATTAATCTTGTATCAGGCATATCTGCCAGTGAAATATTAAGCTCCTTGATGCCAGTAATTGTTTGTTTTCTGTTTCCCCCCCCTTAAATCCACAGTGCACATCACAGAGTAGATAAGTGAATAAAATGTTCATTGACTTGAAGCAACTGAGATCCAGAGGAAGGAAGGAAACATAGCTTTGTTAATTACCTACTATGTGTCAGATATTGTGTTATCCAATTTACAAATATCTCATTTGGGAAATGGTGATATTATTATCCCCATTTTAAAACTGAGGAAACTGAGGCAGGCAGGGTGACTTTCCCAAAGTTATATAACTAATAAGTTTCTGAGGCCAAATTTGAACTCAGATCTTCCAAGCCCAGCTCTATATCCACTGTACCACCTCCTGAATTCAAGTCCCTGGTTTCCTGGTCAAGTGCTATTTCTATGTTATTTTAAAGCAGCCTAAGTATTATCCTTTAGCTGAAGAAACTGAGATTGAAAGACCTGTCAAACTAATATGAATAGTGCATGGCAGAATTAGAATTCTGACCCAGCTCTACTGCCTCCAGACCAGGATTCTTTTCTACCTGCCCCACCAACTTTTAGAAGATGATTGGATGGTCTTTTCAAAGGCTACAATTCTATGATTTCTCCAGACTGAATGGGGTGGGAGTGGGGTGGGAGTCATCAAGGGATGCTAGGGTTGGGAGGACTAGAAAAAACATGTGTTTTCTTAGACCTAGAATTATGTTATTTACAGCCCAGTTTCTGAAAATTGGATTCTTTCCTAGTCTTTGGAAAGGAGGACATTTCTAAAGCCAATCTGTCCAACCAGTACAACTCCCAAACTCAGCTGGAATTGTTTATTCCTCCACCCCCACCATATTCCTCCTGATCTGGACTCAAAAGTCTGAGTTTTGGACTAGGACTTGGGAGAGTCATTGGTTGGGGAGGGAGGAGGAAAGTGAGTGAGAAGGTACAGCAAGTGGGATATTGTTATGGAATCCAACCCCAGCTAGTCACCTCATAATGTGATTCCCTTGGGGTCAGTGTTCAGTTCCTTCAACTGGGTTATAGCTGCCCAGGGGGCAGAATATTTTTATAGCAATGAGTTATCTTATAGCCTTAGGGTACAGATGAGCCTTCTTTCCTCTTGGCTATTGACTGTGAAATTTATATCGGACAAGGGAAAAAGAAAGCCACCAGTAAAAGAGGGAAAGAACTTAAGGTATCCACACCCAGGGACTGTTATTACCAATGGCAGGTAAGAGCACACATTGGGGGCAAGTAAAGTCTATGTTTCTCTCCAAAGACCTTACTGACTCAGGGACTAGATTCAGGGATGGGGAACCTGTGGCCTCGAGGCCACATGTGGCCCTCTAGGTCCTTGTGGGATCTAGAGGGCCATACATGGCTTCAAAGCCGCAGGTTCCCGATCCCTCATTGCTGGAAGATGTGAGAAATACAATTTTTTTAAGGCCCCCAAAGGCTAACACTATGAGGTAAGGCCTTAACAAATGCCTACTGATAATGATAATAGCCTCTAAATCTGTGGTACTAAAAAGTTTACAAAATGTTTCCTTCACAATTACCCTACAAGGTAAGTACAGAAACTTATCATTATACCCATTTTACAAATGGAGTAACTGAGGCTTATAGAGCTCAGTAAAGCAATTTGTCAGGAGTCATACAGTTAGTATGCTGCTGCTGAAGAATGATGGTTTAACTGGTTAATGAAAAGGAGTGAACAAAACAAAAAAGTTCCAGAAGCAGTTGTTTGAAAGAAAATCAGAAACTAAAAAATTCTATAACCAATAGAAAATTGGGGCAGGGGCAGAAGTCATTCCAAAATGCAGTTTGGAACTGTGGCCCCAAAGTTACTGAACTGTGAGTGCTCTTTGACCCATCAATGCCACTATCAGATCAATATACCAAAGAAAACAGGAAAGGACCCCTATGGACAAGAATAATTGTTAACAGTTCCTTTTATGGTAGCAAAAAACTGAAAACTAAAGGGGTTCACCACAACTGGCTAACGACTGAACCAATAATGACATGTGATTGTAACTGAGTACCATGGTGTCTTAGAAATGATGACAGGGATAATGTTAGAGAAACATGAATACAGGGGCACAGTCAAGTGAGCAGGACCAAGAGAACATTAGTGAACACGCTAAAAATGGATGCTCTGAAAGACGGTAGAGTTCCAATCATGGTCATGACAAGCCATGTTTCCAGAAGACTGATGATGGAGAATGCCCTTCACCTGATGGAGAGGTGACAGACTCAATACATAGAGCAGAACAAGACACACCGTTTTGACACAGTCAATATAAAAATTTATTTTGCTTCACTCTGCACATTTTTATGAAGATTTTTAATTTTTTTTTTGTCTTTTTTGGAGGGATTAAGGCAGGGTAATTGGGGTTAAGTGACTTGCCCAAGGTCACACAGCTAGTAAGTGTTAAGTGTCTGAGGACTGGATTTGAACTTAGGTCCTCCTGATTCCAGGGCCAGTGCTCTATTCACTAGGCTACCTAGCTGCCCCTCACGAAGATTTTTCTTTAAAATTCTCTAGAAGTAGGTGAACAGGTAGGAGAAAGAAAGAAAATAAATGTGGATTGATTAAAAACATATAAATATGATAAATAAATCTTAATGTTATAATTATATATAATATATTAGGTTATATAGTATACATAGTTACATAATAAAAAAATATAAAATACAAAAATAAATTTAATGAAAAAAAATCCCTCATCCCAGCAGTGACCAGTCAGTCCCCGGATTATTTCCAGCAATTCTTGAACAGCTTCTCTACCTGCCCTCAGGATTGTTTCTTTTCAAGAGCAGCTTAGGCACAATATGTTCTGTTCAAATGCCTTTTATTTTATCCTTCACAATGTCCTTTTGTCACTATACGCTTGTGAGACTGGTAGTAAGCTCGTCTTCTTTTTCCTGTTTTATACATAGGGAAGCTGAGGCCTAGAGAGGAGGAAACACTGATCACAGCGACAATGGTAGAAAGTGTTATGGCCAGGGTTCAAACCCAGGTTTCTTCACTCTCTGTCCCAAATGCTTCGCGACAGCACAGCTGACCCCCTTGTCTTTAAACAGTTACTTCCAAAAGAGTTGTCTTAAGTCTGATTCCTTGGTAATTAAAGGTGAGGCAAAAAGGTCATCTTTGCACTTAGTTGTGGTATCTGGAGAGTGGGACTTTACTAATATAGCTCTTTCGTTTAAGGAAGTTCTTGTTTTAGGCTTGTTACATTTCCTGCTGGGAGAAACCTTAGAGATTGTTTAGTTTAGGAGCATTATTTTGCAGATGAGGAAATTTGAGGTCAAAAAAGTTGAAGTGACTTGTCCCAAATCACAAGACTAGCAAGGAACAGAGTCAGAATTGAATCTATGTCATCTTATTCAATAGCCACTTGTCCTTACTGATATCTTTTCTAAATCAAACGGACCCTGGAAGACACTGAACATGTTCCTGTCTGTTCCTATTTGTTTTTTGGGAGCATGTGCTTTCAGAAGGAAGAATCCAGAAACATCCATGTGCTTTTTATGGCCCTTGTTTTCTGTGTTTGATTTCTCAGAGATGCTGAAATCTCATTTCTTTTTTGGCTCCTAGGTACCAGCCCATTCCTTCTGAATTTAGGTGAGCTGCGCTGATGGTGGGAACATCTAAATAATTTATACATACACACATGTGTGCATATCCCTGCATGTATGAACATATAGGTACTCCTGAACATACACATATACGCATACATATATAGGTACAGACACAAGCACATACACACACATATATTAACATAAGCACAAATATAAAGACAGATATTGGCACGTAGACCCATGTGGAGAGTCTTAAACACAATTCACACAAACACATAGACATCCCCTAAAAATTTCTATGAGCGTACAAATATAAAGATGTGCTTGAAAAATTTTGTAGGAAGCAATTAGAAATGCACCTAATAATATTTCCCAAGCAACAGAGAAGCCTGATCACTTATTTAAAAGAATACCCTCATTGTGAACTTAATTATAAAAAACAAAGGAAAGAATGTAATTCCAAAGTAAATAATTGTTCTTCCATTTTGGTCACGATGATGAGCGCCCAGTAGGCCTGCACTAAATGCTTGGAAAAACAGAATCGCCAAGCGAGAAGGGATCTGTCTTACTGGCCTATTTGCTGCTCCTCACCCACGGCGCTCCATGTCTCATCGCTGCTTGTCTTGTTCTCTTTTCACATCTCCACCTCTTGCAGTCTCTGGTTTTCTTTACAAACCAAGTTCAGTGGCACCTTCTATAGGAGGCCTTTTCTGTTTTCCTCTAGCTATTAGTGCCTTCCCGTCTTTGGATATACTTTATATATACTCATGTATGCATGTTGTCTCCCTTGTTGTAGAATATAAGATCTTTGAGGCCAGGCAGTTTTGATTTTGATTTTGTGCCCCAGTGAAGGGGAGAGTTTATGATATACATTAAAGGTTAATCAATACTTGTTGATTGAGTGACCAACCTTGGAGCTTGTCTAGTATGATCCTCTCATTTTATAGATGTAGAAACTAGTGATCAGAGGTAGGAAATGACTTGTCCAAGGAAACCCAACTAATTAACGGCAGAGCTGGGATCAGATCTTGCGTTTTCTTACCCTAAATCTTTCCATGAAACCAAGATTTCTTGGTTAATTGAATGAGTTACCTAATGTGTGTGTGTGTGTGTGTGTGTGTGTGTGTGTGTGTGTGTGTGTGTGTGCATCCAATTTATTACATTATGGAACTGGGATTGAGGTTAAAGATTTTAGTCTGTCTGTTTAGTCCCCATTGTGACAGAACCTTTGAATTCCTTTCCCTTGTCTGTTCTGAAATTATAGTCCTGCTGTGTGTGCCTTGGCTGCTGCCAAATCCAAGAACAACATGAAGATAGATGAGAGGAGACTTATGGGAGAATAAAGGATGGCTTTGCCACAGTGCTGAACAGAGAAATATGCTGTTTCTGGAGCAAATGCAGGAAAAACTTAATGAAAGTCAGCACATTACCAGGAACAGAAACAAGAAACAAACAACAAACAGATCACAGAGACATTTATTTTTTGAGTAGATGGAGCTGATGCTCAGGAAATGATACAATTATTATTGCTAAACAGACCCTGAAGATTGTTTTTCTTCCCCTTAGTTAATCTTAATATAGAGGCCTTGTAGAGTATGGCGTAGTAGATAGATTCCTGGACTCGGAGTCAGGAAGACCTGGGTTTGAATCCTGCCACAGATACTTTTTAGCTGTTTACTACAGGAAATTTCTGAACCTCATTTTTTCTTGTCTGTATAATGGGGATGATGATAACCTGTCTCACGAGGATTTGTGCTACCAGCTCCACAAAGATGAACTACCTGATAGTTGGGGACTACTTGCTGAAGGATGTGGAAATAGCTGTACATAGCAAAGACTCAGTTTTCATTTGTTGTATGAGAATCTGGCTGTAATACTCTGTAATTCTGTGAATTTAATCAGATCTAAGACAGCTTACTAGATGAGTGTTGTTAAATGAAACAAGGTACACAGTGAGAGTATAATAAATGCTTGTTGATAATACATAAAACCCTTTGTAAATCTTTAAGCGTCATATAAATATGAACACTTTCCTCTTAGAATGTCTGAGATATATTAGGGATCCGAACAAGATTCATCAAATTCACTGTCATTTCTGAGCTTTAATCTGATCATATAAAAGGAGAAGGTATTTCTGCCCAGGGATTGATTGGACTAAGTGAATTGGGAGATTCCTTCCAACTCAGATAATCTATGATTCTATGTAACCAAATAATACACTTCTTGTGGAACACCACAGGAAGAGACATGAACAGTATCTATGGAATAATTGAAATCCACTGAAGGGCCATGTAGTCCATGTTTTCATCTTTCCTGTTGGATGAAGTCAAGACTTTGAAAGATAAAGGTCAATATGGAAAAGGAAATGCTGGGTCCATATATGGTCTTAAAGAACCATGTCAAGTCTTCCAGAACAATGTATAAGCCACTGGAAGGGCAACTTGGCATTTTTCCAAGGACTTGGATTGGATGTTCAAGGTTTCACAAATGTAGTGAATAATAGAGATAGGACCTGAAACCTGGTCATCTGTTTCCAAATTCAGTGTTATTTCCACTGCTGCAAATCTTAGAAAAAAACAGTGGCAGCTTAATGTCATGATACAATAGGCACTCACCTTTTGGGAGATTCCTTCCCACATTAGAATCATATGTGAGGCTCATAAATCCTTGGATTTACTCTGAAGACAAATTCAGAAAAGAAGACCAAAACCCAGCAATAACAACAACCACCATAAGAAAAACTTTGAACAATGGCAGCATACATAGGAATGACATGCTCTTGAAGCTGGAAGATAGTTCATTTCTCAAGAACTTTTGATTTCTGAGTTTCTGAGTTTTCCAATCACAAATAAAACACAGGCATTCCATGCCCTCTATTGTTTTTACGTCTGAAATATTTCGATTCAATTAGCCAATTTCCCCCTTCAGCCAAATCCTTCACTTTAATAAGAAAATGAGATTGCTGTATATATTATTAAATTCCATTTAAAGCTAAAATTGAATTACAAAGTAGCAGCATTTCCTCTCATGTATTAGAAGTTATTGGTTCCTCTATGATTCATACTTTTCAATGGATTTCAATTTTCCTAAAGGAGGTGGGGAACCTAGCTTAAAATAGTTTTGAATGCTGCTCAAGTGAGTTTATTTTTAAGGAATATATAATTTGAGAAACTTTTATAGACACATTTTTACTAATATAACAATGACTGTAGAAGAAAAACTGCTCTAGGCTTTGAGCATGGATTTCCTTTCTCACTCTTTTTTAAGTGAATTTAAAACTAAAGACCCAATTTTTCTACAGAACAGATAGAAATTACCAAACAGCCCAATTTGATCCAGGATCCATGAATCAAAGGTATTGGGATCTGTCAAAGGAATTGCAAAAGTTTGTCTGCCACAGGGAGATGTAATAAACCCTCCTAAATGCATATGGTACACTGGATAGATCACTGGTTCTGGAACCCTAACCTGAGTTAAAATCTAGCCTCAGTCACTGAAAAGTTGTGACCCCGGGCAATTCACTTACCTTCTGTTTGACTCAGTTTTCTCAGCCATAAAATGATGATAATAATAGCACTCACCTCCCGGCATTGTTGGGAGGATCGAATGAGATATTTCTAAAGTATTTAGCACAGAGCCTGGTACATACTAGGTGCTTGACAAATAATCCTTCCTTTTCTCATGGATATCTCATCATCCTCCCAATTAAATGTGCTCTTCATCTTCTCAGGTTAAGAGAACAAGAAACGTTCCTAGAGTCTGTACTCCATGGACAGATGCAAATGAAAATCTCAGACTTCCTTTCAGGCCCCCAATGCAAGGCAGTGCAGAGAAGAAGCTTACTTTTGGAGAGCAGCAGGATCAAATACAAATTTCTTTATTTGGAATTTGCAGCCCTTTGTAACTTGGCTCCAATTGACCTTTCCAGACTTATTGCATATAAATACATCACATTCTGTGTTCTGGCCAACCTGGACTTTACTTAAAGTTCTGCACATATAATATTCCATTTCTCATTTCTGTGCTTTTGTATACAGGTGATCCTCCATGCCTAGAATACACCCCTTCCTTACTTCCACCTTCCTCACCTCCATATTCCTCACCCCTACCTTTCTCACCACCACCTTCAGAGGAATCCCTAGTTTCCTTCAAAGCTCAGCTCAAGCACCACCTCTTATCTACTTTTTTGATCCTTATCACATCTGTTACCATTTTGCCCAGCACCGAAATTACTTTCTACTCACTTATATGCATACAAGTTCTTCCCTATAGAATATAAGCTTGCTGAGGGTAAGCTCTATATCCCCAATGTTTAGGAGATCCTTTAGCACATAGTTGGCTTTAATAAAGACTTGTTGATTGATGGTATTTTAAGGTTTTCAGAGTATCCATTTTATATATGAGGAGAGCAAGGATATCAGGAATTAAATGCCTTGGTCAAAGGTACACATCTAGGAAGTATTAGAGCTGGGATCTGAACCCAGGTTAGCTGACTCCCAATCCAACATTCTTTCCATTTCTCTATAAGCACTATAATACAGTATTGTTCCTTAGGAGATGATTTCATGGGTTATTTTGCTCCCTTAAAAAGTAAAACCAAACAAATTAAACAAAACCAATCTTACCCTCATCACCTAATGACTATCACTAATGATAAGCATCTCTGCATTTAGTTACTAGGATTCTTACACAACAAATGCGCCCACTGACCTCAATCTACCCCACTCGCCCGTTAAAGTGATGGAATGGAAGATAGCCCACAGCTTGATCTGTACACAAAAATCACTTAATAAAGGCTTTTGGAATTTTTTAAAATGATGAATGGTCTCATAAATGCCCCTCCTCTAAAACCTCCTCACATTACTAGCTCATCCTGGAGGTGATCTTGAGGTCTCCAAGGCTATCCCAGTGAAACATAATCCCTGATGGATTCTACCATGCTGGGGCCATTGGTCCTAGTGACAGACTATGTCTGTTTTCTGAGGTTCCATGTAGCTAACTTCAGAGAGGCTTTTCATCAGAAGGTTGGCCTCTAGGTGATGCATTCTTTGGGCACAGTAAGTCATGGCAGCTAGGTGGCATAGTAGAGAGAGTGACAGGCCTGGAGTCAGAATGACCTGAGTTCCAATTTGACCTCAGACACTTACTAGCCATGTGACCCAGGGCAAGTAATTTAACCCCATTTACCTTAGTTTCTTCCTCTGTAAAATGAACTGGAAAAGAAAATGGCCAACCACCCCCAGTGTCTTGGCCAATAAAATACTAAGTGGGGTCAAAAAGAGTCAAACACCACTAAATCAACTGAACAACAACCCACAAACCAAACCTACATCTTGAATTGTACTGAGACCATAACTTCCAACACTCTGTGCTTGGACTGATATACACTGAATGGCTCAAGATTAAAAGAGTCCCTGGACGCCCAGCATAACCCAGCTGCACTGATTTCTGGTGAGAGAGAATAAGCTATAATTCCTCCTGGGCTCTTCTGATCTCTCATATGTATCTCTAATCCATGGATCATTGAAACGACATGATGAAATGGTTTTTTAGAGTGGTCACAGCCTTACTTATTGATGTAGATTTAGGGGCCTTTAATTTATCAAAGCATGGAGACCTAGAATATCTAAAATTGCTAGAAATGGGAATTTCTAAAGGAAAGACAACAGAAACAAAAGCATTGATGCAGGCTAGATTCAAACCCTACCTTCTCCTTGGGAGCGTCCTTTGATAACTCTCATCTCCACTGCAGTCTCCCTTCAATTTTCAATTCAATTTACCAAACATTTATTAAGTACCCAGGATGTACAAGGTCATGTTCTTGAGTGTGGGGATACAAAAATGAAAAATGATGCAGGCTCTACCTTTGGTCTAATGGAGGAAGGAAGAAAAGTGGTATTGAGATTGGTAAGAATAAACCAAAACAAAATTTTAAAAACATACCACAATACAAAAAAAATCTAATACAAATTAGAATATGACAAGTGCATGGGAATGATTTAGAGTGCCATGAGAGACAGGAGGCATGAAGGACTACCTCTGTCTAGGGCAGTGGTTCTCAACCTTCCTAATGCCGTGACCCTTTAATACAGTTCCTCATGTTGTGGTGACCCCCAACCATAAAATTATTTTCCTTGCTACTTCATAACTGTAATTTGCTACTGTTATGAAACCTAATATAAATATCAGATATGCAGGATGCATTTTCATTGTTACAAATTGAACATAACCCACAGGTTGAGAACCGCTGATCTAGGGGATCAAGGAGGACTTTATGGGGGAGGTGACATCTGAACTAGGTTTCGTATGGAAAGATTTCAGTAGACAGAGTTATCAAAGGAGCCCAGTTTCTTAATTCTTATGATTAATTCCTGATTATTTACTTTTGTTTTCTAATAGTTTCATGTCTACTAGTATTATCTCCCTTACCAATTTCGTCATCAGTATTTGTTTATAGTTATCATCTATGTGGCAAAGATGAGGTGAATGAAGAATGCCTATTGCCCATATTATGATATGCAATGGGTTGGAAAACTTTGAGTTTGTCCATAAGTATGGATGTCTGGGATAGGTGATACAAATGGACAATAGGTGCCCCAGAGTCAAATAGGAGGAGACGGGCAGGCTGGAGTTTGGAGATTCAAGCCCAGGCTCTGCCACAAACAATCGTGTGATTTTGGGAAGTCACCTAACTGCTCTGAAACCTAGTTCCCTTTTCTGGAAAATAAGGATAATACTTGTAGTGCTTTACAGGGTTGTTGTGAGGAAGTGCTTTGTAAATTATACATATCTATCATCTACTTATATATCTATCATCTCATTATCTTCTACCAAACAGGCAAATAGGCTGTGTTCTCTCTGTCTGTCTCTGTCTCTGTCTGTCTCTGTCTCTGTCTGTCTCTGTCTGTCTCTGTCTCTCTCTCTCTTTCTCTCTCTCTCTCTTTCTCTCCCTACCCATCTACCTATCTCTACCTGTTATCTATCATTCACCCACCTATTTCTCTATCTATCATCTATCTGTCATCTACTTATCCATTCACCATCTCTTTATCTAGGTAGCTAGCTAGTTATATTTTTGATCTGGACCTGTGATATAATTTGTGTACAAAATTTTCAATAAAGAAACTGTGTCCATTGATGCATATTAACACTTAATCTGTAACCTAAATAAATGATGGAGTTGTATGGCTCACTGAAACATTAAGTGACTTGACCATGGTCACTTAGTTGGTAGGTAAGGAAGGGGCAGCTAGGTGGCAGCAGTGGACAGAGCACTGCACCTGGACTCAGAAAGACTGAGTCGCACTGGGCCTGGACTCAGAAAGACTGAGTTCAAATTTGACTTCAAACACTTACCAGCTGTGTGTCCCTGGGCAAATCACTTAACACTGTTTGCCTCACTTTCCTCATTGGTAAAATGAACTGGAGAAGGAAATGGCAAACCACTCTTGTATCTTTGCCAAGAAAACCTCAAATGGGGTCATAAAGAGTTGAATGTGTCTGAAAAGCAACTGAATAGTAACACGAGAAATAAGGCTAAAACTTAGGTCTTCCTGACTCTGAAGGTTGACCCTCTGGAGACTACTGCATGATGTGTCTTACAGATCTATATACATGGAAGTTATCATCCTTATTGCAGGCACACAAATGTACTGATTGATTTATTGATCCTAACTCATTTCTACCTCTGTGAACTATGCCTTTAAGAATTGAGCTTGTTAAAATTTCCAGACCAAATAACCCACAAGTGAGCCAGTGGATTTACCTTGTACTTTTCCAAATCACCCAGGGCTCAAAAGCTCAAAAATCATGCATCACATAATTAAACTGAAAGCCCTGAATAGCTATGCTTTCCCTAAACATAAGGTTCATTTCCAGGACAATGACTGAGAGAGGCTGTCATTTATAAACAGATAATGAAGACAGTCAGCAGCCATTTGAGACGAAATAAACAGCAAAATGTCAGTGGTGTCACAAAACTAAAAGGTTTTCCAGGCTAGAAAAGGAGTTGTCTTTTTTTAAAGGAAATTTGCCATAGATGGAGATGTTACTAAGTTTATATTCTTGAGTGAATCACTACTAAGAAAGTGAGCCTACAGAGTGATCAGAGTTGATAAGTGAATATTTTGCCTAGGGTCAGGGAGGTAACCTACACAGGGTTCACCAGCATCCCAACATCAATTTTCTCTCCATTCACATAGACTCTATGTTTGAGATCACATCATCTCTTGGTTGGACTATTGAATCCTAGCTAATCAGACTCCCTTTCTTTCAAATGTATCCCCCCCTCCTCTCTCCAGTCTATCTTCTACCTTGCTACCAAACTGCTATTCCTAAAGCATAAATCTGACCTGTTGTGCTCTAACTTTAAAAAAGGTGGGGCAAGATGGTGTAGGCAATGGATAGAGAGTTAGACTTGGATTTAGAGTGATCTGAGTTCAAATGTTACCTGAGACACTGGCTAGTTTTTTGACCTCATGAAAGTTATTTGAGGTTTTCTAGCCTGCACAAAGCCACACTTATTGAATTCACTTATGGCAACACCCAAAGTAGTGATGAGATCTCAGAATTTTATTCTGCCCCTAAGCAGCTATTCAGAAACAAGCAGAAATCTAGTCTCTATGTGCAGCCCTTTCACAATAGGCTATTGCCCTTTGAAAGTTCACCTAATGGCTTCATAAATCCCATCCTGCTTTGCAGATCCAATATAATTCTGGATATTTTTTTTAGTGTGCAGCACTTCCCACACTCTCCTCTCTCTCTTTTCCTTGAAACCATAGTTGTCTCCCAGTTAGAATAGTTTTTTGTTTGTTAAAACTTCAGAAGCAGGAGTAGACCATTTTGATTTTTTAGACTTTAAAAAAAATTATGAACTTAACAACAATTACAGGAACATTTCAACACATAAAGAACAGAAAAGGACGACCATATGTGAAACCGTGTACTTCTATCACATATGTTTTAAAAAGTATATGTATAACTCAACACAAAAGTGTCACAGGCTCATATACTTAATATTGGAAGGGACCTTATTATATTTGGATGTCCCAAAACCTTAAAGCACTTTTCAGTTTTAGTAGCTATTTTGGGGATACAATACACTTATTAGAAACCTACAAAAGGTCAAGTGATTTGTCCAGGGTCACATAGGGACCAAGTTTCTGAGGCAGGATTTAAACTCAATTCTTCCATACTCTAAGCCCAGGACTCTTTATCTATTGAACCACATAATTTATCTGCTTCCTTTTGCCCACTTCAGTGCATTTTTAAATGTTTCGCTGATGCATTTTGTTAGAGCTGGAACAGTATGTGGTTGTTAGCTATTAGTCATATAAAATTGTGCTTCCCCCTCAAAAAAAATTGCTTTGTATTTATTTTGCAT
>CM053580.1:506673678-506701299 GCA_028627135.1 Pseudochirops cupreus
TTTTCATTTCTACCCAAGGAATAAGTCAGGTCTAAATTCTGATCATTTTTATTTTCAGTTTGAATCTGAACTTGAATCTGCCTTGGGAAAATTGAAATTGAATTAGCCATTAGAAAGACTCATGGTAGAAGGTTCAGAGTGACAACATAACTTCAAGTAACTCGATGTGCCTATTATTATCAGTAGGCATAGTATGATGGAATTGGAGTAAGAATAATGAAACTGGGTTCAATTCCCACCTCTGTCACTGATTATAAGGACTTGGCTAAGCCACATTTCTCTCTTGTCTCAATTTTCTCATTTGAAAATTTAATTCAAGTCAATAAAATTTTATTAAGCACCTACTATGTGTCCAGCACTGGATTACACACTGGGAATACAAAAAAGAGGAAAAAGACAGCCCCTGCCCTTAAGGAGCTTTCACTCTAATGGGGAATTTACTTCATTAATCAGGAGATTAGCTGAAACATGATGGTTCAAAGGCAAGAACAATAGTTTTGAATCATATGACTTGAGTTTGAATCAAACTTTTACTCATTACTAGATATATGACCTTGGGAAAGTCGCAATCTCTCTGGGCTTCTGTGTCCTTATCTTTAAAGTGAGGGGGTAGATTAAATTGTATTTGGGGCCTCTTCTATCTTTAAATCTATCATCCTATAATTTCTAGTGTGACTTCAATCTGTAATAATACATGTAGTAGATGCCTATGACCATCACCCTTGTACTTAGATCCTTTGAAACTTCAGTGATACAGAAATAGTTGGACTAGACCTTTGCTGAACTGGGAATTCTCCATTTTGGAGAGGAGTTAGACAGGTCTCCAACCCATAAATGAAAGGAATATCCTCTATAACATACCCAACAAGTAGCCATTCAACTTCTTGAAGCCATAAAAGAAGCAAATACCTTGGAATCTGTGGCCTTGATGCCACAGGTTTCGCACCCCTGCCTTAGACCCTTTTCTGAGGTGTGATAGGAGAGTTGGGTTACCTGGTTTGAGGATGAGTCAACCCTCTTGAAACATGGGCTATTGGGGGGAGGTGGGACCTGACTGTAGGTGATTAGGGATAATTAACAGGAATGGACTGAAGGAAGTAACCTCCTGAGAAAAAGATGTATGTTCCAAATCCAAATATGAGAACCAATTAATCAATATTCATTAAATACCTGCTATGTACATCGTTATTAAGCATTTACTATGTGCATTGTGCTAAGTGCTAGAATGCAAAGAGAGGCAAAAAGAAGATCCTACCTTCAAGGTACTTATATCTCAATGGGGAAAGAAGCACATAGATAACCAAATATATACGAGGTACACAAGATGGATGAAAAATCATCCTGAGGGGGGAAGGAAAGTACTGGTAGCTGGGGGACTAGGAAGAGTGTCCTATAAAAGGTGACATTTGAGCTGAGCTTTGAAAAAAGAAAAAGTCAACACCATACAAAGTCAAGGCAAATTTCAAGGGAATCACTAAATCCCAGTGTCTGATGGCAAGTAGAAAATGGCATTTTTTGCAGCATACTAAAGAATTCAGAGGTCCACACAGAGTCAAGGAAATCACACCACAAAGTTTGATTGTAGCTATTAGAATGATGGTGATTTGTTTCAAGCCACTGTAGCAGTAGCTTGGCCTTTCTTGGGGAAGGTTGTACCTGTTCTAGATCCTATTTCTTTCTTCTGCCTGCCCCACACCTTCCTCTTGCCCTTTTCTGAAATTTTCTATGCCTGGAAATGTCTATGTCTCATGCATACACAGTGGAGCCTTGTTGACCAACCTTCATTACTTCAAAGACACTGACATCATCTATGGCAGGCCAATCAAATGTGCTTTAGTGAGATACTGATCTCTCTCTCTAAAACCTATGACTTTTGCCTTCTTCTGGGAAGTCCTCTTCTGTTTTGCTGTTTCAGTGTGTTATCAGCCTGTTGCTTTGGTTTAGAGGTTCCAGCAGGCCATTCTACTGTGCTAGAGAGGTAGATTTCATTTTGTTACCCTAGTGCTAGTTCTAACAATTTTCCCTATTATGGAGGAGATAAGACCCCAAGTCATCTCCCACACAGATTAAGTGGAGTGATGGAGAACTGGAAAGCTGGGTATCTCAAGGCCAAGGAACACTATATCACTACTGGACTATTGATGACTCATCTTTCTTCTCCTCCTATATCCCAAATATGACTATGTATGCTTGATGTCCAGTGACGATCTTGATCACGTCATTCCCTTATTGTTCCTGCCACCTATTTCCCAACCCTGTAAATCCTTGATGTTAGTCTTTAAGCCTTCCATTGTGTGAATTAAATGGTACCAAAATAAAGTCCTACTGCTTTAAGCATCTTCCAATATCTTTCAATTATGTTCTAAAGCTACAGGAAAAACAAATACCTAAGCTAAGTGCTCTTTTATCAAAGTACCAATCTTTGCTTAGCTGAATTGACTACTTACGGTTCCAGGAACCAGAGGTCAGGTCACTTGGCTCTTGTCAGGTCTGACTCCCTGGTGTCCCTGGCCTTTCCTTTTTCTCCCCTCCTATACTCCTACATTTCTAACGTGTTGCCTTCATTCAAGTTGTCCAACATTCTTTTGTTCAATTTGTTCACTGAGCCATCTCCCTTTTGCCTTTCCAAGATCTACCGCATCTTCCAGCATTTAGTTTAAGGCCCTGGCTTTCTCAAAGTTTTTCTTGATCACTCTGTCCACTGTGAGCTCTTCTTCAGCACTCGATTAAAACTCATTAGCCAGAGAGGCAAGAGAGCTGGCCTTGGATCAATCTATCAACAAGCACTTATTAAACACCTAGGGGCACTGTGCTAAGTGCTGGAGATACAAAGAAAACAGTGAAACAGTCCCTGCCCTCAAGAAGCTTACATTCTACTAGGAGAGTTAATGCACATGTATGTGCATGTGTATGTGTATGGATGCAGATATGTGTGTATATATCTGACCCCTCTATCTCCCATTTTGATTATGAAGATCAGACGAGATAATGTGTATAAGCATCTATAACCCGAGTGCTATATAAATGTAAAATGTTCATCATCCTTCTCCCTCTTCCTTTTCTCCTCTTTCTCCCTCCTTTTTTCTTCCCTTCTCCTTTCTTTCTTCTTACCCTCCAACTCCTTTTGTTCTTTGCTTTTTCATATATATAGGGCTTAAGCTCTTTAATAAACCTTTAAGCTTCTAGTGAACAAGAACCATATTTTATATTCCTTCGCTTCACCTTGTACCTACTAGCCAGCCATTCAATATGTCTTCTTTGAGTGCATGACTGGAAGAATAAATGAATATAATGATTCAACTAGTTTTGCACAGCCTAAGAGATGTCAAATCAAAACCATATTTTCCCAAGTTATTGATGAGTATGTCAGGCAAGACAGCACTGAAAGTCAATACTGGTCGTATCTATTATTTCCCATTCATCAATCAGCTTCATCATCAAACAAGTCATTTCCAATACAGCATTTTGATTTTCAAAATTCTGTATAAGACACCGTACTCAAACAGAGCCTTACCTCACAGGCTGTAGAACTAGAAGGCATTTTCAAAATGATGTAGTCCAACCTCCTCATTTTATAGGTAAAGAAATCAAGACCCAGAGAAATGAAGTGCCCGATATACCCAAGGTGATGCAACTAGCAAATAGTACAGCCCAAATTCAAACCCAGTTTACCAAAATAAAAAATTCAGGGCTCTTTTCATTACAGAACTCTTTCTCATTCTGTTTCTGGGAGTCCCAAATAACAACTGGGCACAATAAATAATGAAGAACAGCTGTGATTAAGGGATGGTGACAATGCCCCAGGTTGGTAACCCTGGAATAACCCATATACAAGACCTCCAATCAAATGACAGTTTTTTCCCCTGATAATTCAGATTACAAGACAAAAATCTAAGTCTGTTTCCCAAAAGTGAGAGATGCATGCAACTATTATGGAAGCTCATAGACATAAATACATACGTGCATTTATTAAGATTTTTAAAAGTGACACACATACACAACAAATGACTATTTTTTTCTGGAATGACTCAAATATATTTTGATTTTGTGGCAGGGCAACTGTAGCAGGGTAATCGAGTTGCTACTATCTTGAAGCCACCTCATGGATGGTAAGTCTCTTCTATGCCCACAGGGACAACTATCACTCCCTGTGAAGGATGTGTCTAGCAAGATTGACTATAAAACAAATTTCTTGAAAATGATTTCTATTTTCTCACTGACTTCCATTATAAATTCAGAGATACCTTTTATTCCAATACTCCATCTATCTATGCAAATTATCATTATCTTCCTCCTCTTTCTCCTCATTGCCATCATTGTCATTGTTCAAAAGATTGAATTAGTCAAATCGGGTTGCTCTAGTGGCCAGGTCTATAATGTCCTAGATCAGTGAGGCATACGATAGGTGGAGGTTGTTGGATCTAGAGTCAGGAAAAAAGGTTTCAAATCCTGCCTCTTAATAAGCACTGAATAGTTATGTGACCTTGGGCAAATCACTCTGCCTCAGTTTCCTCATGTGTAAAATGAAGACAATAATAGCACCTACCTCCCAGGGTTTTTGTGAAGATCCAATGAGATAACATATATAAAGTGTTTGAGAATTTAGACATACCATATAAATCTAAATCTAAATATTAGATATTATTATAATGTATCCTATTGTACTAGAAAAGATTTTGAGAGGTTTGCAGGAGTTTTCTGAGCTCAGGATCTCTCCTTTCTTTCTTTACTATGCAAGGCATTACTCTATGTGAGGCTCTCAGAAACTAGCATCCTTCCTAACGTTAGAAATACTTTGATAGACCCTGATCTCTCACTTGTTTTGTATTTTTTTTTGGCAAGGCAATCAGAGTCAAGTGACTTTCTCTGGGTCTCACAATTAGTAAAAGTGTTTGAGGCCACATTTGAACTCAGATCCTCCTGACTCCAAAGTGGGTCCCCTATCCACGGAGCTACGTAGCTGCCACATCCTGTGTTGTCTTTTTAAGTGCCTATAGGGCATCTCCCCTTGGCTGATCCTCCAACACCAGGAATAATGGAAAGAGCTCTGGATAAAGAATCGCATGATCTGAGTATTTGCCCAACTCTACCACTCCCTAATTGTGCAACTTTAAAGAAGTCCCTCTCTCAGCCTGTTTCCTCATTTGCAAATTTGGGATGATGATGATGAAGATGATGATGATGATATTCTCTTCTCCTTCTTTTCTTGCATTCAACTAGTCACCAATACCTACCTGTTGTTTCTTTAGCATTAATTCCCTATTTATCCCTTATTCCCTGTCCCTGGTGCCTACGACTCCATTGCTATATATCTGGACTTTAAATGTCTCCTAATGGCTTTTACTACTCTAATGGTTTGTTTACTTTCTACATAGTCTAAAAATTACTGTAGACCGCTTTTCATTGATCATTCCTCTATAGTTAAATTTAAACTCCTTAGCCTAGTATTCAAAATCTTTCCTACCCAATGTAAATCTCCCTCAAGGGATTACCAGTGCATACCTACCATTCCATTCAGGTTTGTCCCATTATTCCATTCTTCTCCAAAAGTCCCATCAGACTTTTTCTAACCTTCTAACCATTGCTTGTGTTGGGTCCCAGTCTGACCCTCTTTTATCCCCTTTCCAAATCATAACCACCCTTCAAGGCCCAGCTCCAGTCTGACCTTTTCCATCAAGCCTTCTCCAAATATTGTAGTCCAAATGATTTTTCTCATCAGTGATTTCCCCAAAACTCAAAGTATCTGAGCCATACAATTTATTCCTCAATTATATATTCTCTTGTATACTTGGAAAGACTGTACCAGATTATAAGGGTATATATTCAAGGGTTTGAATCATGTAACACACAGTACAGTGTTAAGCACACAGGTTGATCTATCTCACACCCATACATAAAAATTGGTTACAAATTGTGATCAGTCCTGTGGTAAGAATAGGCATGGCTTAGCACAACACATTCCTACTATTAGGGAAAAAAATAAGCTCAAAATGCATATCCTATCTACCATGGCACTCTCTGAAAAAAATGCGTTTGGGTCTTAGGCCTTTTTGTGCATTTCACATTTAGGCAATTATATTTACTCAGTAATTAATGTACCCAATTTACTACCGGGGAACAGAAGACAACTTGGTTCAAAAAATCAGTGACTGGGCCTTATTTACTCAATCTCATTATTTACACATAATCACAATGCTTCTTCCTTCTTTCCTCGTCCCCCCCTTTCAGATTCACTTATTCATTCAGCAAACATTCATTAAGCTCCTACTATGAACAAAAGTTCCTACTCTTGGGTGTTTTGGTGTGTGTAGTTGGAGGTGGCAGGGGAGAATATCAAGGAGCTTATAGGAGTCATATATGTACACAAACATCTGTAATACAAGATAGAGTATTCATGTCCTAAGAGAGGTTCAGACAATATGCTAGGAGAGCTCTGCGATAAGAGAGATCATTTTTGATTGACAGAAATCAGAAAAAAAATTTCTGGAGATGGTTGGGGTGTTTTACAAGGTAGACATGTTGGAGATGAATATTCCAGCTATAGAGAATGCTATAAGCAAGGGTGGAAAGGGCACTAGATTTGGAAAATAAATGTCCAGAGCCAAGAACTCAGCTCAGCTTCTTATTGCCAGTATGACCTGGAGAAAATTCCTTCACCTTTCAGAACTTCAGTTTCTTCATCTGGAAAATGGGGGTGGGGTGGACAAAATAATTCTAAGATCCTTTTTAGCTCCAACATTCTAATTTTGTGTGTCTATTAAATTACAAAGGAGAAATTCCAAGCTCCCACCACAAGCTTCTCTCCTACCTTTCTCACCCAAACCAAACCTAATATTTTCCTTTTGGGGATCTCTACCACCTTGACTGGTATGGGTCTGGAGTTAAGGAACAGCATAGTTCAGGGCTTGCTCCTGATGCTTACCATGTGCATGACCTTGGACAAATAATTCAACCTTTCGGGGCCTCAGTTTCCTTGATTGCAAAATAGTGAGATGGACTGAATGACCAGCTTTAGATTTATGATCCCATGTACTCAGTCCTCCCCCTTCCCCCTTCCTGGACTCTTTTGCCTCTGTATCCATCCTCAATCCCATGCTTGGACACTTTAATGTTTCACTAGCAAAAAATGAAATACCGCTTCTTCACCTCTGCTACCCTAGTACAACTTGTTCCTTTTCACCTCTTGTGGTACTTCGTTTCACAGATCTCTGTCATTTAACAATTGTGAGGCACGGTTAATGATGTTTGTGTCTCCTTATGGATATGAACTCCACAAGGGTAGGGTAGGGTAGGGGCTGAGTCTTCTCTAAACATTGTATCTTTCCCAGTTTTTCATACATGTCTGCATAAAGTGTGTGCTTATGAATGAATGAATGAAGCGGACCGATTTTTTGGCATTAATTTTCTGTGAAAGGGAGTGGTATGACAACAGGTAGAGTAAGAATAGGTTTCTCAGGGCTGCAGTTACACAAGGCCAAAGAATTTAATCCAGGGCTGGGGCAACCTGTGATCTTGAGGTCACATATGTCCTTCTAGATCCTTAAGCTTTTGTTCTGTAAAATTTGGATTCATTCAAAAGGCTGCAATTTAAGATCTAGAAGGCCACATGTGGCCTCAAGGCTGCAGGTTCCCCACCCCTGGTTTAGATGTTCCTATAAACAATGGGAAGCCATTGGAGGGTTTTAATCATGCTTGTGACATAATCAGATATTTTCTCTAGTGAAATTATTTAGGCATTGAGTTTTGGTTGTACTGTAGAAAAGAGAGATTACAGGTACAGAAGAAAGGCAGGGGACTAGTTAAAACGCCAGGCAATAGTAAGGACTTAACAAATGTTGGTTGACTGATTTTTATAATAATACAGACAAAAGGTGATATAATTCTGAACTAGGCTGGTGGCAGTGAGTATGGAAAGTAGGGGAGTGCTGGACAAGAGGGCAAGAGGCTTCGATGTTAGACTCCAAGAGGTTGTCTCATTACCATTATTTCCAAGCCTGTTCCTCTTTTCAAGAAAGCTTTTTTGCAGTATTCTTCTTTTGGGAAAGTCAGCTAGTAAAAAAAATAAAAATTACTCTGCACCAGGTAGGCACTGTGCTAAGCACCTGGGATACAAAGAAAGGGGGGAATAGTCTCATTGATAATAGTGTACAGTTGGCTACCTGTTTCCTTATATGTCACACTGGTCCTGAGCATGGTTTCCTGAGCATGAAGGGTGATAAGGGACACAATTTGGATTCCAGGCTTCTTTCATCTCTTGGTGCTCTTGATCCCATCAGTCCTGGTGGGTTCATAACACAGTCCTGCAAGGGTTTTCTCACTGAGCAGCCATTACTCAAGCAATGTATCTGCATCATGGCTGGGTTATTTTAGAGAAAGCATTCAGTCTGTTGGTAGAATAAGCTGGCAAAGGGAATTTTCTCAAAATAACCATCTCCAGAAATCTTCAAGGAAACACCCAGAAAGAAGTTCACATTCAAATAGAGAAGACAATATACAAAAAAATATATACAGAGTCAAATCAATACACATTTATTAAGTACCCACTATGTGCCAAGAAGTGTTGTAAATGGGAGGTAATCTTAGAGGGAAGGCACAAGCCGTTTGGGGTTTCTATATGCATTAGAACAGGAGGCATTTCAAAATTTCTGGATGCAGATTTCTGGAGATGACTACTTGAAGAAAATTCCCCTTGCCAGCTCATTCTACCAACAGCCTGAATGCTTTCTCCAAAATAACCAAGCTACCATGAAGATGCATTCCTTGAAATGGCTGCTCAGTGAGAAAGCTCTTGTGGGATTGTGTAATGAGCCCACCAGGACTGACGGGGTCAAGAGCCTTAAGACATGAGAGAAGCCTGGCATCTAAATTGTGTCTCCTTATCACTCATCAGTGAAACCATGCTCAGGATCAGTGTGACATACATGGAGAATAGGTAGCTGACTGTACAGAGTGATTGATGGGAACACCAAAGTTGCCTACCTGCCTCCCCCAAACTCCAAGAAATCCTAATATGTTGCCCAAAATTCTATGATTTGTGTCCATCCTTTGTATTGGTCCTCACCTTCTCTGGGTCTCAGTGACTTCAATGATCTCAAAGGGTTATGTTAGGTCAAACAAACCACTATACTGATGAGCCAGTCAGTTATTGGTATGGATGGATGAGTAAATTGAGGCCTAGTGATAGAGTATAAAGAACATTGGACCAGGTATGAGGAGACCTGGGTTCTTGTCCCAACTATGCTACTAACTAACTTGCTATACACCACCTAGCTGCCTAAGGGAGGAGGTGATAAAGAAGGAATGGGGACTTCTAGCTGGGATCCAAGCTGTATTTCTTTCCAATTCCATAATGTGATTACAACCCCGACTAGAATCATGGAATCATCAAATGTGAAAGCTGGGACAGAGAATGTTGGAAATTCAGAACACAGAATGTTCCATCTAGAAGGGACTTCAGAATATACAGTTGGAATGTAGAATGATAGAACCAAGACAGGCCCTTGGAGACCATTTAACCCAGCCCCTAATTTTCCAGTTCATAATTTTAAAGGTAATGAAGTTGGGATCCAGAGAATTAAATAATTCATCCAAGGTCCCACAGCTTAGTAAAACAGCATATCCAAGATTTGAACCCAGGTCAAAATAGATAGAGGCTCCTTATCCAACTCATCCCAGGTTATAAATCACTGAATCAGTTAGGTGTAGAGGGAGCTATTAACCCAAAACAGACTCAGCTTGTCTCTCATAATACAGATTTTTCTGGTTAGGATATAGGTCACCTGGCATAACAAACTCAGCATTCCCCAAGGGCCACTGAATCAATCGATTCTTTGGTAACTCTTGTCTCACATTCCAGTCAATAGTCCATTAATGCACAATGCAGGTCATTCTGGATTTATCACCTGGACAGATCATCATGTCCCAGCATATCAGGGACTCCTCAGGGGTTATGATGTCTCATTAGGATGCCCAGGAGACGCCAAGCCCTGATGGAGAGCACAGCATTTACACAGCCACTTGGTGTGCAGTGGAAATTTGACCATTCAGTGATTTGTGTCTGTCATCCTTCTTACTTCTCCCCAGAAACAAATGGAAATCATTCTTGTCAGCCACAGTGGGAATAGAAGAATCCACAAGATTGAGAGAGGAAACTGACAAGGAAAGACATTACATCATCCCTACTGCTTCTTAATGCCAAGCCCAGAGAATAGACTCACGTCAGCCTAGTCACGTCAGCCTCATGGGGGGAACTACGAAACAGGCTTATAGAACTTCAAAGGCTACCGGATCAAGGAGTGGAAAATTGAGACTGTACAAAGCAGATTCATTCAAATGGATTCATGGATGGGATGGGCCATTCTAATATCTGCCATTCATAGCATCAGCACTGAGAGCTAGAAGAAAATGTAGATATCGTCCCACCCAGGGGTTCTCTACCTTAGAAGGTTCATGAAATTGAAGAGGGAAAAGTTATATATTTATTTGTACATAATTGGTTCCCTTTGTATTTTATTTTATGCATTTAAAAACATTATTCTGAGAAGAGAACCATAGATTTTGCTAAACTCTCAAAAGAGGTCTTTTTTAATTTAATTTTTTTTAACACAAAACAAGATTAAGAACCCCTGATCTAGCTTAGCCCCTTCATTGTGCAGATAAAATGTTGTAGCTAGTAAGCAGGAGAGCCAGGATGCAGAAAAGGCTATACTGACTCCAAATCTTTGTCTGCTACAATACAGAATGTGACCTCTCCCAAGGTCAATGGCAGTCCCAGGACTGAAACCAAGATTTTTGATGATCTATTTCAATATTCATCACACTACCCGAGAAACACACTTACTTTGTGCGCCTGCCTAAGAGTTAGAGACCTTCCCTCTTTTACAGGGTTCTAACAGTCACTTTGGAATGGTTGGGGGAGTAAGAGAGGTCTATTGCCTCCAACTTTCTAGCAGCTGAGTATGCTCTTCCTAAACCACTTTATAAAATATACGATGCTATTTAAATATGTCATTATTATTGCACATTAGAATATTGCAGAAAGAGAACATACAAAAGCAGATCTCATCCATAAATCTGACAGAGCAGAATTTAGTAAAACAGAATTAGAAACAGAATTTTGCAAAACATCTGCCAAGTAAAAAACTCATTTCATGCTCATCAGACTTTTATAATCTTTTACTCCCCCTTTACCCCCTAAAAAAGTATGTACAATATTATTTTCAAAGCAATTTAATTTACAAGAAGATGGAAGACTACATTATCTTGATACTGGGAATGAGCTGGATTAGAGGGACAGAACTAGGGCAATGGCAGATGGTCAAAGGACATATTCAAATGCCTCCTCCAAGTTTATTTAATAGACTTCTCTGCTTCTAGGAAGGATTGCTCCTTAAAGGTCCCACTTGAAGGGAGACTAGGTGGTGCAGTGGATAGAACACTGACCCTAGAGTCAGGAGGACCTGAGTTCAAATTCGGCCTCACACACTTAACACTTACCAGGTGTGTGACCTTGGGCAAGTCATTTAACCCCAATTATCCTGCCTTCCCTCCTCCTAAAAAACAACAATTAATTAATTAATTAATGTCCCACCTGAAAGATCCCCTGAGGCACAAAACTGCCAAGAGGGTTTCAGTCAGGACCATGTAGTCTCATGGATTCAGAACTGGAAGGGATCTTAGATACAACCAAAGTATCATTCTCAGTCCTTCACTCAAGCTCAACCTGTGTGTTCAATCTCTTGTCAAGTCTTGTCATTTCTACCTCCACAGCATCTCCTGTGTCTCCTGTGCATGCCCCCTTCTCTCCACCAACACTATCTCCTCCCTGGTCTAGGACACCCCATCATCTCGTGCCTGAGCTATTGCAATATTCTTCTGGTTGGTCACCCTGTTTCAAGTCTTTCCCCATTCTAATCAATCCTCCATTCAGCTGTCAAAATCATTTTCCTAAAGCACCTTAGTCAGTAAACTCTAGTGACTACTTTTTTTTTCTCCAGGATCAAATATAAGATACTCCATTCGACATGTAAAGTCCTTCATAACTTGGCTCTCTCTTACCTTTCCAGTCTCCCTACACTTTAAACACACACACATGCTTCCACCTTACCATCAAGTTATACTGACCTTGCTGAATCTAATATTCAAGATTCTATCTCCTGACTCCATGTTTTTCTTCGTTATTTAATATTTTACTTTTTTTCCCAATTACATGTAAAAACAACTCTAACATTCTTTTTTCAAATTCTAGGTTCCAAATTCCCTCCTTTTCTCTCTCTCCTCCCTCATTGAGAAGGCAAACAATTTGACATAGGCAATATATGTGTAGTCAGATTCCATGTCTTTTCACTGGGGGTCCTGCTCCCAAGAATTTTCTCCTTGCTTCAACTTCCTGACTTCCTTTAAGATTCAGCTCAAATCCTACCTTCTTCAGCAGGTCTTTTCTAGTCCTTTATTCCCCCTCCCCCAACTGCTACACCTTCTCTCTGATACTACCTTCCATTTACCTTCATTTATGTGAAGGTTTGTGCCTTATTCAGTTTGCAGAAGTGCTTGGCACATAGAAAGAGGTTAACAAATGTTTGTTGTCTGACTCACCAACGTTCAAGTAATCTAGCCCTACCTCATTTTATAGATATTCAAACTGAGGACCAGAAAAATTAAATGATTTCCCCGAGATCAAAAAGGCAGTAAGTAACAGAAATGCGATTTGAACCCAAGTGCTTTGATTCCAAATCCACTGCTGTTTTCTTTTGTATTATTCTTTCTTACAAAGCCACTGGGGCTTTGACCTAGGATGCTGGCACCTGGATCATCTCTGTGACTTACTTCAAGGTCCTCAGTAAGTTCTCACACACAAGAACTACCCAGTTTACCCTCTGGAACCAATTTTATCCCTCCATTATTAGTGACATCATCATCATCATCTTCTTCTTCATCATCAACATCATTTACATTTTTCATCAAAATTATTTAACCAAACAAGCTCCATGAAATGACCTGCCCAAGTCCAAGAGTTATCCTTCAGATATAGGATTCTAGGGGACTCTTAATAGTATAGGATCTAATCAGTTATGCATAATATGATATAGCAGAAAAAGCCCTGGGATTGGAGACGGGAGATCTGAGCACAAATGTCAACTGAGCCTCAGTTTCCCCATCTGTAAAGTGGGAATAATGATACTTGTACTGGCTAGCTCATTAAGCTATTCTGAGGAAAATGCTTTGTGAAGAAATTAGAGCTATTAATATTAAATAATATTGTTAATATTATTATAATTGAGATTACCCAGCCTCCTTATTTATACTTTAGGGTATAATTTAGACACCATTTTTCAAGCCATTGAGGCATAGCTTCATTATGTTTGTCCCTAAGAGGTGGTTTAAGATAAAAATGCAAATAGATTCAATAAAGGTTTAGAGAAACACCATGGTTGAGAAATCTTCAATGAGTAATGTTGGGGAAGGGGTGAGCATTTTGGTGTGATAGAAGACAAACTCTCCCTTTTTGGTGATCAACAGAAAGCATATTATGGTTGATATCATCTCTAGGAAAAATGGCAAATTAAAAGACATTTATCTCAATGCTTTTTGTTTGTTTATTTTTCCTGGGAGTATCTAAAGAACAAATTTTTGTATCAGCTCTTTCTTTTCCCTTGCATTAGTAAACAGATTTTCCTTAGCTGGGCTATTCCCATATCAACGAAATCACAGGTTCAGTCCATATTCCTATACCTGTTTTCATTATCTTAACCCAAAGGACTAAGTGGTGTGAGAATTAGATTCATAAAGGCAGTCTGATAAGGAAGATATTTTCAGCCTGCATGACCAATGTTGTCTCTCTAATTAATTGATGAATAGAAATGTTATATGATAAAAAGGCACTGGGTTTCCTGCCAAAAGATATGGGTTAAAGTCCCAACTACATTAAGTACCTTCTGTGTGATATGGGTCGTGTGATTTAACCCCTCTGAACTCATCACCTTATATCTAGGCTATATTTCAATAGCCTCCTAATTGAACTCTTTGCATCATCTCTTCTCAGTCCAATCCATTCACCACACAACTGCCAAAGTTACTCTTAAAACAGGTCTGATCATGCCATGCCCCTTCTCTATAAACTTCATTGGCTCCCTATTACCCCTATGATGAAAAATACACTTTTCAGTTAGACATTTAAAGCCCTTCCAAAACCAACCTCATCCAACCTTTCTCTCCTTATTACAAATTACTCCTTTGCATGTTCATTATAGCCCATTCACACTAGCCTTATTCTTATCTGCAAACGTAATACCCTATTGCTTTGCTTTTGTGCAACCTTTGAATGGAACTACTCCCTCCTCCCCTCCAAGTCTTAGAATCCCTAATTTTCTTTAAGACTTGGCTTAAGCAACACCTTCTACATGAAGCCACCTGCTGGATGCTAATGTCCTCCCTCCCCAAACTACCTCATATTCATTGTGAATATACTTTTAATACGCCTTTGTACATACATATTTGCTCTCTTTGAGAGAAGATATCATTTCATGTTTGAATTTGTATGGTCAAGTGCCTATTACAGTGCTTGATAAATAATAGGTGTTTCATAAATGCTTGTTAATTGACTGATTGGTCATTGATATGAGGCAATATAGCTTTTCCTTATTCTGAGAGTCAATGTATTCTGGGAGTTTGTGACAAAATCAGAGAAATGGGAAAAACCAGTCGTTCACCTTTTAAGGATGTTTCCAAAGTAATATTTGATTAGAATAAATAAAATGACAACTGACCTAGCCAACAGGCACAAAGAAGACCATCATTCCCAGGGCTGAACTTGATTATTCTTGGTTGTTCTTCAGTCTTTTCAGTTGTGTTCAACTCTTTGTAACCCCATTTGGCGTTTTCTTGGGAAAGGTACTGGAGTGATTTGTCATTTACTTCTCCAGCTCATTTTACAGATGAGGAAATGGAGGCAAATAGGGTTAAGTGACTTTCCCAGGGGCACAAAACTAGTAAGCATCAAAGGCCAGATTTGAACATAGGTCTTTCTAATTCTAGATCTGGGGTTCTATCCTCTTCTAACCCTAATATTCTATGCTCCAATATTTTGTGTTCTAAGGTCTCTCCAAGTTTCCAATAGCCTATTTAAAGTTTCTTTGACCTGCAACATTTTATGTGCTAAGGAGTTTTTCCCCCCAAGTCTAACATTCTACCTACTGTGGTCTAACATTCTATGTTTTAAGTCCCCTTCCCAAACTAAAGTTCTATTTTACAAAATCCAGCATTATCTAAGTAGAAACCAGATGTGGGAGAGGAAAATCTGTGCTCAGAATCGCCATCCTTCTCTTGGAACTGGCAAGCTATTTTTTTTTGGTTTTTTTGTTTTGTTTTTTAATGATGCCCTTTCCTCTTCTAGAGATGTTGACACACAGGAGATGTTGACAGAAAGAAAATTGAGTTGGCTGCTCTGAGGAAACAGTTAGGCAGAAAACTGGCTCCAGAGAATGAGTAATGAACAGCTTAAAGTGGGAGAGTTGATGTTCATCCCTCATAAAGATGTTAACTCCAAGGCCCATTTGGAGTCGTTCGTATGCTGAAAAACTTCCTTTAAAAATGTGTCAGTGCTTCTTTGATTCTTAATGGGAGGAAATGTACTTGGGGTTATCTTAGTCTCCTGGGCCTTGGAGCATATTTTTCTTTTCCCTCACATGAATGTAACCAGCAGAGCAGCCACTTAAAATGGACAGTACATTTTAAAGCCATTTTCCAGGCTTTTATAAATGCTGGTAGAATGAAGGATTTATGGCAAAAAAAAAAAATTCTAACCTCTTCATGGCAAAATTCTATTATAGAATGGGAGAAGAATTCAACAAATGGGGTCTTGTCCCCACTCTGCCAGTAAGTAGATTTTCAACTTGGCAAGTCATTCCTCCTCTCAAATTAGAATCTTCATTTGTAAAGGGCCAGATTAGACTGGATGATCCCCAACGTCCCTTTTACTTCTAACATGCTGTATTCAAAATACCAACTTAATTGCTGTCTTTTTTTTACTTCCTCATACTTCTCATCTCTTTCCCTATTCTAACATGCTATGTTCTAAGGTTCTTTCTGGTTTCGGCATCATGATGACCTATGTTCTCTGCACCCCTCCAGCTCTGACATTTTTTGTTCCAACATTTTATGTTCCAAAGCCTCTTCCATCTCTGTCTGTCATTCTACCCATGACCTATAATTCAAGCTCTAGATTTATATGGATTGGATTTATTCTTGGAGAATGGGGGTGTGCAGTAGAGGAGCTTTCCTATGAATCACTTTCTGGCTCATGCTCTCACCCAGAGTTTTCCCTGAGAAACTGGAAATGGATTCATTTTGCCCCTCTCTAGGTCTCTGCTGGGAAAATCTGATATGTAGGTTTCTACAGAGAAGATAATAAGGTTCTTTTGGTTTCCAGTACAAGGGGAAGGACCTGAGCCAATAATTTATGCTAGAGAAGGACAACATCTATTTCGATACACAGAAAATGTAAAAAAATAATAATAATAATAATTCAGAAGACTCTCTAAAGAGCCAAGAAAATTCTCCTTTTCTCTGATGCATCTCACTTTCCCCCTGGGAATTATATAGCCCTGCCCCAGATTTATGAGGCTGAAGAGTGATTTTCTTCTTGGGATTGCTACAAAGTTAATGCTAGGTTTTAAGCTATTATACCTGCACAACCTGAGTAACTCAGACTAAAACTTTAGGCTACTTTTCCCCATCATGGATCCTCACTCATCTTGGAACCATTCAGCTTGTTCTAGATCCCTGAGTACTAAACAAGACCCTCTCTCAGAGGAGTCTGGGTCCAGAAATTTCTTACTACCACTGCTCTGCCCCTAGCCACTGCCATCTCTGAGGCTGAGACATTCTATCCTAGATTCTGTATAGCTGCCATCTCTGAGGCTAACCGTCTTACTTGAGTAAGTAAGTGGGTAAGCAGGCTTCCCCTTCATAGGAATTCAAGTTCTCATCATAAACTCAGCTCTCTCTGTGTTGTATTCTTGCCCTTTAAAAAGCCACTACAAGGTCCCATAATAGGCAAAACTCAATCAATTGTCCTTTATGTGATGTCAATGGGTTAATAGTAGCCAGAGAAACAATACTTCTCATGCCCTATCATTAATCATCTCAATGTGATATCAAAGAGGATATTCAAATTTTCTATTGGGAGGTATTTTCAAGGCCAGAAAAATATATTATCCTTTGGCCTTCTCAATCTGGCTAGGCTACCCCTGGTTATACCCCTATATTTTTTTGAGAAAAATAATTCTATAATATTAATGCTGCTCTGTCTCAGAATGTCAAAGGATAGTTATGATAGAATGATTCTAAGACTCTTATTTAGAAATTTTTAGTGGAAGATTTACATTTTACTAATGCTACTTGTATTGTGATTTCTGGTAGCATGTCAGTTGCTTGATTGGAGGGACATTTCATTCTTGTTTTCTTTTTTTTATCCCTGCACTTAGGTCAAAGCATTGTACATCTAGGAGTTTAATGAATGTTTGGTAAATTGAACTGAACTGAAGAGAATTTAATTGAATTGGCCCATCGATTTTTTATTTTGAATCCAAAAGGCTGGGATAGAAATCTCCTGCTTTAACATTTTCCATGTTAAATTTTGTTAATTGCCTGGATAACTATCCTTGATCATGTTTTCCCCTAGCCTTAATCAATAAAGAGAAGCAAGTTTTAGAGCTGGAAGGACCATTAGACATAATATAGTCAAACCATCTCATTTTACCAAGAGGTTTGTTTGGTAGCTTAGGAGTGAGACCTACTAGGCACTATCTGTATATACTTTAGGATTTAAAACTGGAAGAAATGACCTCTTTTTTGACTAACTCCAATGGTCTTTCTTAAGGCCTTGTATTTCTCCACCTAACTTTAGCATTTGACATGGCTCACTATGCTCTTGATACTTTCTCTATCTCAGAATTCACTGCTTTCTTCTGGTTCTCTTCTTTACCACTCTGACTTCTCATGGGTCATCATCCATGCCCTTTCCTCCTCCCCACTTCCTATGTGTATGGGTGCCTTAGGGCTCTGTCCTGTGCCCTTTTCTCTTCAACAAATTCAAAGTAGAACTCATTGTCTTTCCCTTTAAAAGCTCCTACCTAAACAATCTTCCTGGAAGGCATAACCACTCTTCCAGTCATGTCATTTCCCAGTCATTCTCAAGCTATGTTAACTGTACCCCTCCTACCAGAACTCAGACTCTTGCCCTTGGGCTCTGATTGCTGAGTTTTCCCCTTATCTCACCCAGTCACTAGACTACCATTCTACTTCTTAGCCATCTCTAAGTCCATTTGTCTTCATTCCAGTCTTCTTTGGAACTTCCTCCCTCTGGAACTTAACTCATCCCCTCGGGATCCTGGCCTCTGATTAGTGAGTTTTCATCTTATGGAGTCAGCTCTCCAGTGTATCTCTCCCACACTGCCATTTAGAACCTGCTTTCCAACTCTGTCTGCCTGTCCTTATTAAAATGCAAGTTTCTTGAGGAACTTGCCCTGGAGGACAGAGATTATCTTGCTTGATGTAATTCAACACTTAACCCAGGGCCTAGCATATGGAAAGCACTTACAACAACAAAAATGATTCATTCAAGTTACTAGGAGGCAGATGTCAGGTCAGCAGAAGAAAGACTTAAAATATGGAAAGAATGGAATTGAACTGTTTCCTGAGGTAGTGAGTTTCCTTTAACTGGAAATATTCAAGGAAAACCTGGACGCCTACTTGACAAGGGTATTCATATTTCACTGGGGAGCTGAACTACATGGCCTATAAAGTCCCTTCCAATTCTCCAATTCTATGATTGTATGGCAGAAGCCAATAAGTACCTGCCAAATTGTAAAGTGCTTAAGGCAATGAGGTGTGAGTGCCATCAGGCAAACACCCAGCTCAATGGGTTGGAGACTGAAAATCACTTGGCCACCATAGGAGTGACAGACTGAGTATAACTGCAGTTTTGGAGTCTAAAAGCTCCAGAGAAGTGTCTGCCCATTCACAGGATAGCAAACGATAGAAAAGCCATCAGAGAAGTCCACTCTATGACTGGCTATTATCTGTACATCCAGCTACCCCAGTTCATTGTGGTAACACTAGAACTGAGTCTGGAACATAATTGTGGGATAACTGCCTGAAAGTCACCACCCCTGCAGTTAAGAGTGATCCATTCCTCTTTCCCTTATTGTGTGAGTTTCATGTGACATGCCCAAAGTCATGGACACAGGAAAGTGTTATCTTATCAAAGAATTATAGTACTTGAAGATGGAGGGGACTTGAAAGAGTAACTAACTAAATCCCTTTTCTGAGAATCAGAAAGGGGATGTGAGCCTAGTTTCCTAATTTTGAATCCAATAGTTCATTTACTACGCCATACTGACTCTCCATTACACCCAGATGCCTTATTATCCATGTTCCTATGAGAGTAGGTTCAATTGTGGGTCCTTTATGTTCTCCCTGTGCTTTCTGAGATCATTAGGACTCTGGTCATGGCATTGTGCTGGTGAAGCTACCCACAGGTTGGTGTTTGTGAGAAGGCTTCCCCAATAGACTGAGAATGAATAACACTAGACCCAAATGTTACTAGAGAAAAGGAAGGAGAGAATGCCAAAGGCCAAGGGTAGAAAAAAATGGGAATGTGTTGGGGGCAGGGAAGGGCAGTGAGAAGAAGTAGTCACTCCTTTTTAAAGGAGAGGAAAGCCATAGTCTAATATAGACATAGTCTAACATGCATTCTAACTTCAAGGAAGCAGACTTCAAAGGGTTCACAGTACTGATGGTCTCCTAGGTACTAAAATCCTTTTGGTGAAATCAGCCCATGAGAGATGAGAAACTCATGAGAATGACATTCTGAACCAAAAAGGGAAACAATTCCAATGAGGACAAAAAAACAGAACTTGACTGAAGAGACTAAATAGGAACATGGAGAACTAATCAACGAATTCAAATTACAAAAAGATTTATATAAAAAATGGAAGGGAAGGCATGGGAAAGCAAAAGAAGGTAAATAAAATGTTATATAGTTCTGTAAAAATAGCAGTCCTTTAGCCATCTTGCAAGAGTATGAAGGTTGCCAAAGTTGAGAATGAGCTAAGACTAGTGAGGAAAACTAAGGACAATGAAAAACTTTGGGGGATCTTTGTTTCCCTCCTTTTTCTTATTTTTTTCTCTCTACCCTTTTCCCTCCCTCCTTCTTTTCCTTCCTTCCTTCAATGACTGTTAAATTTCTAGAAAATGAAACACTGCTCATAAAGAATGAATATGGCTTCACAAAGGACAGATCAAGCCAGACTGGCAGGTTTATCTAACTGGGAGATAAGAATACTGTGGATATATCTTACCTAGAGTTATAATATATCCCATGCTATTCTTGTGGAGAAGGAGAAGAGATGCCAGTTAGACAAAAAAGGAGATGTGGGTTAGACAACAGTACAATTAGGCTGACTTTTTGAGTCATTGTCACTAATGGTTCCATGTTTACTTGATAGAAGTAGCATGTATCAGCTATCTCTGCCTAGCCCTGTGCTGTTTAACATTGTTATCAATGAATTTGCTAAAGGCATATGACATCCTTATGAAATTTGTCAAAGACAGAAAGCTGGGAGAGAGCTAATGCATTAGATGACTGAATTAGGATCCAAAAAGATCTTGACAGGCTAGAACATCGGGCTGAATCAAATCAAATCAAATGCAATAGGAACAAATGTAAAATCTCATACTCAGGTTCAGAAATTTGACCTCAAAAATACAGGATGAGGAAAAGCATAGTTAGCCTATTTTTCTTCTTGAAAAATGGTCTGAAAACTCAGTATGAGTCAATATTATGCTATGGTACTAAAAAAAAAAAGAGCAGTTTATGCAGTCTTGAGCTACATTGAAAGAAGCAAAATTTCCAGGAATAAGGAGGTGACATTGTACCTGCTCAGACCACTTATGGAGTGTAATATTTTGTTCTGAGCACCATCATTTCAAAACGACATTGATAGGGTAGAGCAGCAGTTCTCAAACCCTTCAAAAATAATAGAGAACTCACAAAGCTTTCATTTATGTGGGTTACATCTACTGTGATTTACTATATTATAAATGAAAACATGTATTACTACAAAATCGTTTTTACCTCTTGAACCTCCTACAAGGGTCCTTGGGAAGACTGAGTAGAGGGACCGCTGACCATACTTTAAAGTGGAGAATGTCCAGAGGAGGGCAACTAAGACTGGGGATATTAAGCCTGAGGAAGAGAAGACTTGGAGGAAAATAACAAATACCTTCAATTTTTCTAAGTGTTATCCCATAAAAAAGCAGATTAGATTTGTTTTGTTTGACCTTAGAGAGTAGAACTAGCAATAAGTAGAATTTGCAAAGAGGCTGTCGGAGATTTTTTTTCTATGGAAAAACTTCTAAGCAGGTAAGAACTGTTTACTTTAGCAAAAAGTTTAGATTCTGCCTCAGTGGACCTCTTCCAGGAAAGGTTAGATGACCACTTGGTTGGGTGTGTTGAGGTCATGATTCTTTTGGGGTGTGTGTTGGATTAGATGTCCTTTGAGGTTCCTTTTGACTCTGAAATTCTGTGATTTTGTTGGAGTGAAACATTCTTGCTCCAGCAAGTGGCTTGGTAATCAGTGTATTCAATCTCATTCTGTCGAATATATTTGGGGGGCTGTAGTAAAAGAAAAGCGACAATGAGGTGGAGCAGTGGTTAGAGTACAGGGTCTGGAGTCAGGAAGACTCATCTTCCTGAGTTCAAATAAGGCCATAGACACTTACTAGCTGTGTGACCCTGGGCAAGTCACTTAACCCTGTTTGCTTCAGTTTCCTCATCTGTAAAATGAGCTGGTGAAGGAAGTGTCCAACCGTTCCAGTATGTCAGCCAAGAAAACCCCCAAAGGGGTCAGGAAGAGTAAGACATGACTGAAATGATGGAACAACAAGAAGTAAGAGAGCAGTGGGCTGCAAGCCCCAAGTCAAAACTTATCTCACCTTCAGATCCAAACAGAACTATTAGAATGAACAAAAGCAAAAACTCTGGACCAGAAGTCACAACATCTAAAGTCTAGTCTCCACATGAGGCTTTACTAACTGTATGTCTGTGGACAAGTCATTTCTCCTCTTATTACTGGCAAAAAAAAGAGTTATATTAGAACTGTAGCTGTGAAAGAATCATATCGGAATATCTTCTGTTTTTGTTTATTACTTGTGTGACCTTGAAGGAGTCTTTAAAGTACTTTGGGCCTCAGTTTCTTCCAAATGTAAGAGTTGGCCTGGATGATCTCTCAGGTTTATTTTAGCTCTATATCTTGAAGTGTCCTTCGAACTCTCACAGTCTATTTTCCAAAATTCTGCACCATAAGGAACTTCCTGGCTCTAAAGTTTTATGTTCTAAAGTTCCTTAGAATGCTGATATTCTATAGACTAAAATTTTATATCCTGAAATGTCTTCTGGTTCTATCATTCCGTGTTCTAACATTCTATGTTCTAAGGTTCCTTTCAACTCTAACATTCCATATTCTACAGTTCTGACACTGACAATCAAAAAAGGAGACGTTAGTAAGCACCTTCTAGTGCTAGGTTCCATGCTAAACCCTGGGGATACAAAGTAAGGCAAAGGACAAACTCAGCTCTCAAGAAGTTCAGTCTAACAGGGAGAACAACATACAAACAACTATGTGCAAACAACATACATACAAGATAATTTGGAGCTAATCATAAGGGGAAAATCACTGACATTAAGGGGGATCAAGAAACGTTTCTTGTAGGAGATGAGATTTTAGTTGGGGCTTGAAGGCAGCAAGGAAAGCCAGGAGGTAGAGATGAGAAGGGAGAAAATTACAGGCATGGGGAACAGCCAGTGAAGATGCCCAGCACTGGGAGATGGAGGGTCTTATGAGAAAAAAAGCAAGGAGGCCAATGTCATTGGATCATAGATTGAAGGTGAAGAAGGTGGGAAAAAGATTAGGAAATATGAGGGAAGCAGGTTATGAAGGGCTCAAAAGGCCAAACAGTGGATTTCATCATACTTGATCCTGTAGGTGCTAGGGAGCTTCTGGAATTTATTGAATACAGAGGTGACATGATCAGATCTATGCTTTAGGAAGATCAATGTGACAGCTGAATGGAGGATAGATTGGAGTAGGGAGAGACTTGAGGCAAAAAGATCAACCAGAAGACTAAGAAAACAAGCCAGGTCTCTTTGAGACTTTAACATTTTAACCAGGTCCCTCAGGATGATAACATGCTATGTCCATTTCAGCACTTATACTCAATGCTCTAAAATTCTATATCCTGAGGTCTCGGAGAACTCTGATATTTTGTTCATGCTGACATTCTATGGTCTAAGGTCCATTTAACACTAATAATCTATATAATAAAATCCAATGTCCTAAAGCCCCTTAGGGCTCTAATAATCCAATGTTCCAAGGTCCTTCCTACAGTCTATGATTCTAAATTGTTTCTGTATGAAACATAAAACCCAAGTGATTCCCCAAATCTTGGTGGATACTCACTAACCTCTAGCTATTTAATCTGTCCTTTAGCTTGGATCCATGGGTTAACCTCCTCCTTTTCCTGATTCTCCTAGGCTGACAGTAGGAGGACAGTGACAGTCTCCTAGTCACCCAAGGTAAAAGCTATCAGGTCTCTCATTAGCATGAAACAAACTGCTTCAGATGCCAATTAATATCCCAGAAACATGTTTGCCTGCTCTTTGAAGAGGATAGAGAAACTGGAGTGATTGGCAATCAGATTTCAGTAATATTCCTACTCACAGGCTGTGGCTGCATTGTGAAAGGATGCTCTCAAAAGCTTGAAATGCTTCATTTGTGTAATTTGGGGTTGTTCCTACAGAAGACTTGGCTTATGTTGCCTTGCTGTTCCTCACACATGCAATTCTAGCTTTCATCTCTTCACTTTTACCAGTGTATCAGCAAGCACCCTAGCATACCTAGGATGGCTGCTAGCACAGCTTCTTAGGTCTGCTTTTCTAAAGGAAAGCAACTCAAAATGGGCTAACAATCTTACTTTAATCAATCAAACATATATCATTTACCTACTTCAGGGGAAAAAGTCAGTACCTTGAACTTCAGAGAATATTAACAGAAGTTACAAGCAGACAGAGAAAGAGATCAGTAGACAGGGCTTCCAGTTGTCTGACCATGACATCCATACCTAGTTAGTAACCAGAAATGGAAGCACCAACATCTGGGTTTTCAAAGCCGGGGGGCTCAACAGCTGCCCAGAGTCTCATCTGGCCAAATCACACAACTCTTCTCAAAGTGAGCCCCAAAGCAAAACCTTACATCAGGGTATATATAGCCTTCTGCTGGATCAGAAAATGTCACAACCCTCTTGACCCACTGCCCAGTCACAAAGTAATAAGGCGCGGGCGTTCCTAAAGAACAAGCCTCCTGCCACAGGCTCCATGTGACCACATTCAGCCTATTAGGGGGCAGAGTATATTTTCAAATCAAGAAAGTTTCCCAGAGTCACTTAAGCCTACCAAAGGGCCTAGGGGCAGGGAAGATCTTCAGATTCCCATAACAACCAGTATCCCATTTCCAGAATATACTCCCTCCTCATTGCCTGTTCACACAATTCCTAGTTTCCTTACTTTAGTTCAGCTATCTCCTCCTCCATGAAAGCTTTCCTGATTCCCCTCAGGATGAGCTATTAGCTCACCCTCTCCCACCAAAAAACGATCTTACATTTATGTGCACATATTTCATTGATTCCTAGTTAGAATGTAACCTCCTTGTGAACAGGAACTGGTTCTCTTTTGTATTTATATCCTCAGCACCTAGCACAGTTCCTGGTACATAGCGGATAATTAATGTCTATTGATTGATTGGCATGTGATGTGTATTCCCCAGTGTTTATCGAGTATGATTTGCATGTGTTCTCCTATGCATTATGGGAGAAACATTAAAGAGAATTGGGGCTGTTGCCATTCCTGAGACAGTTAAAACTGGACTGTGCAGAGTATGGATGATTATTTTCTTTTAAAATAGCATGGGAAAACACCTAGGAGGTATATAAGAAATGATTGTGAGCTAGGAGGGCTTGGTGGACTGGTACCCTTACACATAAGTAAACATAATTTCACATAAGTAACCATAAAATTACCTACAGATCATATTTTATCTTCAAACGTGAAGCTAAAACTAAGTCAATTGCAAAGGACAAGTCAGAAGCTGTTGTACAATTTGAGAAACAGGATAACAGCAACAACAACAGTAATTTATATGGTGTTTTAAGGTTTGAAAAATGCTTTACATGTCATTTCATTTCATACGCACAACAGCTCTGGGAGGTATTATCTCCATCTTATAGATGAGGAAATTGAGGCAGACAGGGATTAAGTGACTTTCCCAAGGTCTCACAGCTACTAAATTTCTGAGATAATATTTTCACTCATATCTTCCTAAGTGTAGCACTCTATGCACTGAGTCACATACCTTCTCTCTCTAATCCTTCCTGCCCATGAGATATCTCAGGCGTTGATCAACCAGTGGTATCCTAATAAATTAACAGATATTTATTAAGGGACCACAATGTGCCATCCAGTGCATTAGGCACTAGAAATACAAAGAAGCTTAAATTCTGTCAGTGGGAAATGATATCTAGACAACTGAATGATGAAACTCACACCTTAAAGCCATAGTTAAAGAAATTTATGAATTTTCACCTGGTTTCATTATCACATTTCTGTGAAGGGTGAGGAATTAACCAGTGGACCAATTACTATAGATTGTTTCATTAGCACTCATTTACTATCTAGCTGAGGGCAGAGCCCTGAAGGAATGAGATCCAGGATGTGTATATTTGGATGGGAGAAGGAAGGAAACTTAGGGCTGGAAGCTTTGGTGGACTGCCTGGAGGGGAAAAGCAGTGTCCCAATGTTGAACCTGGGTGGCCTGAAGAAACATTCAGTTTCCAGGAATCTAGAGTCTTGGGGAAGCAGTAAGAGAGTAGCTTGCTAAGGGAGAGGTGTGCCCAAAGAAAGAAGGGGTCCAAGTCAATCAGTCAGTCAACAGATATTTTTAAATATCTACTACCTGTCATGCACTATGCTAAGCTTTGAGGTTGCAAAGAAAGGAAAATAATATATATGGGCCTTCCCCTCAAGGAGTTCACATTCTAATGGGGAGACAACATGCAAATATTGAACATACAAGATATGTACAGTGTAAATGGAAGGCAATCTCATTGTAGGTGGGAAGTAACCACTGAAAGGAAGGCAGGAGCAATTGGAGGAGCTAAGAAAGCTATCCTGCAGAACTTGAGTTTTGAAGGATCCAAGGAAATTACAAGATTGGGTGAGGAGGAGAACATTCCAGGCAAGGAAGGCTATTGGTGCAAAGGCATGAACATGGGGAGTTGGAGAGTGGTATACAAAAAACAGCAAGGTAAGTCAGTGTGGCTGGATCATTGAGTTCATGGAGTGGAGAGAAGTGTAAGGAACCTGGAAACATAGGAAGAGACCAAGTTGTGAAGGTCTTTAAATGACTAAACAGAGAACCACTAGTCATAGTAATAATCACATTGTATAGAGCTTTTGAGTTCACAAAGCATATTTACATACATTAGATCATTCAATCCACAAAGCAATATTATAAGGATGGCAGGAAAGGTATGATCTGCATTTTATAGATGGAGAAATTGAGAACTGGTTAGATTAAATAATTTTCCAGAGATCACACAATTATGGAGTGACAGAGGTGAGACTCGAATTCAGGTCTTTGTTGTTCCAAATTCAATTATTCTTCTATCACCCATGTTGACTTCTGAGATAAACTTTTCCACCTTGACTTTTCATCTTTTTATTCATTCATTCAACAAACATTCGCAGAACCAGAGTTGGAAGAGATCTAACAAATGAATTACTCCAATCTACTTTTGAAAAGGAACCCTCACTATAACATACCAAATAAGTAGTTATCCGGCCATTTCTTGGAGACTTCCAGTGAGGCAGAACCCACTCTCTCCTGACTGAACTTAGCCAATTTTTGGATAACCCAGATTGTTAAGAATATTTCCCCCCTTATACCATATCCAAATTGGCTTTTTGCAAGCTTCTACCCATTGTTCTAGGTTCTGCACTCTGAAGCCAAGCAGGATAAATCCAATCTTCTCCCACATGGTAGATCTTCAAACACTTGTAGAGTTCCATCATATCCCCTGAGACTTTTTTTTCCCAAGCCAGATATTCCCATTCCCAATATCTTATGCTCATTGACATGGACCCAAGGACCTCTGCCATACCTGTTCCTTTCCTATGAACACTCAGGACTAATCAATGTCTTCCTCAAGTTGTGGCACCAAAAATTAACATAATACTTCCAAAGTAGTCTGTCCAGGGCAGAGTACAGAGATACTATCTTTTCTTATTGTTGAAAGTTATACTTTTCTTAACTTAGTCCAAGGTTGTTAAGTCATGTCAGCCATAGATCTAAGCAATGAAAATACAAAGGCAAAAACACACTCGATACTTTACCTGAAGGTTCTTATATCCCACTAGGATAAATAAATATAAAAGTAAAAAGGCAGCCAGCAAGCAATTATTAAGCGCTTATTGTATAACCTATAATAGGCACTGTGCTAGGCACTAAG
>CM053580.1:506701399-506728671 GCA_028627135.1 Pseudochirops cupreus
GCGCTTATTGTATAACCTATAATAGGCACTGTGCTAGGCACTAAGGATACAAAGGCAAAAACACACTCGATACTTTACCTGAAGGTTCTTATATCCCACTAGGATAAATAAATATAAAAGTAAAAAGGAAGCCAGTAAGCAATTATTAAGCGCTTATTGTATAACCTATAATAGGCACTGTGCTAGGCACTAAGGATACAAAGGCAAAAATGAAGATGTCCCTGCCTTCAGGAAGCTTACATTCTATGGCCAAGACAATATGCCCACCTATGTATGCGTACAAATATATACATCCAAAATACGTACAAATAAATGCAAGATAAGTCTGAAGGGTGGTGCTAGCAGTTAAGGGGATCAGGAAATTCCTTATTTCAAAATGTGGCCTTTGAGGTAACCTTGGAAGGAAATTAGGACTTTAAAAAGCAGAAATTAGGAAGGAATGCATTCCAAGCTGAGGGGACTGCAAAGTCACAGAGCTGAAACATGGAGGGTCACATGTAAGGAATGGCAAGAAAGTCAGTTTGACTAAAAGAAGAAGTGAAGGAGCATAAGGTGTCACAAGGCTTGAAGTATGTGGGAGGGTCAGGTTATGAAGACTATAAAGTTCCAAACCCAGGAGTTTGTATTTGATCCCTGAGGTAATAGGGAGCCACTGGATTTTATTGATAGACGCAGAAATAATGATAGGAGAGGGGGGGGGAGGAGGAAGGCCATGACAACAAAGAAAACATGTCAGGGGTGGTAGCACTTGAGTTGAATCCCACTAGAAGCCAGGGTCTCTAAGAAGGGAGTCTATGCAAGTTTCAAGGGCCAAAGTCTTTATAGAATGTAGCTGAGCTTGCTGGGCTCAGTCTTACACTGGAGAAAGGAATGGGTTTAAGTACCAGCATGCTTGGCTCCTAGTCATGATTCTGTCCAAACTTGGACAAATCTCTGGGCCTGGGTCTCCTTATATGTCAAATAAGGAAAGAGGTGACTTCCCCTGCTACACTAACATTCTAACTTCTGGCATTATCTGATTATGGATCATTGAGGGGAAATATAAGCCCAAAGGCTTAAAGCATATTCCTAGAGCAGTAGATAGACTGCTGAATTTGAAGTCAGGAAGATCCAAGTTAAAATCTTACCTTGGACACTTACTGTGTGCCCTATGGCAAGTCACTTAACCTCTCTCAGTATATTTATCTGTAAAAAGGAGTTAATAATAGTATGTACCTCACAGGGTTGTTGTGAAGATCAAAAAAGATTAAATATATATGTATGTATATATATGTATATTTATATATGGAGAGAGACAGACAGACAGAGACAGAAAGAGACAGAGGCAGAAAGACACATAGATAGAGACAGAGACAGAGAGTTTTATAAATCTAAATTGTCAAGTAAATGCTAGTTTTTCTTATTAGCTAACTATTTATGATTCTGTCAGGCCTAATTCAAATGTTACTGCCTCAATAAAATCTTCCATCATCTATCAGTAAGAGTCTCCCTCCTCTCCTCACTTCTCAAAACTCTTTGCTTTGCAATTTTCTCATGCATTGTAATTCAGAGAATACTTTATATCAGTAATATACAATGTTTGTGCCATATTCCCCTATGAGACAATAATTTCTCTGAAGGAAGGGATCATGGATTACCCAAACTTTGTTTATTACCCAAGGCTCTACACATTGTGGATATGTGGATGTTGCTGTGTTTTAATTTCATTGGTCTCCCCACTGTAGCCACTTTACTCAGGGTTGCTGCTCTCCAGACCTCTAGATGAATCTGGAGCCCCCATTCTGACTTCCAAGCTCTAAAAAAGGTCTTGTGCAAGCTTAACTGATTTAATTATCTCCCATTTCTCTAGCCACCCTTCCCCCTTTAGTCTCCTGTAACTTAAAGCATCCATATCACTCTGAGAAAATGTCAGCAGTTTGAAGGTGAGTGTCATCCCTGCAAGGGGAATGTATTTCTAAAGGTCAGGATGACACAGCTCTCCTATAAATCTATCTCAGCCCATCTCACTATGGAAGGTACTAAGTACCCAGCCTCCCCCACTGGAAGGTAAAACAAGGGCTCTTTCTCCAATACAAGTACTCCTACACTTACAAAAAAAAAAATCTTTCTTTTGCAAGTATAATAAGGGTAACCAAGGTGATTCATACTTGAACAGCAATGAATTGTTCAGCAGACACTCCAAATCAGAGAACAAAGCCCTCGAGGTTTACCTTGGAAATTTCCCCATTAGGCTAAAGGATTGAAAGCCCAAGGTGGCCAGAATCGTGGAGAATGATACCCCTTTCCTCACACCACCTCCTACAATCCACACTCTACACTACCACATGATACAAGTCTGAGAGCAAGCCATATCCCTCTAGCTGCCATATGATATGGACAGCTCCTTAGCTCAGAAGAAAGAGCTCCAGCTTTGGAGTTGAGGCAGCAAGTACAATAAAAGTTACATTTGTTATCAGTTCCGGTATGCAGAACACTGTATACAGGTGACTTATGAAGCTTAGATAAGACACATGGATTCTATAAGGGAGATAAGACGCTAATATAGACCTTGCTCAAATCATGACTCTGACATTTACTGGTGGTGAGACTTACCCAATGAACTTTGGTTTTCTCCTCTGTAAGATGTGAAGAATATTACTATTGCTGTCATTGTTAAAAGGTGGAAACCTAAGACAGCTGGATGGAACAGTGGATAAATGAAATCAGGAAGATCTGAGTTCACATTCTACTTCAGACACTGCCTAACTGTGTGACCCTGAACGAATCATTTAATCTCTCAGCATCAGTTTCCTCATCTGTAAAATGGGAGCAGTAATAGTACTTACCTCCCAAGTTTGTTGTGAGGATAAAATGAGTTAACATATGTAAAGTGTTTTGTAAGCCTTAAAGCACTAGATAGGTATCGATTCTTGTTTTTGTTTTCCTTCTCTTCCTCCTCCTCCTCCTCCTTCTGCCTCCATCTATATTTGTAGTTCGTCACAGATCTTGACTTCCTTTTCCTGACACCCACCTCCTTTTCCCAAGAACTTTTTCCCAGTCACTTCAATAAAAAACATAAACAAAGAAAGTATTTCTTTGGTATCTATCTAAACCCAGCTCCTCCTTTAGTCCCCTTTACCAATATCCATAGTTACCTAGTGCACAATGTTTTTCTGTTGTCCAAAATCCCAACTGTCCAAAAATGTTCAGTAAAGAAGGGAAGGGAATAAAATTGTATACAGCACCTACTATGTGCCAGGCACTGTAAAAAGTGAAGTGCTTTTTATAAATATTATCTGATTTGATGGGAGACGTGTATATGACAGGCTTGGACAGCATGATTTCTAAGATTCCTTCCCACTGTAAAGCTCTGATCCTATCACTGGATGGATATACTTGGAGTGGAGTAGGAAGGAGTAATTGGTCTTGAACTTGCTGTGTCCAGTACCATATCATACTCTGGATTTAACCCTTTTCTATGAAATAATTTTGTCAATGTGTCCTGATGCACTATGGCTATTTCAGAGTTGTTTAAATATGTCTAATTTTATCCAGACCTGCCTCCTACTCAGATCTCCCCCCCAGAGCAATGAATATTTGTGGCAAAAAATGCCAATTTAGCTTTGTCCCAATGAAAACCTTTGTAACAATTGGAGCTATATTGAAGTGGAATTAACTGCTAACAGAGGGGACTGGATATCTTACACTGATGATCTTCACACTAAGGATAGACTAATGCTTGTCAGTTATGTTATAGAGGGATTCTAGGGGGGAAGAGGGCATAAAGGTTGCGGTAGATGGTCCATGAGGTCCTTTCCAAATATGAAATTCTATAAATTCAGGAAAGCTTTGACCCTCTGATTTCCCAGCTCCTTGGCAGGTGTGTGTGTGGGGGGGGGGGGGGTGTTTGCTAGTGATCTGATTAAATAATCCCTGGTAAAGTGTTAGTGACTGATAATGGTTTAATGTGTTACCTCATCTCCTGAGGATATTTTCATCTTTCCAGGGTTTTCCTGACCATATCAGCCCTTATTGGAACGCAATGAATCTTTAATAAGGGAATTTTAGACAGTGTGGAAGGTTTAGTAGTAACTCTTCACATCATATCCTCAACCCTATTCAGGTCAGATTACAGATGATGTTTGTTTTAATAGCTTGCCCTCCTTTCCTCCCCCAGGTTCGTTTTCAGTCTCTGTTCAGGGCAGCCACCCCAAACCCACTGTTGATCCACTAACTGAGCAGATCCTCCTTTAGAGAAATACCAATAGAGTCATGGAAGAAAAACTACTTTGAAAGACTTAAAAACTCTGATCAATGCAATAACTAAAGCTTGTTTTAGAGGTCTGGTGATAAAGCTGCTCCCCCCTCCTGACAGAGACGTGACAGGCTCAAGATGAAGAAGGTGATATACATTTTTTGCACATGAACAATGTGGGAATTTGGTTTGCTTGATTATGTATGTTTGTTACAAGGGTTTTGTTTTTCTTTTTTCATAGGGAAAAAGTGAATGAGAAGCAAACAAATGTGTTAATGAAACACTAGATTTAGAAATAAAAACAAAATCTTAAAGAGCATGGGATTAGAAGTCAGAGGATTTGGGTTTGAATCTTGGGTCTACTACTTACCACCTATTTGACTTTGGTAGAATTGCTTCAGGGCTCTATGCCTTAGTTCCCCCACCTTAATGATTCAGAAGGTAAACTACTTACCTACATAGGTCATTGAGAAACTCAAATGGGATAAAATATATGTGAACATTTTTCCAAGTAAGGGTAGGCTACTTCATAGATGCTCCAACCAGTCCACAGTGTTGGAATAGGAAAAGCAATGATTCTGGAGTTCAATCAGGCACACTCTTTCTATTTATTCCCTGCGTGACCTTGGGAAAGCCATTAGATCTCCTTTGGTCCCAGTTTCCTGATCTATAAAATGAGGCAGTTGGATTTGATGACCTCAAAGGTCCCTTCCAGTCCTAAACATATGATCTTATGATGTTATGATCTGTGATCATTTCAATTTATCAAAAACCAGACAAATGGACCAGGCAGTGAGTGTATGCTCACCAAGGAGCTACATATATGAGAAGTAAAGCAAACTTTACTTTACTTCAGTCTTTTCTGGCCTCAATCTGGTTTTGGAGATACCTGTCCGCACCAGTATTAGGCGAATAAGTCTTAAGAGGAGGGCAAGAACTACCTACCTAAATACTTCTCCTGAGAGCTCTTCACGAAGACCACAGAGGTTAAGTATTAGGGGGTTAAGAAGGAGCATTAGTTAATATCTTCATTTTCCGTTTTACAACCACTCCTATCCCTTTAAACAGCAAACCTAAGATTCTTAAACAATTCACCTGAAAATTCCCTTTGCCTTTAACGAGATCATTGAATGTTAGAATAAGTGATTACAGGGAAATCTCAGGGACCCCTACACATCCCTCCCCCTCACCACCCACCCTTTCTTGGGGAATTCTAATTCTCAAATCTTCTCATGCAGAATCATAAATTTCAGGCTTATAAAAATGCAAAAGAAAAAGAAAAACTCTTTTCATTGCCAAGTTTACAGAAATTAGATGGTTGCTGTCAAAGCTTCTGGCTCTCTTTGCCCAGCGGGAATGAGAAAGCATCCAGAAGAAGATGACCAGGGTGGTGGGGAGTCTGTGGACCATACCACATGAGATAGGCTGAAAGAACAGAGAATGTCTAGTCTGGAGAAGAGAATACAGGATTGCTGCCTTGAAATATTTAAAGGACTATCATGCGTCAGAGCGATTAGGGTTTTTGCTTGGTTTTGTTTTACTTTTGGTGCAAATCCAAAGTAGAAAACTAGGATGCAAAGGACTCCCTCATGGGGGTGCTGAAGTCTCTGTCACTGGAATTTCAACGCAATTCAATTCCAATTTATAAATGAGTCATTGAGTTTTAACATTGGAAGATGCTTATATTGGGAGATATATTGTAGAAGGAATTCTTTTGTTGGTGGGAGATTGCACTAGATGACCTAGACTTGGAGGCAGGTAGAAAATGAGTCCAAATGGGTCTCTACTCTTTACTATCTGTGTGGTCTTAAACAAGTTACTTTTTTAAAAAAAAATTAAATTGTTTAGTTTTAGTTTTCAACATTCACTTCCATAAATTTTAAATTTTCTCTCCCTCCTCCCCCCACAAGACAGCATGCAATCTGATATGGGCTCTACACATACATTCCTATTAAACACATTTTCACATTCATTATGTTGCATAGAAGAATTATAACAAGTGGGAAAAGCCACAAGAAAGAAAAAAAACAAAATAAAACAAAACAAAAAAGGAAATAGTTTGCTTTGTTCTGCATTCCAACTCCATAATTCTCTCTCTGGATGTAGCTGGAATTTTCCATCATGTGTCCTTTGGGATTGTTTTAGGTTCTTGCATTGCTGAGAAGGGTTAAGTCTATCAAAATCAGTCCTCACACATTGTGGCTGTTACTGTGTACAATGTTCTCCTGGTTCTGCTCCCTCACTCAGCATCAGTTCATATGTCTTTCCAGGTTTCTTTGAAATCCACCTCTTCATCATTTTGTATTTCATTACATTCATATACTACAACTTTAGCCATTCCCCAATTGATGGACACCCCCTTGATTTCCAGTTCTTGGCCACCACAAAAAAGAGCTGCTATAAATATTTTTGTACATGTGGGTTCTTTTCCCATTTTCATGATGTCACTGGGATACAGCCCTAGAAGTGGCATTGCTGGGCCAAAGGGTATGTACATTTTTATAGCCCTTTAGGTATAGTTCCAAATTGCTTTCCAGAATGGTTGGATGAGCTCATAGCTCTAACAACAATGAATTAGCATTCCAGCATTCCCACATCCTCTCTGACATTTGTCATTTTCCTGTTGAACAAATCACTTCTTTGGGGGTTTCATTTTCTCTCTCTGTAAAACAGACTAGAGTCATACTAGATTATCTTTAAGGTCCCTTTCATTGCTAACATTAAAAAAAAGAGTTTTATTGATGCCTTTTGTTTTTAAGTCATAGTCATACTTCCAGTCCCTCTACCACTACCTGTCATTATAGCCATGAGGAAAAATGGGGAAAAATGTTTAAGCAAAACCAACTGATCCATCTAACCTTCCTGACCTTACATGCAACATTCCACAGAGACCTAACTCTCAAAAAATAAACAACAAAACAATGAGGGAAGTATAGCAGCATTTTTCCATTTCGTCTTGGGGCCAAGATTGGTCATCATTATCGCCTAGCTACAGTTTCATTTTATTTTTCATTTGTATTATGGCAGTCATTAAGTGTACTGTTTTCTTGGTTCCATTTATTCAGCTCTGCCTCAACTCATACAAGTCTACCTATTTTTTTTCTCTGAATTTCTCTTAATTATTACTTCTTAATCCTGGAAATTTTCTCAGTGCCTCCTTGCCCCAGAGCGACTTACTATGCTCTTTGGTCTGATCTCCCCACAATTTTCTATGCAATTTCCATCCCATTCTCCATAGGAAAATCTCTTCTCAGAGTTTCCATTCTGTGGAAGGGCCCAGGTTGTCCCGTGTTTGTTCTCCTCCTGTCCCTGTTACTGACTTTCTGAACTTCAAAACCAGGTCTCTCCCTCTGCTGGGTATTTGCACCACTTCCCCCCACTCCTCAGCACGCACAACTTTTTTTTAGTTCCCTTTTGTACGTTATTTTCCTCCATCAAAATGTAAGCCCCTTGAGGGCAGATATTATCTTTCTTTTTGCTTATGGCTTTTTCCTTCCTCCCTCCTTCCCCCCCTCCTTCCCCTTTTCCCATCCCTTCCTTCCTTTCTTCCTTTCTCCTTCTCTCCCTTCCTTCCTTCCTTCTTTGCTTTCCTTCTGTCTCCTCTTTCCCTTTCTTCCTCCTTTCCCTTTCTCTCTCCATTCCTTCTTTCCTCTTTTCCTTTCCCTCCCTCCCTTCCTTCCTCCCTTCCTTTCTGCCACATTATGCTAAATCCTTACATTTATATATCACTTTTTGATTAGTCATTTCTCGGTGGATCAGTGCCGACATTGTTTTCAGTTCTTCGCCACCACAAAAAGAAGCCCTGACATTTTTGATCCTACAAACTTGGGCTACAGTGACAAAAAGATAAACAAAATCAATGCAAAGTAATTTCCAGTGGCATGAGCCGAGATCAGGAAAGGAAGGCTTCACGCGGGACATGTTATGTCAACCGCGTCTCGAAGGGAGTTAGGAGTTCAATGAAATGGAATTGAGGAAGGAAGTGACTCGAGGCATGAGCAATGAGGGAATATGGGAAAGGAACTTTTTCTTCAGGGAGTTCCCTAAAAAACTAAAATCCCAAGTCCGCTTCCTATCTCCTATCCCCAGTGACTAGCACAGTTCCTGACACAGCTTATAGCGGGTACTTGATTCATTATTGTGAAATGAATACGGAAAGGGCTGAAGGACAATTCTTTCCAAAGCCGATGCCAAATTCCCAAATTATCTGCCTGTAAGATGGAAGATGAAGAGAGGCAGACTTTAGCTCTACATAAGAAAGAACTTTGTAAGAAAGGTAGCTATTGCCTTATTAATTATAGTAATAGCAAAAACTGCCATTTATATCAGACGTATAAAAAAGGGCAAAAGGCTTTACATACGGTATTTTGTTTGATCTTTCCCCCACACTGCAGATACTGTCATCCTAATTTTACAGATGAGAGAGCTGGGGCTGGGAGTGGTTAAATGACTTGATTAGAGTAACACAGCTAAAGATATGTCAGAGGTAGGATTTGAATCTTGGTGTCTCTGTCTCCAGATCTTGACACTCTCTGCCAGATGTATTTACTCTCACGGGAATGTAATATAATATGAAAATGTAAAATGAAAACTTGTCACCTAGTTCACTGTTTTGAAGAAGCAGTGATATATCTATTAGACCGGGGTTGTAGAACCACAAATTCTCACAACTGGAAGGGATCTCAAAGCTCAGTGAATCAACCATATAGTTGAATAGTAGTTCCTTATAAAACTTCACTGACTAGTGCACAGGGTATAGGATCAGAGACTTAAAGTTAGAAGCCACCTTAGAGATCACTGATTATTTCAATTCCCCTCATTTTATACAAAATGAAAAGCAGAATCCAGGGGTGCAGAGGGGTTATCTTGCTTGCCCCAGGTCACAATAGAGTCAACCCAGTTTTTCAGAGACCAATTCTGGGGAATCTTCTATCCTACCACATACAAGTATCCCCTTGAAGAACTCTAGTGACAAGGATTGAGTTGGGGGTGGACTACATAGATACCTTTTAAGGTCATTTCCCACTCTGGGTTTGGGGGAATTCTGATTTCTGCACTGCTCAGACAAAAAGGGCTTGCACAATTCTCTGTCATTGATATATATATATATAATATATATATATATATATATATAATATATATGTGTGTGTGTGTGTCTCAGTGACAGAGCATATAGATAGATAGATAGATATATGTCACAGCAACAGAGAATTGTACCATACATATAATATATATACATAATATATATGTGTATATACATATATATTATGTATATATATATATTAGATAAAAGACAAAAGGAATTTTCAAGATTCTTAGACAAAACTAGGTCTCCCTCTCCCTGTCTCTCCACCCAATGTAGTCAGTGACCGAATTCCATGAAACACGACTATCTTGATTTCCTGTTGCTGTAACTCTTGGTCACAAGTTTCTCATGAAAATCACAAGTTGGAGGAAAGAAATCTCTCGGTGATATGACATCTGCAGGGGCATGTGGGTGGGATGAGTCTAGCAGTGAAAAAAAACCAAGTTGTTGACTGTGAAAGGTTGATGTCAGAAACAGGTGAGACTCCCAGAGATACAGGAAAGGTCACTGGAGAGAGTAAGAGGGAGATTCACTCCTGCTTAAAAGCCCTGTCCGAAGTTGCCGAGGGAGGGGTTTTTGGTAATTCCATTGTGTTTGATTTAATCGGAAGCCTTGGAAAGGTAGCTTGAAATTTGGAAAGTAGAGACTAGGTGCATTTGTGAAGGAGGTTCCCAGTCTGGTAGCCAAGGAGTTCCCAGTCAGGTGGGACTGGCAAAGAACCTGAAGAATACCTATGGATATTAACCCCAGTATACGCCCCTGTGGTGGGAGGCTATGTGGTACAATGGAAAGACTAGCAACAACAGTCAGAGGATCCAGATTCCAATCCTAGCTCTGAAATCTGGGGTGTGATGTGAGGCAAGTAGCTTAATTTCTCTGTGTCCCATTTTTCCTTTTCTATAAAAGGGATTGGAAGAAATGATCTCTAAGGTACTTCTGTGTCTAAAGCTATGTGCAAATCACTTACTCTCTCTGAGCCTTAGTTTCCCTATTTGTAAAATGAGGAGGTTGTAGTAGATGCTTTCTAAAGTCTTGCCAGCTCTAAATCTGTGATCCTATGTTCAACCCATCCAATTCTTATTGCTAACTTCTTTATAGATTTTTAAAAAAAATATGAACTGAAAAATCACCTAAAATTATGAACACTGTCATATCCAAAGAAGACTGTGATTTTATTATATATATTGTATTTCTCTTATTTATTAATATAATTTTACATGTTAAATTATATAGACATATGTGTATACTACATATAGTATACATATATAATATATACATGTGTATATATACACACATATATAGATATAGATATAATATAAACTTGTAATGCCACATTGGTCTGAAGATTGCTATCTTCTTAGTGAAGTACTCCAGCCCTGACAACTTCCCTCTCTCAACTCCCGTTCTATTAAACTCTTAAGTTTAAAGCATTTAGAAGCTAGTGACCTGAAAAAGAAAGAAAGAAAGAAAGAAAAAAATCCCTTCCTTTCAAAGAGCATACATTCACTTGGGGAGAATACAACATCTACAAAGTAATTTCAAGAGGGAAAATGCTAACAAAAGAAGCAGACTGGATAAAGGAGACCACACACGGACTGTACTTTGAAGGAAACTGGAGCATCAATGAGGTTGGGTGAGAGGTACATTTCAGACATGGTGGGGGTATGGTTCTACCACAGAGCATAGAGAGGAGATATACAGTTTATGGGAAACAGCTAATAGGCTAATTCAAACAATACAAATCATGAGTAAAGAGGAATAATAGGAAATCAGATTGGAAAAATAGGTAGAGGCTAGGTTAATAAAGCTAGGTGCTAGTTGGAGGATTTTAAATTTTAGACTAAGGATTTATATTAGAGAAAGTTCAAAGATTTTTGAGTAAAATATGGTCAGGAGACTGGTCAGATCACAATGGATTCAACCCAGTACTCCAGGGTCCAGTTTCAAGGAGTTTCCATCCCACCACAACCTAGTGTCCTCTTGTTTCAGAACTATAAATTTTACAATTGTGTGGGGGCTAGATTGGATATGGGGAGACATTAGAGGCATTGAGACCAAATGAGGCTCTTAGGACTATAATCCTAGTGAGAGGTGATGAGGAACATGTTAGAGTAGAAGCTGTGCATGTGAGGAGTCAGATGTGGATGGAAGAGGTAGCAATAATACTTGGCAACTGATTGAATAGTAGAAGGAAAAGATTTGCAGAAGAGAGAAAGGTCAGGAATGACTTCAAAGTTGTGAATATAAGAGATTAGAAAGAGATAGAGGCATGAGTTTTCCATGGGCTTTTGACCAAACAAGAACCATTAACTACCCCAGAGGTAAGAGTAAGAGAGAAAAATACGTGCTCCATCTCCAGACTCTATTCTAGGAAAATAGAAAAAAACTGTAAGGGGAAATGCAAAAAGGACATAATCTGTTAGCTATGTTTTATGGAACAGAATAGAAAAATAGCTCATCTAACAAGTCTATCTAGATATACTAGATCATCTTGAGGTAACACCAATTCTGCATCTAGTACTTGGTAGTTCGGTGATCCTGGGCAAGCAATTTAACCTCCTAAGCCTTAGTTTCCACATCTATAGAGTGGGTATAATAATGCCTGCAGTCACTACCTTCCAATGTAGGAATTTGTTTTGATTCATTATGCTTTTTTTTTTTTTTGAGACTGAGTCACCCTATTTCACCAAGGCTAGAAATGCAGAATCCCCTCATGGTTCATTCCCTCTAATGATTGTCATAGGAGAATTGAACTGCTCCATTTGCAACCTGAAATGATTTGACCCTCCTTAGGCAGCCTGATATCCCACTCTGATCCCCAAGAGCTCACCATATTCACTGTATTGGTGCCAGACAGTGCAGATACCCATGTTAGCTTAGAACTTCCAAGCTAAAGAGATCTACCCACTCATATTTGTTATAAAGACTTTCTTTTTCTTATTTTGGATAGGGGAGAAGTGGGAAAAGGTAGGAGAATAAAAAAATAAAGTCTTATTAATTTAAAAAGTATAATTTTTCTTAAAAATACAGGCTACTTCCCAAGGTTGCTGTGGGTATTGAGTGCAATAATGTCTACAAAGCATTCTATGAACCTTAAAGGTTCATAATGCCAGGTAAGCATTATCTTTGAGAACTTTGGGGAAATTGGTGAAGGCTGCTTAAATTGGACAAGCAGATGTGTAGAACCTTTGCTTTAGGGGGACAAATAAGGAAATTATGTGAATAATAAATTAGGTAGCACTACATGAATCCCTAGAAAGACAGTGAAACAAATGGTCAACCATTAATCTTCAGGCATTTAGAGGATGACAGAGCACTGAGTTACGAGTTCTTCTGACAAACAGGCCATGTCCCTCCAATCTAATTTCATTTTAAGACAGCACTAGTAGTCTGGAAAGGAGCAGGGAGTCCAGCCAACATACTACATCTGGATTCTGGGAAACCATATTAGGCTCTCCTGAAGGATAAACTCCAAAACAAAAGGTCGATGTATTAAAGACCATATGTTTGCTGGGTTAATATAAGACTGGATGGAGAGTTATAGCCATACCACAGAACTGTAGAATTTTGTGGATAGAGTAGACTTTAATGATCTATCCAATCATCCATTGAGAGAGACAGAGAGATAGAAAGACAGAGGGAACTATGGCAAGAGAACAAAGGGAAGGAATAATTAGTGGAAGGCATGTCACCTGGGCTGAGGGAGAAAGGAGAGTAAGATATATAGATATATTCTCATCGTTACAGCCCGACAGCTTACCTAGACTTTATCTTGTCTCCATTGTCTCTTCTACTGTAACCCATCGACTTCGAAGCTCACACCTCCTCTGTACTCCTTTCCCCCAGGGCCTGTCCCTCTCTCTGATTGAAGGGGGTGGAGTGTGGAAAAGCAAAAAGCTCCTCCCACATTCTCTAATTCAGCATGGCCCAGGCCAGACACTTCATCATTTCCCACCTGACCATAGGACTTCATACCCCAGAGGTGGGTGACCTCCCTCTCCAACTCACTCTAGCTTTTCTGCTTCCTTTTGGGTTGTTCTTCCCTATTACTGTGAGTTCCTTGAGGGCAGTGACTGTTGTTAGCCTTTCTTTTCATCCCTCACTTTTAGCACTGTGCTTGGTACAGAGTAGGCACTTAATAAATGTTTATTGAGTGATTGAATGGCATGGATGACTCACCACTACTAATGAGTCAAGGAGCAAAGTAAGCTGTGGGTCAAGAGGGCAACCATGAAAGAAGTGTGTGTGTGTGTGTGTGTGTGTGTGTGTGTGTGTGTGTGTGTGTGTGTGTGTGCAGAAAAGGTACACTGGCATAGTGCCTTCTAAATTTTAGCGTCCTGGAGCAAAGATCCACTCATCTTGCCCAAGTTAAAGACCTCCCTTCAGTCCACTTCCACTAAAGCATAAATTCCTGAAGGTACTCCTTTTATTTTGTTTTGGTCTTTGTAGCCTCATTATCTAGCATAGCACAGCATAGTTGCCTGCCTATAATAGAGGTTAATCAAATTTCTGAGTCCTTTCATGAACTGAACTCACTACCTCACAAGTCAACCCATTTCACTTGGCAACAGCTCTGATTACTATAACAGTAACAACAACAATTTACATTTATGTAAGTTACACTTATGTTTAAAAATGATTTCCCCACAATAGTCCTAAGAGGTGGTAATTTCTGTATTATTATTGTCATTTAAGAGATAAAGTGATAGCAAAGAAGACACCTAGATTCACTAGGCAAGAGTAAGGGATGGCAAGTCAAGGGTCAGAGTGCTTCACTTGTATTCTAGCAGCATCAACGGAAGGCCCCTGGCCCATTGGGTAGACATACTGTGGTGATCTTTTGGGACCACATGTAGAACAATAATATAGGATGGGCAAGAATGCATGGGTTGCCATGTGCATTAAAGGATGAAACATCTAAATCAGTGAGATCCAAGGCTCATTAAATAACAAAAACAATATGGTGGCATTGAAAGAACACTCCAGACCTGTCTTCCTTTCTCTGCTCTCCCACTAGGTAGTTGTGTAGTGTTCCCACCCCTCTGGGCATTGGTTTGCTTACCTATAAAATGAGGGAGTTAGAACACATTATCAGAAAAATCCCAGAATTTTGAATTTGGAAGGCCTTTTGAGGTTATTTATGTGACTCTCCTGACTTCACCCATATTTATTTTTGCAAAGGGAAGTGTAGGGTTGGGCTAATAATTGGTTTCCTCCTGAAAACCTTTCTCCTGAAATATCCAAATGAAAAAGAACAAATGGATTGGGTTTTTCCAAGGCCATGTAACCATTGAAAGAGTAGCTGATTTTCAGTCAGAAGATTTGGGTTCATAAAGTTGGGTGAGACTTTATAGATAGAAAATCTAGTCCAGCCACCTCATTTTATAGAGAAGGATACCAACACCCAGAAAAGTGAAATGACTTAACCAAGGGCAGTTATTTAGTGCCAAAGTTGAAATTTGGAGGCCTGGATATGGCATTCACTAGTTCTAGTGGTTTACAATATAATCTAATCCAATTTCCATGATCCAATGGAAGAACATCCTTTATGACATCCCAGACAAACAACAATCCAATCTCTCCTTGCACACCTCCAGCAATAGGGAGCTCACTACTTCACAAAATATCCCATTCTATTAAAGGATAGCTCTAGTGGATGCAACAAGGATAGAGAGCTTTTTTTTTTTAATTCAGTACCACTACCCCACAGAAAGCATCAATTTACGTTCACATATTTTGTTGTTCTTATATGGGATTCTGAAATGATCGCTTTTATGTGTTTAATTAAAAAAATAAATTCCTCATTTAAAGAAATGTCTTTCTTTGAATGAGATTTGTAATGTTTTCATCTAACTTTTACCCAGTCATCCTAGGTCATTTTTCTCAGTCTGGATAGAACAAATCTTCCACATAACAATATTTGAAAACTGCAATCACTCCCTTCCAACACCTACCATTTAGCCTTCTAAAAAAAGTCACTCCCAGCTCTAAAGTCCTGTGATTTTTATTGAAAATTAATAGAATGCAAACTGTAGATATAAATGCTTAACCATAGTGATGTCATCTTTTCCTCAAGGTCATATAGTAAATGGAACTGAGGAGGACAGCTGAGCTCTTGCTGAATCCATGACTTCCTCTGCCCTGGCTTGGACCATTTCTGGGCTTAGTCCTCCCCAATGGGAATGCTTACAGGCACTGGCCCTAGCCTGACCAGAACATCCAGCCTCAGGAACCAGAAGGAGGCCGAACCACAGGAACCATGTGGGCTGGTCGCCTACCTCTAGGCCAAGCATATGTTGCACCAGATGGTCTGGGGTTTTGTTTTTCACGTGTTTTTTTTTCTCATCTTGTTTCAAAAACGCCTTGGTTCTTTTTTTCAGTTTAGAGATGGGACCAGGACCACAGTTGCCCACCTGTCACCCCGAGGGCTTTCAATGACAAGCATAGCAAAAGGTCTATTCTAATAAGCTAGGAATTGAGTATTTTCAAGTGATTTTATTTTTTTTTCCTTTTCTAAAATAGAGTTGTAATATACATATATATTTTTATCTTCATACATTGTATAGAATCCCCCCTAGACTCTGGCTTTTCTTGCTCTTCAAGAACCATTCCTTATAACAAAGATTTATTTTTGAAAAAGAGGAAGAAGGGGAAAAATCAGCAACATTAATAAAAACATTTTAAAAAGTAAGATATTATATGCAGTGCTCCACATCTGTGCCCAACCCTCCTCCACCCATTTTCAGACATTTTAATCTCAAGGTTAGCTCACAAGGATTTGAAATAGATCATTTCTTGAAAAGGACACCTTTATCAAAGAAAATTTTCTGCCAATTTTTTCCCCACTTATCTATTCCCCTTCTAATCTTAGCTGCATTGGTTTTGTTTCTGCAAAAAATATGTTTTAAATTATATAATCAAGATGGTTCATTTTATTTTTTGTCATCTTTCTCTATCACCTGTTTCAACATGAATTCTTTCCTGGGGGTGGGAGATGGGGTAGGAAGGAGAGAAAATAAATGCTCATTAAATTTTTTTAAAAAAACTTCAATTACAAAAGGAAATACAGCACATAGAGAACTACGATAGTGTGCATGAATTACCTGGAAACTGCACTTTGGCAAAGGAATCTGAGGCAAAGGTCGCTGGGAACAAAATTGGGTCTCGTCTATGGCTAACTGGGGCTAACATTAATTAGTTTATATTTATATGGGCTTAGAGCACTCTAAATACACTCTCCATTTGGTCTTCACAAGAACCCCCGAAGGTGGATGTTATTATTGTTTTTCTTTTACAAAAAAGGCATCTGAGGCTCAAACAACTTAACAAGGGTCACCCAGCTAGTAAATGTTTGAGGTACGATTCTAACCTAGGATTTCTGACTTCAGGTTTCGTATCCTATCCACCATGGTGCCCTGTCTTTTAATGGAAACAAAAAACAAATAAGAAGAAAGATTATAAATTTAGGGCTGGAAGGACTCTAAGAGGCAGTCAAGTCAAAGCTCTCCCCTTCCCCCCTGACCCCCATTTTGCTGATAAAGAATTCAAGGTTTTGAGAGGTGGAGATATATCCCAGACCACCACACAACTACTAAATGTCTGAGGAAGGATTTGAATCCAGGTCCTACTGACCCCAAGCCCCCTTTCTTATTGACTGGATGGAAGAGTCACTATGTTTGTAAACTCATAGGATTTAGATCTGGAAAAGATCAACTAATTTCAATCTCCTTTTTTTTTACATTTAAGGAAAATGAAGCCCAGAGAGAAGCATTGACTTAGCCAAGGTACTTATGATGGTTATGCAATGTTATCATTAGATTGTAAGCTCCTTGAGGGCAGAGACTGTCTCTTGCTCCTTTTTGTATCCTCAGTGCTTAGCACAGTGTCTGACAAATAGTAGGCATTTCATAAATGTTCCTTTATTGATTGATGCTACATAGCTCCCCTAAAGGATCAGCAATACTGAGTTGGGCTCCAATGGTGTGGTGACCCACTCAATGAGCCACACAGCAGGTGTGAAATAAAAGCTACATCAACAACTTATACTACTGAGTGTCCACATCACTGTTTGTCCCCAGAGGCAAGACTAAAAGAGGTGGGAAGAGTTAACACTGGAAATGTCTCTGATAACATATTACCCTTGGGACAATCTGGGGAAAGTGGTACAGCTCCCTAACATACCCACTGGGGCAACTAGGTGGTGCTCTGGTTAGACTGCTCGACCTGGGTCACAAAAACCTAGGTTAAATCCAGACGCTTATAAACTGTGTGATCCTGGGCAAGTGCCTTAACTTCTGTTTGCCTCAGTTTCCTCATCTGAACATTTGGATAATAATTCCACCTACCTCTCAGAATTGTTATAAAGATCAAATGAGATAATAATTGCAAAGTGCTTGATACAATGCCTGAAACATAGTAAATGCTACACAAATATTTATTATTATTATTATTATTATTAATAATAATAATTTGTCAACATATGTCTCAGATAAAATCTGGTTGAATTGCTATCTTCAGAAAAGCATCAGGAAGACATTGAAAGTCACCTACATTTGAGTTGCACCAGGTAAGACATTGGATATTCCAGCACCTTGGGAGAGTTGCAAGTACTCATCTTCTGTCCCAGAGCCTGACCCTTTGCATCCTTTACTTGTATAACTGTGATTGATGCAGAGGTTCTTAACCTTTCCTGTGTCATGGACCTCCTTGGCAGTGTAATGAAGCTTGCGGACCTTTCTCAGAAAATGCTTTTAAATGCACAAAATAAAATACATAGGATGACAAAGGAAGTCAGTTATATTGGAATACTATTAGTAAAGCACTTTTCAAAAAGTTCACAAATTCCAGGCAAAGCATCTTTTGTTGTACGGAGAGTTTTCCAACGCTCTTCCTCCAGCTAGTACACCATCCTTGTATGCTAGCAGAGTCTGGAGTTCCTCAAGTTCAGGGACTGTCTTTTGCCTTTCTTTGTTTCCCCAGCTCTTGGTAGGGTTCCTGGCACATAGTAGGCATTTAATAAATATGCTTATTGACTGACAGCCCAACTTGTCTTGAACCTTAATGACCTGGAGTGAAACTCTAACTCTGCCAGCTCATTTGTGAAATAAACTCTGTGTGTGTGTGTGTGTGTGTGTGTGTGTGTGTTATACAACAAACATTTATTCAGAATCTCAGAGTAGGAAGGGACCTCAGAAGTCATCTAACCCACCTTGTACCTTATTAAGAATCCCTTCTGCATAATGCCTGATAAGTGATAATACAGCCTTTGCCCACTGAGGGAGAATCTCAGCTTTTTGAGGCAGCCTGTGACATGTTCAGGTAACTGATTATGGTTTTCCTTTGTATCAAGCATCCATTACTGTGTTACTTCTGTGTTACTTCTGCTCACTGCTCTTTGTTCTCACTGCTTGGGACCAAGCAGCATGAATCAACTCCCTCTTTTTTCTTTCACCCAACATCCGTTCAAAAGCTTAAAAAGCAACTATTATGTACCCTCTGAGTCTTCTCTTCATTTGAAACATGCCTGATTCCTTCACCTGACCTAAAGGCTCTTCCTCCAGTCTGGCTGCTGTCCTTTGGATGCTATCCGACTCATCAATATCCTCCCCAAAATAAACATAATATTGCTGATGCAGTCTAATGAGGGCATTGCACATTCTAACCATCCACTCTCTGGATGCTAATTGTGAAGATGATTTTAGAACCTAAGTATAACTCTCTCTCTCTTTCTCTTTCTCCTTCCTCTTTTCCCTCCCCTCCCCTTCTCCCCTCACCCTTTCTCTCTGTATATGTGTATATGTATATATACACACATATATATATAGTTACACTTGGGTTTTATAGTATTACATATTATGTTCATATGTTATATATATATATCTCCATATATATATATATATGTATGTATCCTTATTATATAATATGTGCAGCTAGGTGGTGTAGTGGATAGATTCAGTGAGATCCATCTTCCTGAATTCAAATCTGGTCTCAAGACACTAGCTGTGTGATCCTGGGCAAGTCACTTAACCCTGTTTGCCTCAGTTTCCTCATCTGTAAAATGAGCTGGAGAAGGAAGTGGCAAACCAATCTAGTATGTTGCCAAGAAAATCCCAAATGGGGTCATGAAGAGTTGAACATGACTAAAAATTATATAAGATATATACCTATTAAACTTCATTTTATTCATAAATTTATATATCTAGTCCAACTCCTCATTTCACAGATGAAGATACTGAGGTGCCCAGGGTAGTTAAGTTACTTGTCTGAAGTCACACAAGTAGGAAATGTCAGAGGTGAAATTTGATTCAGCTCAATGCTCTTGCTCATCAAGAGTTTCTGTGTGCTAGTGATCACTCATAGATTTGTGTTTTATGAAAACTGGATAAGAATTCAATCTATTCTTTATTATCAATAAAATTGTTACATAATTAGTCACAGAACTAAGTGAGGATCCCTGGGGCAGCCTAATATAGACCTTCTTCTACAATGACACCATCCTACTCATTAATGACTTCTCTTTGAGTACTACCGCTCAAATAGTTCCAAATATTCTCATCTACCTATACAAATTCCATCCTATCCAGAAGAATAAAATGAGAGACTTTATCCAATTTTTTTTTCTGAAAATATAGGTAAACTCTACTTTAAAAAATCCCCTTTACCTGCCAGCTTCAAATATCAGTGAAAGTCAGCCCTTTGTGGGATACGGATGAGTTAGTGTCAAGATTAGGTTAAAGTCATTCAGGTCAGTTGAAGGAATCAGTCATCACCTTCATGGCAACCCTGTCTACCAACACTGGTGGCAAATGTTCTGTAACTTTGCTGACAGTCTCAGAATATTGTTCAAACCTTGAGGACATTAAGCTCCCATATTCACATGGTCAAACAAGTAATATATGTCAAAGACATCACCTGAACCCCAGTATGACTGACTCTTTCAAATTATCAATGTCCCGCTTCAACAATTATATTCAGGACCCTACATTGTACACTTTATGTCCAAAAGAATAGTCTGCTTTCTGAGAGAAGCTGCTCCAAAGAAACCTTGAGATATAAAATGTTAGAAATCAACAAAACAGGGCAGCTAGGTGGAGCAATGAATAGAGTACTGGCCCTGGAGTCTGGAGGACCTGAATTCAAATCCGGCCTCCAACACTTAACACTTACTGGCTGTGTGACCTTGGGCAAGTCACTTAACCCCAATTGCCCTGCCCTCCCTGCCTCCAAAAGGGAAAAAAAAAAAAAGAGAAACTCTACATGCTTACAAGATCATTTTTGTTGTTTTCAATCTTGTCTGATTCTTTGTGACCCCATTTTGAGTTTTCTTGGCAAAGATACTGGAATGATTTCACTCTTTTCTTCTCCAGTTCATTTTCACAGAAGAGGAAACTGAGGCAAATAGGGTGAAGCCTAGGGTCACACAAATGGTACGTGTCAGAGGCCAGATTTGAACTAAAGATAAGTCTCCCTGACTCCAAGACTGGAGATCTCTCCATTGTGCCACCTAACTCACAAGATATATAAAAATATAATCTAAATGGAAGATAATCTCCAAGGGAATGGAATAGAACTTGATTAGAGGTGGAAGCAAACTTGGAGATCATAATGTTCAGCTTCTTTCTTTTATAGATCAGGGAACTGAAGCCCAGAGAGAATGCCCAAGGTCACTCAATAGTGAGTGTCAGAGCAATGTTTTCAACCTCAGTCTTATGACTCCTGGTCCAATGTGTGGAATGGGTAACAGAGGTGTTACTTCCAATTTCACAGTTCTTCATTGCCTCAGTATGGTGCTTTTTGAGCAAGTGTGTAGTCTAAATGTGCTGAAGAAAGGAGAAAGCCATACCCTAAGGAACTTTACAATGTAGATATCCAAGGGGATCCTGGGTAAATGCAACAATCCCTGAGGAGCAGTATCTTGGGCACATTATTCCTGCCTTATCTTGTCTCTCATTCTCTTCATGGCCCAATGATTTGGGTATGAAACATGCCACCACAGCAGTATACTACCTATTAAGAATAAATGAACACATCTCTAATGCTCAACCACTTGCCTTCTCCCAAGATCATCCCTCATTAAAAGCAATTTTTCCTTATTTTATTTTGTGTACTGTCTAGTGCATATGTGCTGTGCTTGGCGTTTTCTGGAGGAACACCAAGGGAGGCATAACATCTGCCCAGTAGATTTTTCTTGCTAAATGCAATTCAGAGAAATCACAGACTCAGATGTACAAGAAAACAACTGAGCAAAAAGAAAAGACCATGAATCCTTTTGTAGATTCACTTATATTTCTCCCCAAGGGTATTTATGGAACAGCAGAGTGGACCTTTGCCTCTGAGATCCAGTAAGTCTACTCTGTCTCTGAATATTTTCCCACCCTATAGCCTCAAATACTCTCAGTACCATTAATTCATCAAATTTCAATTCGTGATTGTGAGATCATCTTACTGTAGCCATCTTTCTTTTAAAAAAATATTTTCAGTTCACAGAACAAAACAAGCATTTCCATAACACAGCATAATAAAAAAATGATTGCACATGAAACTTCAAATCTACCATGTACAACTTTTCTGTTCCCTCCAAATATACAACACAGTTATTGTGTAAAGCACAAGCTTTGGTCCCAGATAGAAGATCAAGAAGCAGTGGGTAGAAATTGTATAGAGACAAATTTAAGCTCTGGAGGAGCTGGGTAGCGCAGCGGATAGAGCGCCAGGCCTGGAGTAAGGAAGACTCCTCTTCCTCAGTTCAGATCTGGCCTTAGATGCATCCTGACTATATCTGAGGGAAGATTTGATCCCCTGCACCACCAAACTGCCTCTAGATTTAAATTGCCAGGGCTCCCTATTGCCACTAAGATCATATATAAATAAACTCCTGTGTTTGACACTGAAATCCCTCTGTTATGGCATGGACGGTTCTTACTTTTACAGTCTTCGTAGCCTTTAATTTCCTTCTTCTATTCCTTACCCCAGCCATTGTGACCCACTTGCTGTACTGCACACCAGATATACCATCTCCACTAGGGATGCTCTGCTTTCCCCTCCACAGGAAGGGCAACCTTTCCAGAACTTACCCAGAGTGGCCCAACAGGAAGAAGATCTTACCCCCTTGCCTGGGCTGCTCAGGTTTATATGAGATGGAAGTCAACCACCTCATTCCTTTTGATAAGATGAAGAATAACAACCTCTAGGACTTACTCTCTACCTGCCTCTGCCTCTAAGGATCCTCCAGGCTTTGCCGTCTGCTCTCTGCCCGCACATCCTACACTCTCTCAAAATTTTGATGACTTAAGCAACTAGAGACTTCTGGGCCTTGCCATACACCCCATTACTGTATTTTTAGGACTTCTGGCTTTCCTTGCAGCTGGACTTTATTTTATATGTATCTCCCCCAGGTAAAGTGTGAGCTCCTTGACAGCAAAGACTATCTGACTTTTTTCTCTTTGTAAATTCAGACTTTAGGACAGCACCTGGAACATAGCAATTACTTTAAAAAGTTATTGCTTCATTTATTCACTCACTTATTCATTCATTCATCTCTGGTCCCCTCTGCCCACCAGCTACAATGACTGTAGAGTTCTTTGGAATTCTTCATCATGCCTTCCTTCCCTAAGAAATTCATCATTGGGAAATCACATTCTGCTGCAAGATGGAATCTGCCTGGTGCTCCCATCACAACGGTATCCACAGCTCCTCTGATTGAACCCTTTGACTGGAGGGCAGAGTCATGGATTCCAGGGCCTCCATTTAAAGAGGGGGCTCATGTCAGGTTTTTCTCTCTATTTCCCACCAGTTATACTGCTTTTGGACTTCTTTGGAACTTTTCATTATTCCTTCATATCCACCCCCCCCCACACACACACCATTTTTCAGCTTCATTTTGTGTGTTGTGTTCCCCCATTAGACTGTAAGCCCCTTGAGGGCAGGGACGATCTTTATTTTTACTTTATTTTATTCACATCGCCAGCACTTAGCACAGCTCCTGGCTCATAGTAGGCACTTACTAAATGTTTATTGTCTGGCCGATTCCTGTTCCCTGAGCTTGTGTACTGCTTGTCCTCATGCCTGTGCTGATCTCCCTCTCACTCCTATTTCTTGGAATAGGTGATTTCCTTTGACACACAGCTTAAAGGCCATTATTCCGCACAAAGCCTTCCCCATCCCTCTAGCTATTCATACCCTACCCTCCAAAATTGATCTCACTTTCATTTTGTATAAACTCTGTATTCATATTGTCCTCCCTCTGGGAGAACAGCTACTTGAAGGTGAGGACTCTTTCATTTTTGTCTTTAGTGTCCCAGTCTGTAACACTGTGCCTTAATAAATATCTGCCAGTTAATTATCGATTGATTCCCCTGCCTAATGGAAGCTAAGTGATAATGTAGATTAAGACCTGCCTCTGAAATCAAGACCCAGATTCATATACAGACATTTGTTAACTGTGTGATCCTAAACAAATCACTTAACCTCTGTTTACCTCAACTGTAAAATGGGAATAATAGATAAAATGAGGTAATATTTGTAAAATGCTATATAAATACTAGTTATTATTACAATAATAATAATAATTTTCCCCATCTGTGAAGTGAGGGGGTTGAGTGAGCTGGATCTCTAAAGTTCCTCCCAGCACTAACGTTCCAGTATCCTTATTGCTTTCATAACTGAGACGTGAAGCATCTAAACCTAAGCACAGTCACCACTGCTTACCTGGTGGCAGATATCCAAATGGAAGGAAAAACCATCAGAAAGAACTGATAAGAATCCCAGGATGTCAGGCTGCAAAGGACCTCAGCAATCATCGAGGTCAATGCTCTCATTTTACAAATAAGGAAACTGAGGATCTGAGAGGAAAGTGCCTTGCTTAGGGTCATACAGCAGCAGAGTTAGGACTTCAATGCAGGCATTTTGACTCCAACTTCAATACAACTACATCTTGATTTGGATCAACTTCTAGGGAGTGTGCCTTATAAATTCAACCCCATTAAGGAATGACAAAACCCACACCCTCTTTATCAGATGGGTCTCTGTGACCTTCCTTCTCTGGTTTCCTATGCTGAATTTTACTGCTACAATATTATTCACCTGTTCGAAACAGTCAAGGCTGTGATGATGAATAAGGCACAACCCAATGCTCTCAGGGATTAGCATCTGATCAGGGAAATGTGACAGGGGCATAACCACAAAACAGAGTGGTAAGTACATTGCAAGGGTATAAACAAAATGCCCCGAGAGGTCATAAGAGAAAAGGATGAATCTCTTTGTATATTAGAAACTGCAGGTTTCCCCCAAATATTACTTGGGTGATCTAGAATATTGATTTAGTCTTATTCATTTTGCTTATTATTGCTCTCCCCATCTTCATTAAGAAGATGCTCTCCCTTAGTTGTCAAAAAATAACTGTATCTGACCTGAAAGAAATGTAAAAATAAGGAAAATAGAAGCAAATAATACGTATCTAAAATAGGAATTCCTGGCAGGTCTTTTTTTTTTTTTTGCTTTCGATGAGGTCTCATTTTAGCAGTAGAGATCACATTCAGATACTACTTAAATTCTGACTCATGTGTTGCTCATGAGTGGGGAGATAAAGTTCCACATATGGTGTGGTCATAAAAACTGGACCGTCAAGGATGAGTAGATGGTTAAAAAGATAATTAAGAGCTAGAATGATAGATAAGAGACGAATAAAAAGATAGATACAGATAGATGAGAGATAGAAAGTTAGGTAAATGGACAGATAGATGAGAGAGAGAAATAGAGAAATAAAGATAGATATAGATAGTTCAATAGATAGATGAGAGATAAAGGAAGGAAGGAAGGAAGGAAAAAAGGAAGGAATTTAGAGAGGTAGATAGAGAAATGTTGTTATTGTTCAGTCATTTCCATCACATTGTCCCTTCACGATCCTGTTTGGGATTTTCTTGGCAAAGATATTGGAGTGGTCTGCCATTTCCTTTTCCAGCTCATTTTACTGATGAGGAAACTGAGGCAAACATGATTAAGTGACTTGCCTAGGGACAAGTGCCTCAGGCCAGATTTGAACTGAGGAAGATATGAGGTCTTCTTGAGTGCACCCCATCTACACTACCTAACCGTCCCCAGATAGCTAAATAGATAGAAAGGTATGTAGATAGCTAGAATAGATAGAGACTTATACTCATCTGTATATATATTCACACATATATGCATAGTATGTGTATGTATGTATGCATGTGTGTGCATGGTTGACCTTAGAGGCTGTATAACCTGGATTCAAGAACTGCCTCTGATAATGATACATATGAGCCTTGTAACTATGGGAAAGTCAGTGACCCTCTCAATGCTGTAGGCTACCTTTAAGACTATAATGTTCATAAAAATTGCTCCTTTGCAAGGGCAAAACACATTTCCACCCTGAGAGATCATCACAAGTATGAAATAACAGGTTGAAGATACATCTCTATGTATACAAATCTATGTGTATGTATGAGCATGTATTTAAAAAAAAACATTTAGCTCTTTGTCAGAATTGAGAGAATAAAAACCCACAAAACTATGTGTTTTGTTCTTGTTTGCTTTTGTTGTTTTTTTTTAAATCTATTTCTTTGGAGGGCAGTCTTCCTGGATGTTGCCATCCTGAGTTCATGAGGCAACATGGTGGAAACGACACTGAACCTGCAGTTGGGAAATCTGGGTTCGAGCGGGGGATTGCAGACACATGCTGAAAGAACATCACTAATCACTTAACCTCTTTTCCTTATCTGTAGAAAGGGAACTTGTCATCTGTTTGCTACTGACTTCATGACGTTTTGTAAATCTTCAGAAGTTCTACAAATGTGAGCTTTTATGGAAATAGTTCTTCTTCCCTTTCTGCAGGAGCTAGAGACGAAAACAGAGCTATTGGGCTGTAGGTCCTTTTAACTATGCCATTTCTTAAGAAGTGAAGCCTTCTGGTCTCTGCCTCTTCTATTTTCATCTGAGGGGAGGAGAATGACTCATGCTCCACTCAGTCTAAGGTTATTCTGCAAAATAACCCACTGTTTCCATTCCTGCTCTGAACACTTTCAAAGGCACCGCTTCATTTCAGAAATGTCTACAGCTTCAGGCATTGCGAATAAACTTTGTTTGTGAAATCTCCATTATTGCTCTCAGATATCCAAAGGGTTTGGTTTCATTGGGAGGGGGAGCAGTGCATCCAATTTGGGTGGGGGGGACACACATATTGTTCCTTTAGGCTTGTTCTATCTGCTCAAGTCACGGGAAACCTTAGCTGGGCATCTTTCAGAAGCCTGTTCCTAAATGTGTTGGCAATACAATGGATGGCCTGGTTAGTAGATTGAAGAGCCATGGTAGGTAGTGTTATGCTTCTAAAAATATATATTTGGGAGGTCAACCACACCAACTGTGCACTGTGGGAAAAGGGTTTCTGAGGCATCATTGTATAAACACCCAGAACAGATCACCCGTTTTGGAGAAATAGCACTTCCAGTTTTACAAAGCACTTTCCTCTTAACCACCCATTGAGGTAGGTAGTACAACAGAATGATTTTCTAAAAGTCGTTTATTTTTGCATACAGGGCTGTTCTGTCCCTTCCACTACCCTCCCCCCTTCAACAAACTACAACCAGAAATTTTGAAGAAAAAAAAAGCCTCTCATCAAAAGCATGCATCATCCAACAAAATATATTCCTACATGGCCGTGCCTGAAAATGAAATTGTCCATTTCATCATCTTTATGGCACAATTATATTTCATTATGTTCATGTACAATAATTTATTTAACCATTCCCAAATTAGAGGATATTTCCTTAATTTCCAATTTGGGGCTGCTATGACAAGAACCGCTATAAATATGTTTGTGCACATGTGTCCTTTTCCTCTTCTTTTACCCTCTTTGGGGTATAGGCCTGGAGTGCTGGAGCTGGGCCATAGAGTATGAACATTTTAGAAATTGGGGACGTAGCTGTTGATGACTTT
>CM053580.1:506729171-506757109 GCA_028627135.1 Pseudochirops cupreus
ACACAGCTCTTCAGTGTCGGAGACCAAATTTGAGCTCATGTCTTCCTAACTGCAGAGATAGCACTCTATCCACCAGACCACCCAGGTGCCTAGGACTAGATTACCTTAGATACTTTTCCTCTCCGAAATTTGGTGATTCTGTGTTTGCTTACCTCCTCACAGAGGTAGTCAAGGTGAAAGAATATTGGAGGATTATAAGTGGAACACATTAACACCTAGAAACAAGATGATAAAAAACCTGGCATTCATATATAGCATTCCAGGAAACCCTGCGGGCTTGTGGCCACATTGTTATCAGTAGCTGGAAAAAATGACCCTTGACATGGTAGGAATTGAGCATCAGAGTCTAGCCTGTCTTATCAAAGAGATCACTACCAGACTATCCCAGACATTTCCACCATTAAGATAATTGCTCTGGATGAAGAGTTTGTCTTTGGAAGCCTCTGGCCCCATTAAAACATACATACCTCACCTGGATATGAATAACACATTAACCTAGTCATTATGCTACACTATTACAAATCATAAAATCATCAGATCTTTGAACTGCAAGGGATCTCAGACAGCATCTACTTACTGTAACTCCCACCTGAAGCATGGCTGTCCTGCACACAATCCCCAACAAATGATCATTCATCCTCCTCTTGGCTACCTCCAGTGATAAAGAACTAACTCAGCCCTTTGTCTATGTCATTGAAGACAGGCTCTAGTTGTCAAGAAACTCTATATTGTGCTAAAATCCATCTCACTATAACTTCTACCTTTGCCTTAATTTCACCTTCTGGAGCCAAGCACACCCAAGACCTGAGTTCAAATCCACTCTCAGACATATACTAGCTGTGTGATCCTGGGCAAGTCACTTAACCCTGTTTGCCTCAGTTTCCTCATCTGTTAAATGAGGTGGAGAAGGAAATGGCAAACCACTCCAGTATCTTTGCCAAGAAAACCCCAAATGGGGACACAAAGAGTTGAAATGGCAAACTACTTTAGAATCTTTGTCAAGAAAACTTCAAAATGGGGTCATGAAGAGCTGGACATGACTGAAATGACACAATAACCACCAATTATTAATTCATACATAAGGAAGAGTGGCACTAATTAGCTCATCAGCTTAATGTTCTTCAGACAGCAGAAGCCTGGAGGATAAGGGAAAGATAGCTTTCTAGCTGGGGCCAGGAAAGACACTGATCATGGAAGGCTGCCCAGGGGAAGAAGAGATTTAGCTAGTCACTCAAGTGTGAATTCAATGTTTTTATTTTGTGAATACAGAAACTGAGGTTCACAGCTGTTATATGACTTGCCAAAGGTTATAAATTTAGTGAGTAGTAGAACTGGAACTGCAATACATTTTTCTGTGTTCCTTCCCACCATTTCTTTATTATCTTCTTTAAAATATGGAAGTAGGAGAAACGAGTCCTCCACTCACTTCTAAACCTTTCTTTAGCGTCCTTCTCACTCTTACCCTGGTGCCATCTGTCTAATTCCCCATAGTGATTTCCCATCCAGATGCACTCAGGCATTTATCCCTCTTTTTCCATCTTTCTCTGTATCATAAAATTATTCAACTAATATTCATTCACCCGACAGATATGTTTGACTTCATTAAACTAAACTTGGTACCCCCACACATTGTTTATCCTTATTATAGACCGATAACTGAGAAAATGGTGAGTTTGTCCAAGGTCATGCAATTAGTGAGGAAAATTATGACTTGAAATCAAGTAACATCACCAATTTTATTGTTTAAATCCATGTGAAAGAACATCTAGTCCTCAAATATTATACATTCAAAAAGTTTTTAGGGTGTGGATGCAACATCATGATCATACATGATGTAATAGGGCCAAGGTAAGGACATGAGTTCAACCGAAATAACCAGTAAAGTAGGGAAATCCCTCTAGGAGATGAGAATGAGAAGAATATATCTTCTTCTGCATGGAAAGGCAAAGACTGAGAAAAGACATGATCCATATGTATGTGGTCAGGGAGAGTATAGATGGGAAGAACATGGGTTTTATGACTGAGTCTCCATTGAAAGAAGCTGTGTGGTCTAGAAGAAAGAGGATTGGTCTTAGAATTAAAATTGAATCTTGACTTTTACCTTTGTCGGTTGTAGGAGGTGCAATGGATAGAGCACTGTCCTTGGAATCAGGAAGACTCATTTTCATGAGTTCAAATCTGGCCTAAGATGCTTCCTGGCTACGTGAAGTTGGTCAAAACACTTAATCCTGTTTGCTTCAGCTTCCTCATCTGTAAAATGAGCTAGTGAAGGAAATGGCAAACCACTCCAGTATCTCTAGCAAGCAAGAAAACCCCAAATGAGATAGTGTAATCTAAGACCTTCATTTTATAGGTGAGGAAACTTGGGCTCAGACAGCTTAAATGATCTGTCCAAGGCCACCAATGTGGTAAGCAGCAAAGTTTGTAGCAATGTGGCATTCCCTGGACATAGACTAAGAAGACTGGGAATTGAGACCTTGGGCAAGTCACTTAACCCTGTTTGCCTCAATTTCTCATCTGTAAAACAAGCTGGAGAAGGAAATGGCAAACTACTCCTGGATATTTGCCAAGAAAACCCCCAAATGGGGTCACAAAGAGTTGGATATGACTAAAAAATGACACAGCAAAATACATGAGAATAAGAGTACACATTATTGTTGTTGGAACCTCTAAGATCATCTTCAGATCTAAATCTTGTGCTCCCATAAAGAGTTCAAAAGAGCGGATGGCTCCACCCAGTGGGTTTCTGTTTCTGGATCCTAGGGCCACCTGAACTGCTGGAGGACTGAAGAAGCATGACAAAGATAAGCCTTTGTTGGTTTGTGGGTTGGCTGGTCTTTGAGTTCCCAGCAACAGAAGTGAAGGGTTTGAGATGTGCTGGACCTTGTGAACTTCAGTGTGTGCCAGGGACTGCCCTGAGGACTGGACAAGGACCTAGGAGCTGTCTGCCCCTGAATCCAGGTGACTGTTTGGTGGATTCACACAAGAGCTGGGACCATGGAAGGGGATCCAGGGAAATCAGAGAGACCACCCTGACTCAAGATAAAGAAAAGGCCTCCCCTTGGATGAAATTGAGGTTTGCTGGATACCTAGGGGTAGAGGGCTTGTGTGGTTTTCTAATGACTGTACTTAGTGATTAATGATATTTAGTATTGTGAATCTAGATTAGTGACTGATTAAGTTAATGATTTGCCCCATGAATGGAAGATTGATTATTGTATTGTGGATTGATTGAATGATTAAGTGTTGATTTGCCCCATGAGTGGAAGATTGATTATTGTATTGTGAATTGATTGAATGATTAAGTAAGGAGGGTTTCCCCCTTAGGGAAACCAGATGATTATTCTTTTGTTCTTTATTCTAAATATTGTGGCCACTGTAGTGAAAACTGTGTGGCCATTCTAATGTTAAGCTGTTATGAACACTATATTATGATTTTCTGTGATAAGATGTAATGTTGTAAATATTATATTATGATTTGTTGTGAATGTTTGCCTTGATTTGTAATGGAATAAATGGAGTGTTCACTATACTGTGTAATCCAAACCTTAAAAGCTGTTCACAGTAGCATTCTTTTGGGAATCTGCTTGTACATGGTGTTGCAGATGGCTCTGGAGAAGAAGGTGAGGCTGGTGACTACACAGCCCTCCCTCTCTCAAATCCAATTCAATGCAAGTCATGTCATCATCTCCCTAGTGTCATGGTGCTCTTTAGGAATGAAGGACAAACCACGCAATTCCCTCTTCATGAATATCAGTTACAACACCAAAACCCAGAAAACAAAATGATTTTGACAACAGATTCACAAACAATTAAGGAAGAGGATAGAAAGAGAGTTGTAGGCTCTGAGGTCTCCTGTGGGGAGCCCAGAATAGATCAAGATAAGCAGGCATGCAGTAGCAGTAAAAAGGGAACTTGGCTTCTGACTGGTTGTGGATCAGTACCCATGGGAAGGTCTGGAAGGGACCCAGCTCTTCTGGAATCTGCCCTGGGAGCCCAGTCCTTGTTATTGTTGCCTATCAGACATACATTTTTAACTGTGTCCAATAACAAAATCTGGCCCAGCTCTCTCCTTTCTCTGGCATGGATTTCAACAGAATAAAACTCCCCACAAGGAACATAGAACAGAGAGAAGTCAGAGGTAGCCAGGAGCCTTGCATAAAATGAGCCCAAGCTGGCAGGAGAAGCCCAGAAGAGCAAAAACAAAACAATGTAAAGGATGGATAGTCATCCATTTTCATCCACTTCAGGCAAAAATAACAAAGACTCCGGACTTCCATGGCCTTAAGGAGTTTGGGTTCAGACTGTAGCCCTGATATTGACTGACTATGCAACCTTGAGGAAATCATGTCCCATCTTTAAGTCTCAGTTTCTTCACTTGTAAAATGAGAGGAGTTGAACTAATTAATTGATCTTGAAGGTTCTAAATTCTAATCTGGAGACGTAGCATGAAATCCTGGATAGAGTACTGAACTTAGCATCAGGAGGACTAGAGATCAAATCCTGCCTCAGAAACTTACTAACTGTATGATGCTAACCAAGATACTTAAACTCTCTGTGACTCAGTTTCCTGATCTGCAAAATGGGGGGATTGGACTCAGTGGCCTCTAAAATCTCTTCTAGTTATAAATTTATGATCCGGTAATGCTATGTCTGTGACTCTACGAAGCCTCTTTAATCCATCCTTCTTAACCCCTGCAAAAATAATCTTCCATAATGTATAAATCTGTTCATAATACTCATCTGTTCAAAAGTTTTCAGTGGATATTGCCAGTTGTGTAAACTCCAAACTCTTCCACTTTGCTTTGAAGGTCTTCCACATTCAACATGGACTCATTCCACTCTCCCCGCCTTCTCTCAACATTCCCTTTCCACAGACTGTGCAATTGAAGGAGGGGGCCCAGGGCAGATATCTCATCATCCCCTGCCTGACTGTCTTCCTGGACTTCATCATGGTCTCCAGAAACTCATCTTCCTGAAAGATTAGTTCAACTCTGAAACTTACATTTCCTCAGTGCCCTTGGCAACTATAATGACTTCTTCCCTCTGATTCGAGAGGAAAGAGGGTGAACATCAGAGACCTTCACCATGAGAAGGCCTTATTGAAGAAGTGAAGAAAATTTGCTGTCCTAAGCATTTCATTTTGATAACTTTGGTCCAATTAATTTAATCAAACTTAGAAAGGTAAGAAGCTAAATCAACCAGCTTTTATAGCTACCCAACCTTTTCAAATCCTTCACACATTTATTGTTAAAGATTTTAAATATAATCATGGGTTACACAGTTCAGTTTATTCCATTGAGATAATTTTCTAAAAAATAAGTATAATCTTATCATAATCCTTTTGGGAATAGAGTATTACCTAGAATTATTGTTAAATGTATTTTTAAAACAAGTTTTTTAGACTGTTTAAAGGTAACTGGAAGAAAGATGGAATAGCACCCTCCCTGTCAGTCTTGAACACGTGTGTGAATTTATAACCACAGAAAATAGTAATTGAAATGCCAGAAATGGAACGGACCTTAGGGATTATACAGTTCAATTCCATACACATACATATACATACATACATACACCCCACAATATCTTAATTTTGTTGTTGTTGTTATTTCAATCATGTCCAACTCTTTGTGACCCCATTTGGGATTTTCTTGGCAAAGATACTGGAGTGGTTTGTCATTTCCTTCTCTAGCTCATTTTACAGATGAGAACATTGAGATAAACAGGGTTAAGTGACTTGCCCGAGGTCACATATCTGAGGCCAGATTTGAACTCAGGAATATGAATACTCTTGACTCCAGGTCTGGCACTCTATCCACTGTACCACCCAGTCCCCAACCTTAAGTGAGGCCTAGAGGAATGTAGTGACTTGGCCATGTCATCAGGACCTATGTGGGTAGAGAAAGAGTGGAGGAGAGGGTATATTTTTCTCCATTTCTCTTTAGCCCATGCTCTACTCCCACTTGTAATAAGATTACCCTATTCCCACTCTTAGTAAGTGAACTTCCTAAAGTGCAGACCTGGTCATGTCATCCCCCAATCAATCAACTCCAGTGGTTCCCTCTTTCCTCTAGGATCAAATAGAAATGTTCTGTTTGGCCTTCAAAATCCTTCCCATTCTGCCTTCTTCCTGCCTTTCCACACTTCTTATGTTTATTCCCCTCTGTTGACTCTACAGTACAGCATGATGTGGCTACTATTCCTCTTACTCTAGCTCTATCATTTCTCACTATCTGCACCCATACTTAGAACACTCCCTCCTCACTTCTCTCTCCTGGGTTCCTTCAAGATTTATCTAAATTCTACCTTTTGTAAGAGGCCTTTCCCATGCCTGTCCCCTCTCTCCTCATTTCTTTCCCTCCCCCTCTTCTAGTACCTTTCAGCTGGGATTAGCTTCTATTTACACTGTATGTACCTTTTATAATTATTTTTGTAATTAACATTTCATAGTACTATATATCAGGCCCTGTGCTGAGCACTTTACAATTATTGTCCCACTTGATCCCCTCGATAACCCTGAAAGGTATCTCCATTTTACAGAAGAGGAAACGGAGGCAAATAGAAGTTAAGTGACTTGCCCAGGGTCACACAGACAGGATATGTCTGAGGCTGGATTTGAACTCAGATCTTCCCCACTCCAGGTCTAGTGTTCCAATCACTATACTACCTAACAGATTGTCTATTGTCTCCCCCATTCAAATGCGAACTCGTTAAGGGTAGGTACTGTGTTTTTGCCTTTCTTTGTATACCCCATAGACTTAGCACAGTGTCTGACACTTTGTAAACATTCAATAAATGTTTTTGATTGTATGATACACCATCTCCACCATCCCAATATACATACTCTCACATATTCAACATGACATCATGAGAAGGAAACTAGATTTGGAGTCATAATAATTAGAGCTCAAATCCCACATACTCTACATGTGATTCTAGATAGGTCATTTGATATCTCTATAGATCATTGTCCTCATCTGTGAAATGGCCATAAACTTACTTGAACTACCTACTCAAAAAAGTTATCTTGAAGATTGACTAATCTTGACTTTGACATTGAACTCTTAGTGCGACCTTGGAAAAATGGCATCCTCTCTTTGGGGCTGATGAGGTTCTGTCTTGTAGCTCTCAGGTTCTCATTTTGATATTTATTCTTTGTTTATATTCTCTATTTTCAGTTCAGCATAGCACAGAAATAGCATTCTCCAAATTTCCAGTGTGATCCAGGGGAAAGAGTAATTATTGGCTATGGAGTCCAAGGACCTGGCTTTGAATGTGTCTCTCTCCTTTCTTCCTCTGTGTACTTGGCTATGGCACTTTGGGCCTCCCCTTTCTCATCTGAAAATTAGAGGGTTGACCTAGATAAGACCTGAGGTTCCTTCTAGCTCTACATTTCTAACTGTATTGGTGGGGCTTTTTGAATGTACCTTATCCAAACGCTTCAGTGGTTCTGTGATCTACCAAGGAGATAATTGGGGGGGGGGGGGCGGGCAGGAATGCCGGGGAGTGATGAGGTCCAGACTTGCTTATGAAACAGATAGCTCCAGAGAAACAGAAGGTTTCTATTGTAAGGCACTGGTGCTTCCATATTTCAGGGGATATGTGATTTCAGTAACATGGATATTCCTGCCAATAGTCATAGCCTCTCAATTTGTGCAAATTGTTCCATAAATCCTACATGGGAAAGGGCCCTGACCCAACGTGCTGGGGAACTTCCCTAAAATATATTGACATTTTGTGGCTACCAGTGGAGCACATGAGTGGTCATACTTCAGCTATCTCCTTGTCTGTTTATGAATCTATCTTATGATGTCATTTATGTAAGTCATCCTATGAAATTTGTTCCCAGTAATATGTTGTGACCTATTTACTTGCATCCTGCATCTCTACATTGTCTCTTAGGCAACTTGCAACTATAATACTACAGAAATAGTGGTATTCCTTGACTTATAGCCATATAATATCCTTAGGAGAATTTTGATGTTAAATAGATAGCTTTTGTATCTTGGAGAAGCATGAATTCAGCAAAAGCATTGTACAATTTCCCCAGCACAATCTAGACCACTCTCATCTTTCTATTCAGTCATTGTCCCAGTAAATTGTCCATCTACAGTGTCTGTCAAAGAGAGGAGTGATTATGTACCAGTTCTCTGTATTATCCATCTGATTTCACTTCAGGGGGAACTGGAGGCATTCTTCATCCAGTTGGCCTTTCTGGTGTGGATAGTTTGTCAAACCATATTCTCACTATAGGTGTTTGCTACTGTCATGAAAGTATGTCCAATGAAATGTCATTGTCATGTATGTCATGTATGTCAAAGTATGTCATGAAATACTGTCCAATGCAGAATCCAAATCACAGAATCTCTAGATGCCAGTGTTTGCACATAATATCATGCTAACTGAATCAATTTCTGATCGTAGAAAATCCTATATGAGATTCATAAACTTTCAAAAAATTTTCACACTATAAAATCTCTTTAAAACAAATATTTGCTTTTTCCATTCCTTTTGATCCAAAATGGAAAACAATAATTCGCTTTGGAATGAAAGCCCAAAAGCTGAGGATTGTATCCTCATTGTTTATCTGGTCCCACCTGCTCCCCCATAAAACTTGTCCTTGTTCTTTGAAAAACAGGTACTTCTTCATCATCTGACAATATAATCCAGAAAGCATATCATGGGGAATCACCCCAGATGCTGCAATAGCAAAAAAAAAAAAAAAGCCTGCAGGTGACATGCAATCATTTTTTGCTCACTCACAGGGAAAAAAAAAATCACTTGCTAAGCGTTTTCTATTTGCAGAATACTACATAAGGGTGAAATCATAATGCTGACAAGGTCAAGCCAGAGTTGAAATGTTCTATTTCAGGAAGAAAGCCTGCAGAATGCAAAAACCCAGAAGGAAACTTTCTGGAAGAGCAAGAAGCTGGAGGGGTGGCCTATCATTATCCAGGAGCATCTGTTAATGAAGCTCTTGAATGTACATGGTGCTGAATTCACATTCTCCTCTGATCCCTCCCCTCATTGTGGTACAGTGGGGACCCTGAGGCCTCAAAGGCTGTGGCAGCAGGCTGTCAGTTTTGACAGCTGCTACTAAGCTCTAATGACTTCAAGTAGATTTCAATGATAGTCTGGGTCTGCCCAAGACCCAGCCTGGAATTAGAGAAAACTAACTTAGGTATGACCAGAAAGTTTCATCAGAGCATTGGCTGAAAGGTGATGCTTTAGATTTTTGAGACCACAACAATTCATAAAACCAAATCCTCTTACCTTTAATATTCTCCCCTTACCTTTCCACCTGCATACAGACTATCCCTCCTTTAAATTCAATTCATATCTCACCTCCATGATGTCTACACTGATCATATCAACCAGAGATTAACTCTCCTTCTGAATTCCTATAACAGGTCTCTTTCTCTCTGATTAATTTTTTTCAAATTTATTCTGTTCATATCTCCTTTTTGCATAATGGTTTTCATGTTTTCTCACCCAATAGACTGGGAGTCTCTTAAGGGCAAGGACTCATTTTTGCCTTTCTTTGTATACCCGGTGCATATCACAATGCCTGACATATGGTAGATGCTTAATAAATGCTTATTGACTGACTGACTGACTGACTAACTGATCCCCTATAACACTCATTTGGCCCCTACTTGTGGAAAACATCTAGCTCTGGATGAATATCCAGATGCTTCAATTCTTGGAAAATTCAGTTGCATCCAGGGGATCTTATCCATCGTCCTAGGATTTTCACTAACTTCTAAATTTCCTTCATCTCTAAATCTCACCTTGAGGAAACTGCCTCTTGGGATGTGCTTAGCCCTTGGGCTGGCTTAGTTGTCTAGGTTCATTGATCTACCACACTCAATGTCTAATCATTTATCTGCCTTTTTCTGCCCCTGTCATTATATCATTGATTGTCTGACTTTAGCATTTTCTCCCAGCACCCTCCACCACCTATGTTTCTCCCTTCTGCTTACTCCCTATGAGAAGATTTATTTGTAAGGGTAAAGAGAATATAGAAATTTAGCAATACTACACCAGGGTAGAGTAATTAGGTCTAGAGCTGAAAGAGACTTTAGAAGTTACGCATTTTACAGATGATGAAGCTAAGTCCCAGAGAGGTTAGAAATTTTTCTCAAGGTAATTAATGGCAAAAATGGGATCTGAACTCAGGTCCTCTGACATCAGAGCCAATGCACTTTCTACTATATTCCGCCACCTCCTACTTTTTACCAATTCCATTCAATTCAACACAGAGTATGAATTCCAAATAAGATGTAGTGCTTTCCACCAATATACTTTATTGATGCATGAACACAGTTGCTGGTCCCTGCAAAGATATGTCATCTTTAGGTCATTCTTTATCTTCTGTGTGATGCAGAAAACAGTTTGACATTTGGGGACTTTTTTCATTCTGTGTCAAACAGTTTAGGATATTTCTCCAGAGACAAGAAAGAATGACTGGAGGGTGTACTTAGCTTTGTTTTTCCTTCTCTGTAATGGCAAACTCCCTCAGATTAATAGAAAGAGGGAACTTTTCTAAAAGTTTTACATCGTGTTCCTTTTCAATGATTAAGTACACATTTCAGGAACCCATTAAAAGGTAAGGTGCATCAGCAGACCTGTTGGTGACACAATGTGACAGGTTCCTATTACTAAGTGGGAACATGTTGCCAAACAGAACATAAAATCCCAGGAGATAATTGAAAATTATCATGAAGACTCATTCACAGAATTACCTTCCAAGGGAGAGAGTGCAGCACAGTGGGAAATACTGTTGGTCTTAGAGTCAGATGCACAGTTTCAAAAGATCAATAAATTGAAGGGTAACTATGACTGTGAGAGGAAGGGAAAGCATGTCAAATATAGACCCGTTGAAGGAATTGAGGATATTTTGCCTAAAGAAGATAAGACTTATGGAGAACATGATGGCCGTCTTCCAAAATTTGAAGGGCTTTCATGGGATAGAAGTACTGGTCCCAGAAGCGAAAACCAGGAGCCATAGGTGGTTACAGAAAGACAGTTCTGAGTTCCCTCTGAGGAAAACCTTGTGACCTGAACCATTCAAAAGTGGAATGGATTGTTTGGATAGACATTGAGTTTATAAGATCATATAAATTTAGACCTCAAGAGCCTCATTTTAGAATGAAGTGACACCTAAAATCACATAGATGGTAAGTAACAAGACTGAGATTCAAACTCAAGGATTCAGACTACAAATCCAGAATCCAAATCTTTCCATTATACAACATTGCTAGATGCCATCGATTAGAGATTGGATGACCACTTAGTATCATAGGTCTGGAGAGCTGTAGAGACCTGAGAAGCCACTGAGTCCAGCACTGACATTTTACAGATGAGGAAACTGAGGCAATAAAGATTAAGTAACTTACCCAGGGTCTCACAGTTAGTAAGTTTCTGAGGCAGGATTTGAATGTAGGTCTTTCTGAAGTATAGTGACTTAACTCCTAGCCCCTAAACCATGCTCCCTCTCATGGGGGTGTTGTAGAAGAGAATCTTGTTGATTGGTTGGTTGTTTGGTTTCAGGTACATATTGGACTAAGTCATTTCTTAAATCAGAAACTACTGCCTTGGAGACTCTATGATTGTATCGGTATTACTTAAGATTTTTTAAACTTATCCTCTTTCTTCTCCAATAGACTTTAATGCAATTCTGTTTGTCTTAGGATATAATTCAGTAGTTACCTATCTGAATGATGACTGCCAAGATTAATGTAGGTATGACTAACAGAGTACTTTTTAAGTCCAGAATTGTGATAGTTTTTCCATGTAGGAAATTCCCAGTATAGAAATCCCTTTCACTAGAGCAGATCAGCAACTCATCTATACCATGCAGAGTTGTTGAATTAAAGTGTTTACCCACAATCACACAATATGTGTTAATTCAAGACTTAGATATGGTCTTCCTGCCTGCATATTGTGTAGTCTCTTTACTATATCACACCGCCTCTCATTTGAGTAATATCATGGATTTATCAGCACACACCAGAATTCACACGTTTCAGTGAATATTGTCCTTCTATTCATTAACCTTAGAGGGCTATTAATTTAGTCTAAAACTGCTCAAGCCATTTTGAAAATTGCTTTTTGTTTGCAAGTTCCGTATGTGCCAATAGTATGACATCAGGTACAAAAAAAAAAAACTAATGAAATATTAGTCTGCATTAATAGAAGCATAGTGTACAGAACATGTCTACACTACCCTGGTCAGACCATAACTACAGTACTGTGTTCAGTTAAGTTCATTTTAGGAAGGACGTTGATAAGCTGAGGCATGTTAGAAAAATCCCAACAAGTACGGTAATGAGATTGAAGGCAATGCCACACAAGGATTGGTTTAAGGAACTGAAGATATGGAGGAATATGGAGAAAAAAATTTAAAATAATAATATGGAGGGGAAATGATAGCTGTTTTCAATTATTTGAAATGCTGTAAGGTGATAGACATGTTCAACTATGCTTTGCTTGGTCCCAGAAAGTCAAAATTAGAAGAAATGGGTGGAAGTTATAGAGAGGCAAATTTTAGCCAAATACAGTCACAGAATAATGAAATTTGAGAGTTACAAGGGCTCTCAATGGCCATCCAGTCCAACCATTACATGAAAGGAATCTCCACTATACCATAGCCAACAAATAGTCATCAAATCTCTGCTCAAAGACCTTTACTGAAAAGGAACCCCACCACCTCTTGAGGCAGCCCTAAAGTTTGGAAAGTTTTTCAGGACCTCAAGCCTACATTTACCATTTTGTAACTTTCACTCATTGTTCCTAGTTTTGCCTTCTAGGACCAAAGTGAACTATTTAAATTACTCTACCATATGAGAGCCCTTGAAACTCTTAAGGACAGCATCACATCCCCCTCCTACAACCCCAGGCCTTTTATCTCCATTGCTAAACATGCCCATCCTTCAAATGATCCTCCTAGAAAATGGACTCAAGGTCCCTTACCACCCTAGTTGCCCCCCTCTAGACACTTTCTGGTTTATCAACATTCTTCTTAAATGTGAATTCAATACTCCAGATGAGATCTGATGAAAACAGAATCCATTGGGGACCATTACTTGGAAATGATGCTTCTCTTAATGCAGCCCAAGATCATGTTGCTGACTCACAGTGAACTTTCAGTCCACTAAAATTCCAAATCCTTTTGGATTTTTTATTTATTCTCTATTTATTCTTGTCCCATTTTATACTTTTGTGTTTGTTTTATTTTTTCCCAAATGAAAGACCAAAGATTTTTTCCTATTGAATCTCATCTAATTAGATTCAGGTTCTAGCCTGTCAAGATCCTTTTAGATACAGAAAACCCCAAGGAATATCAAATGTATTCTCTTTCCTCATAAACTTTATCTTCCTTCTGAATTCATTACACTATCCCTGCAATTTTCCATGTTTGAAATTTTGATCTTGTCTTTGACTCTTCCATACTCTTGACTCTCATAAATATTCAGTTAACAAATACTGTTATTCATAGTATAGCAGAGAGAGTATTGATTCCAGAGTTAGAAGATCTAGGTTCAAATCACACCCGTGATACTTCACACTTGAATGACCTCGGGAAATTCACTCAAGTTTTCAGGGCCTCAGTTTCCTCATCTGTAAAATGATATTGGATTAGATACCTTCTAAGATCCCTTACAGTTACAAATCCATGATAATATGATGCATTCCAATCCTGCAGTTTTGTGATTCTAAGTCCAATGGACCAAAGTTTTAAGGACTTGCGTGTTGGTTGAAGATAAAGGAAAAATTTAAAGCAGTGAGAGCTGGTTAAAAATGGAAGGAGGTGCCTAATACATAATGAATTCCATATCACCAAAAGGAATATTTAAACTAGATCAGTATTACCACTTGTTGGGAATACCACAGATTAAATTCATTCATTTGGTGGAAGACGAGGGGTGGGGAAAAGGATTGTGGATTGGACTATATGACCTTCTCTGGTTCTTCGTAGATCTAGGGCTCTCTAATCCTACCAGTCTTTTGGACTTCCATGCTATGTTTGTGGTTATATTTTAATAGCCATAATGTGCTTATATTTTAATAATGTGCTTATATTTTAATAGCCAAGGGCTATTTTGAGTTAAATTTGATCAATACTGTGGATGATAAAAATGGACAATACTTCATCAGATAACAAAACAATTGGGGTGACTATAAAATACAGGGAATTGCTTTCTTATGTGATCTCTAACAACATTCTGAAGGCAACTGTAAAAAGAGGTGCTTTAAAAATGTTTTAATAACAACAGTAAAAGTTCATTCTTGGCCATCAGTTAGTAATGCCACTTAAGGGGAAGGGAAACACCCCGTACAAATTCTGCAGATTGAACTAATTTGTAGCAGCCTGTTGTTTGAAAACAAACACAGGAAAACTATTTTCTAGGCTACATCTGAATGCCCGGTATTTACCAAAGGAATCATCAAATCAGAAGCATCCTTCTCCTTTAGAAGGTCACAGATGAACAAAATAAACCCCTAGCGTCAGGAAGACGTGGGTTCAAATCCTATTTCTTTTTTTTTAAATTTAATTTTAATTTAATTTTATTTTAATTTACATAATTCATTTCCACGAAATTTTGAGTTACAAATTTTCTCCCCATCTTTCCCCTACCCACCGCCCCAAAACAGCCATCCCATTGTATCCCTCCTCCCCCAATCTATTCTCTCCTATGTCTTCCCCCCTCACCCCTCTGACTTTCTGGTAGAGCAGGATGGATCTCCCTACCACAGTGCCTGTGTATCTCAAGTTCCAGTTGGATGTAGTTAATAATAATAATAATAATAATAATTGTATATATATACATACATATTTTTAACATCAAATCCTATTTCTAATATCAACTATATGATCTAATCTCTCTGAGACTCATTTCTTAATCTGAGAAATGGATATAATACCCATAGCTTTTACCTTATAGACTTGTTGCAGGTCTCAAAAAACATTATCTATTTACATACATATTATACATACACAAACACACATAATACATATATATATGTATGTATACATGTATATACATATCTATATTATTTATAACGTGTATATTATATATGTAATTTTACATCATTTAAAATATTGTAAGCCATAGTATCTAAAGCAGTAAAGAGACTTAAGGGAGACAGAAGAAATAGCATATGCCAGTAAACCAAACCACTACCACTACCTTGACAAGCATTGCCCCTCAGTCCCTGATGGAGATAGCCCCAAACCCGAAACCCAAGATCTCTGGGAATTGCAGTGTGACATTCCCACTCCCCTCCACCCTCCAAGTTGATCAACCCTGCCTCCAACCCAGCCCCTGCAGACATCATCCAGGCAAGCAACCTCTGTGGAGGTTTGACTACGCTTGTTGCAACCCCTGCCTCCTTGGAAGTCATGAGTGTTCTTTCTCCCAAAGCCCTTGGTATTATCATATGGTTCAATATGAGAAACAGATATAAATTTACCAGTGGAAATGCCATTAACAAGCTATACTACCTCTGCTTTGCTGCTGCACCCTAAGACCAAGGGGCCTCTTCATCTTCTTCGCAGTTAAAACCTCCTATTTGTGTTTTCTCCATGAGAATGTGAGTTCCTTGAGAGGTGGGACTATCTCTGCTTTTCTATTTGCAGCCCCAGCACTGACCAGCATTTTGCACACAGTAGGCTCTTAATAATTTTTTATTCATTTATTCATCCATTCATTAAAACACATCATCTAAGTGCTCTGTTGCTGTTGTCATTACAGAGTTAGACCAACAGTGAGTATAATTGAGGTAAAATTTTGCTTCTCCTTACTAATTGTATGTTACTATATGATTAAGGGGACCAATGGACAGGTAGGCCATTTGATTTCTTCAAGATTTAGTCTCTTGATCTGGGAAACAAAAATAATAATTCTTATGTTGCCTTATAGAGATGGCTTATTGTGAGGGGAAAAAGTGCTATAAAGCTGGAAACAGTTTATATAGAACTTAATATTTACATAGCCCTTTAAAACTTGAAAATACACACACACACACATATATATGTATATATATATATATATATATATATATATATATACATACACAGATACATGCACACGATCTTATTTGATCTTTACAAAGTTATTATTATCAATATTTTCCACATCAGGAATCTGTGGATGACAGAAGGCAAATGAGTTGTCCAAAGTCACAAAACTAGTAAATGTCTGAATTAGGATTTGAACCTGTGTCATTGTAACTCCAAGTCAAAGAGTTCTATATACTATATAAGAGACAACACACTTAGCCAGGGGGCAAAGACTAGTCTCGATGCTTTGCAGTTCACTTGTTCTTCATTTGTTCATATGAACAAGAGAAATTTGGAGTTGATGACTGGAGAACCCCAAACCCTAAATACTTTGATGATTATTGGGAAAATGTACATTGGTTGAGTATGGCTTAGCTGGAGGAGATGTGAATTATTAAACATATTGGTTAATTACCATAAGCTAGAGGGAGGTTTCTCACTGAGACCATCCAGCTTGGAAGTAAGATATGTTCACCTAAGAAAAGATCTCATAATAATGAGAAAAAAAATGTGATACTTCTTTGTACTGCCACTTGGGCAGCTAGGTGATGCTGCGGATATAGCACTGGGGCTGGAGTCAGGAAGACCTAAGTTCAAATCTGAACTCAGATACTTACTAGCTGTGTGATCCTGGACAAGTCACTTAACCCTGTTTATCTCAGTTTCCTCATCTGTAAAATGAGCTAGAGAAGGAAATGGCAAACCATTCCAGTATCTTTGTCAAGAAACCCCTGAAGAGGGTCTTGAAGAGTCAAATAGGACTGAAACAACTCAACAACATTGTCACTTGCTTCCTGGAAAAGGGTTTATTGGGGAAAGAGAAGTTATAACTCTTTGTAGTACTACTTGTTGCTGAGAACTTTAGAGTCGAATCAAAGCAGCAGAACTGGAGACTCTTCTCTGCAAAGTCTTTGCTAGGGCTCTCTACTCTTCTCTGACAGATCACAGCACTTCCTGATCATCAAAGAGGGCCAGCCCCCCCGGGGAGCAGAACAGCACACCATCAGAGAAGCATACCTATGTGTATGTTGAAACCATCTGTAACCACCGTTCTAACCACCTTATAAGAGTCCGCTGGCAAACAGTACAAATCAGGGCTTGATTTGTTGTTTTGTTGATTATCTAGTTTTAAGAAAGGCTTAGCAATGCAGATAAAATTGAAACGTGTGTATGTGTGCAGACATTTTTTTTCTAGTCGTTAAACATTTAGGAAGCTAGGTGGTGTAGTGAATAGAGATCTAGGCCTGGAGTGAGGATAGAATTGAGTTCAAACTTGGCCTCAGACACTTACTAACTGTGTGACCCAGGCAAGTCACTCTATCTTCCTTAGTTTCCTCATCTGCAAAATGGGGACTCAATAGCACCTACCTCCCAGGGTTGCTATGAGAATCAAATGAGACAATATTTGTAAAGTGCTTAGAATAGTGCCCAGCACAAAGCAAATGTTTACTAAATGCCTATTTCCTTCCCTCATCAGTGAGAGGAGAGAGAGAGAGAGAGAAAGACAGACACACGGACACAGAGAGACAGACAGAGATAGAGACAGAGAAACAGACAGAGAGAACGTAGAAAGAAAGGCAGGGCAGAGGGTGGGGGGAACCATTGTGTTGTACCATGAATTATTATTAGTCAATATCCCTTTCTCCAACAGAAAGCTCAGATGAGAATATCCCATTTCTCTTCCTTCAAATTCCTGGAGAAGGTCTCTCTCCAAATGTCATCTCATTGCTTTTGCACCATATTCTATTGGGAAAACAACAACCTTTGGCCAAAAATCTTGCAGCCAAATTTTGCTATATTTGATACAGATGCTTCTCATTCCTAAAATCTTGTGGCTCTGGATCCTGTCTTATGCTTTTGGGAGGAGGGGATATGGACCCAGCACATTTTCTTGAGCCAGAACAAAAATAAAAAATCCTTTCCAAAATCCCTCCAGTAAATATAATCTGACAGTGACAGATGAACTGCAAAGCTTATGTGCTCGTATAACATGCATATAAATATATTTTTTTCAGCTGTCATAAAGCATTGTGGACCTTAATTACCCAGCAGCTACAAGACCTAATCTTTTTTTTGTGTGTGCCTGCAACATTCTGGTTTCCCTGGGAGAGGCTGATCTGGTTACAGTGTAATTCTGCTGACCTACTTTTACTCACTTTTCTTAAAGGATAACAACATCATCCATGCTGTTTCACCAGTTTCAATGACATCCCCCTATGGGAAATTTCCAGAATCTATCCTGAAGTTCATTTGAAGGACTTAGCAGAGAAAGCACTGAGTTTCAGAATCTCAGCATTGGAAGGGGCCTCAAAGGCCATGTCATCTAATCCCTTCTACAGCACAGCTGACAAGACATCCTCCCAGCCTTGGCTTGAAGACCTCTAGTGAAAGGGACACCGCTAGGAGTTTAGTACTTGCCATCCTTCAGTGGTTTGCAATCGTGCCTGACTCTTCACAATCCCATTTGGAGTTTTCTTGGCAAAAATACTGTAATGATTTGCCATTTCCTTCTCTAGCTCATTTTGCAGATGAGGAAACTAAGGCAAACAGGGTTAAATGACTTGCCCAGGGCCACACAGCCAGTCAGTGTTTGAACTCAGGAAGTTGAGTTTCCTGACTCCAAGTCAGGAATTCTATCCACTCCACCACCTAGCTGCTTTAACGTTTTAAGAAGTATTTTACCTGACATAAGGCCTAAATTTGCCCTTTGTAACTTCCACTCATTGCTTGGGATGCTCTTCTTTGGTCCTAGCTGAATAAATCTGATTCCTATTGAACATGTTAGTCTTTCAGACACAAAGACAGCTAATAGTCACCACCTCCATTCCTACTCCCTGCTAGTGGCATGAATTCAGGACCCTTCGCCATCCTTAATATCTTCCTCTTGGTATTCTCCAGCTTAACTGCAGCAAATTAGTCAGAGGACTTAGATTTTTAGTATGGGACTATTAGCTGCCATCTACATTCTCCTTCCCTCCCTAACATGGCCATTTGATGAATTAATACAACAGCGAAGTTACCTTCACTCTCATTGACAAGCTGATGAACAGAACTGGAAAAGATCATGAAACCAAACTGAGAGGGTCCACTACAAGTTTATGTTGTATAATCTCAACTAAGCCCTCACTGCACCAAGCCTATCCTTTACTATGCCCTTCAACACAGTGGATATTCCAAAACTTTTCATCCCTCTTCGTAGAACCCTTTCACCTCATTCTCTCCACTGAAGACTTCACATTTCACACACACACACACACACACACACACACACACACACACACACACACACACACCCCCAAAAAAACCAAACCTGAGACCAGTTACCACGTCTTGTATCACATAGACATCTTTTCCCCTAAACTTCTTAACATCATCTTGCATAAAGAGGTGTGACCCTTCTCCTTGCTAAAGCAAACCCCTCTATATGTATTTTTGATCCCATCCCCTTTGCTCACCAGGAGATTGTCCCAACTGTTATCCTCAATCTCTCTGTTTCTGTCTCTGTCTCTCTCATCCTCAACCTCTTCTTAACTACTGGCTGATGCCTACAAACATACTATGTCTCCACTATCTTTAAAAATAACCCTCACTTGGTCCAAACATCACTTAATTACCTAAACTCCTTGTAAAGTCACCTACACTTGATCCCTCCATGTAATCTCCTCTTCCTCACTTCTAAACCTTTTGCAATCAAGTTTCTGACCTCATTCAATTGAAATTGTTCTCCACAAAATTACCAATGATCTCTTAATCATTATATTTAACTTATTTTTTCTAAATTCTCATCCTTCTTGACCTCTCTGCAGTCTTTGTCACTGTTGATCACCCTCTCTTCCTGAATACTATCTCTTCTCTAAGTTTTTTGTGGAACTGCTTTCTCTTGGTTATTCTCCAACATGCCTAAATATTCCTCTGTCTCCTTTGCTGTATTGATTTAGTTTGAAAGGAATTTGTTGCCAATGGAACAGGCATTCCAGAGGGCACAGTGGAAGAGCTGGGAAGCATTTGGATGGAATTTTGGGGTAAGTGGGTTGAGGTGGATGAGAATAAGGAGTTGTTTGGCTGGTGATGGGGAATTAGGTTTGGATGATGACCAACAGAGATTCAAAATCCCCTGTATGTATGACCCAGTGTAAGAATGTTCATCTTTGAAGAGAGGGCACAATTTATCTTCTCAAAGGAGGCATTCAAAATATTCAATTAGTAGACATCTTATTTCTACTTCTACAGCATCTCTCACATCCATCTCCTTGTCTCTACTCACACCAATATCACTATAGTTCAGGACTTCATTGCTTCTTGGTGGAGTTATTGTAATAGTCTCATAATTGGTCTCCATGCTTCATGTCTATCCCTTTGATAATCTATCATATGTATACTGAGGCAGAGCTGTGTTGAGAGCACTGGACTTGGAATTGGAGAGATTTGAGTTCAAATTTGACTTCGGAAGCTGATTAGATTTATGAATGTTTAACTTTTGCCTCAATTTCTTCATCTTTTGTAAAGATGCCTCTTGTAAAGGCAAACTAGTCCATCTTTTGCCTTCATTCTTATGTAACCTTTAACTACTGAATGGATGTTGCTTCAGATAGACTGAGACCTGGGAAAGACCTCAATTTAAAAAGGCCAAGGTCTCTCACTGCATTGAGGACCTTCTCCAGTTGTCCTGACCTGTATCTTGTCACTGGACTCCAGTGACTTTGGAAGAGAAAGTGAGGCTGATGACTTTTGCACAGCTCTGTTTCACTCAAATCCAATTCACTTGCTAGTCAAGACATCACCCTCTTGATGTCATCAGTCTTCAAGAATGAAAGAGGAACAACATCTTCATCTAAATCATGCCCACTAATCATGGGTGCCCACCATCATCTCATCTTGGGTCATCTTCTGTTCTCCCTAAATACTACCTTGCTTGGTGATCATAATAGTTTGCACGAGTTTTAATTATCTTCTTCTTGAATATAATTCCAAGATCTATATATCCAGCTATAATCTCTCTCCTGAGTGAGTCTTAATCTCTCTCCAGTCTTATATCATCAATCATTTCTTTTTTTAGATATCTTGAACCAAATATGCCATAAGGCCACTCAAGATGTCCAACAGAACTTATCATCTTTCCCTTCAAACCATCTCCTTTTTCCAACTTTTCTATTACTACCAAGGGCTCTACCAGTCTTCTACTCATCCAGGCAACCTTGGTTTCATCCTTTATTCTTCTCTCACCCCGTAAATTTAATTTCTTGATAAGTCTTTTTGTTTCTACCCTTGCAAGATCTTTTGTATATGTTTCCTTCTCTCCACTCACATTAACACAGTACAAACTCTGATCACCTCTCCCTTGGACTATTGCAATAGCCTTCTGATCTTTCCCCATGTGTCAAGTCTTGCCCTGTTCTAATCTTTCATCTTCTCAGATGCCAAAGTTATTTTCGTAGGTCTGATCATATCATTTCCCTACTCAAAAAAGTCCATTGGCTTCCCATTACCTCCAAGATCAAATAAAAATGATCTGTTTGACATTTAAAATTTTTTACAACCTTCATCTCTTTCTAGTCTTACCTTTACTCCCCTCCATCCCCTGTGATCCAGCTACTCTGACCTTTTAGCTGTTCTTTACATACCACACTCTGTCTCCCAATTCTATAGTTACAATGGCTGACTCCACTACCTCCAATGCTCTACTCCTTCACTTCTTAATCCTGGCTCCCCTGACTTTTTACAAAATTCAGCTCAAATCCCATCTTTTGCAAGAGGTCTTTTTCAATCCCCTACTTCCTACAGGTGCCTTCCTTCTGATAACACCTTCTAAGTATATGGTATATCTCTTGTGTGCCTTGTTTCTCATATTCACATATTATCTCAAAATGTGAGCTTGAGGGCAGGCACAGTATATTTGTCTTTGTTTATATTCCCCTCATGCTTATCACAGTACCTGGCATGTATTAAGCACTTAATAAATATTTTACTGACTGACTGGCAAGTACTATCAAACTGGAAAAGTTTTGAGTACAGAACAGTGATGCATCCCATATCGGTTCTCCAGGGAAAAGCCAAGAAAAATTTAGAGAAGGTCGGAATCACATGGTTAGCCAGGGAGCAATGGATTTGTTTGGCTATGGCATTTGAAAAAGGCCATCTACAACATACACATTAAATTGGGTATCTTACCCTACAGGAAAGTAGGGGGGAAGGGGATAAGAGTAGGGATGATAGAAGGGAGGGCAGATTGGGGGAGAGGGTAGTTACAAGCACATACTTTGAAAATGGACAGGGTCAGAGTAAAAAATAGAATAAGTGGGGGGCAGGATAGGATGGAGGGAAATATAGTCAGTCTTTCACAATATATCCACTATGGAAATGTTTTGTGTAGCTACACATGCACAACCTATATTGAATTGCTTATATTCTCAGTAAGGGTGGGTGATAAAGGAATAAGGGAAAGAATCTGGAATTCAAAATTTTAAAATCAAATGTTTAAAATATTATTATTATTATTATTATTATTATTATTATTTACATGGAACTGGGAAATAAGATATACAGGCACTGGGGTTTGGAGATCCATCTTGCCCTACGGGAAAGTCAGAGGGGGTATGGGGAAGGATATAGGAGAGAGCAGATTGTGGGAAGGGGTATTCAGTGGGATCCTTGTTTTGGGGTGGTGGGTAGGGGAAAGACAGGGAGAAAATTCGTAACTCAAAATCTTATGGAAATGAATGTTGTAAACTAAAAATAAACATAAAGTTAAAAAAAGAAAAAAGCCATCTACTATACTTCTCTAAGGTTTTTGTTTCTGTTTTCAAGTTTTCTGTGTTGATTGAGGGAGTTTCCACATTAAAAACAAACCATCCTTTAAGACATTCTTTAAGTACTGAGTCTAATGCATAGAATAAGTATATTGTGGTTGAGTCATTTTTGACAACTCTGACTCTCCGTGACCCCATTGGAAGTTTTCTTGGCAAATATACTGGAGTGGTTGGCCATTTCCTTCTCTGATTCATTTTACAGATGAGAAACCGAGGCAGACAGGATTAAGTGACTTGCCCAAGTCACACAGCTAGTAAGTGTCTGTGGTTGGATTTGAACTCAGGTGCTCCTGACTGGGCTTGCCACTCTACAATTATTTCATATCTAATCTTTATAACTGAAAGGGACCTTGGGGGCCATTTAGTCTAACACATCGACTAATGGAATGAATTCAGTTCAACAATTCAATTTGATATATATTACTTGGAGGAGATTCATGGGTTTCTAAATTTAGAGTTGGAAGAGATCTTGGAGGTCAAATGGGCCAATTTACTCATTTTATGAATGAAAAAAAGATTAAAAGGACTCTGTTTAAAAAAAGAAGGAAGAAGTGAAAGAAGGCAGGAAGAGAAGGAGGGAGGGGTGGAAGAATAAGGGAGGAAGGAAAAGAGGGAGATGGTGGAAAGAATAAAGGAAGGATAAAAGGAATAAAGGGAGGAAGGGAAAAAGAAAATAAGGATGGAAAAGAGGGAGGGAAGGAGGGAGGGAAAAAGAAAAGAAAGAGGGAGGGATGGTGGGACTACAGGCATGTGCACCATGACTGGCTATTTTCATTTTAGCAATGAGAGAGGTTAAGTGAGTTGTGCCCAGTCACAAATACAGTAAGTTCCTAAGGCAATATTTAAATTCAGATCTTCCTGACTCCATGTCCAGCACTCTATATAAAACATGCTGATGAATATGTTTCCTAATTTCCCCTACAAATAGTCTAATTGGTCAAAGTTCTTCTCAAAATGTGGTACCCAGAGCTAAATACAATAGTCCAGCTGTGTTCTGACTGTGGCAGACATCTGTACAACTCTCACTTTCCTCCTCCTGGACACCATGACTTGAGAATTTTTTGATGGTCATTCCATGTTGTTCATTTCTACAGCATATAGCCCATAAAACCCACATCATTGTTCTTAAATGTTAAGTTATACCAGTGATTGTCACAAAAGTCAGGAACCTCTCAAGAAGAGCTGATTAAATGCCTGGGATTTTTAAAAAATGTAGTATGATGGGCTCTAGTTCATCAAATGCCTTATTTGCTGATGTGCTTTTCAGAGGTGTATCCTGAGCAGGCCGTAGGCCTGCTAGAAGCAGGGTACGGCATCAAACAATACCACCTCACAATTCTAGAGACCTTTAACAGTTTTGGAGCACTGTTCTCACAATCATAATATTTAGTTAAGTTTTATCATCCCAATTTTACAGATGATGAAATTGATATTCAAAGAAGTTGAATGACTTAATGGTGATTTCATTCTCCATGGTCCATGCAACCAGGATTTCAAACCGAAGGTTTCCTCTTCTCTACCACAATGCCTCTGAATCAAAAACTGTGCAGCCACCCAAGGGAAATGGGATTGTTTGTCTCTGGGACCAGTGCAAATAAAGATACATGATCAGCTCCGTCCACAGGATGTAGAAAGTGGGCTAGTCGCCCGGGAATAGCCTGAACCTTTTCTGCATCTCTAACTCAATTTGTAGGTTCAATTGTCAGTCATTTGGAGCTCACAGATGGGAATGCAGTGCTAATAGTTACTTCATTAACTTTCCAATTCCAGGGCATGCTGTTTTTTCCAAGAACTCCCTGCCCAAACAATGCCCCTAATAGGAGGTAACAGGGGGTCTAACTCAATAGTGAAAAGACAGTTCAGTGTCTGGTTTCACATAATGTAACACAAATGAAAATGGTGATATAAATCTTTCCAACAACACAAGTCTTTCTGATGCTAATACAAGGTTGTTTCAGAAACATAAGAGCATGCCCAGGAAAACCTAAGGCTCTTCAATCATCTTAGTAATGTTCCGGGGTATTTAAGAGCAATTCATTCAAAGCCTTTCAAAGAGTTCATAGTCTAATGAAGACAACATGCAACATCTGTGTACAAACAAGCATATAGAAGATAGAGCTGAGTAGCACAGTGGATGGTGCTGGACCTGGAGTCAGGAAGATCTGAATCAAAATTCTGTCTCAGACACTTACTAGTTAAATGATCCTAGGCCATTACTTCTTTCAGATTCACTTGGTTCCTCTATAAAAAGGGGATGATAATAGCCCCCATCTCCCAAAGTTGTAATGATGATCAAATGAGGTAACCTGTAAAATACTTTTTAAGCCTTAAGGTACATTACAAATGTTAGTTACTACAAAATCACTTATTATTGAATGATAAATAAACATATTATTATTATTATTATTAAATTATTTATAAGATACAAGCTTATAGTATAGCTCTGAAGAAAGGACAATTACATATAAAAATAACTGATGTCCAGTGGAATGGAAGCTCCTGGAGGGCAGGATGTGTTTTTCATTTTTTTGTCTTTCTGTTTCCAGTACTGTGCCTTGCTTTGTACACTTAATAAAGGCAATATGTGCTAAGTGTCGAAGTAGTAGTCAATCAATGAACATTTATTAAGTTGCTGTAGTGTGTCAGGCAGTAGGCTAAGGGGTACAGATACATAAAAAAGAGCCAAATGAGTGTCTCTGACTTCAAGGAACTCACAATCTAAATGGCAGTCAAAAGCAAGCAAATATGTACAAACAAGCTAAATATGGGGAAAATCAGAAATAATTAATAGAGGGAAAGGACAAGACTTAAGAGGGGCTGGGAAATACTTCCTGTAGAAGGTGGGATTTTATTTGGGAATGAAGAAAGCCAATAGGTGGAGATGAGGAAGGAGAGCATTTCAGCATAGGGAACAGGCAGGGGATAAAAGCATCTGGAGTTGAGAGATGAAGCATCCTGTACAAGAACAGCCAGGAGGCCGGTGTCATTGGATCGAAGAGTACGTGGAGAAGAATAATGTGTAAGAAGACTGAAAGGAGGAGGGGGGTAGATTGTGAAGGGCTTCGAATGCCAAACAGAGTATTTTGTTTTTGCTCCTGGAAGTGATGGGGAGCCACTGGAGTTTAATGAATAAGAGAATGGCATGGTAGCAGTAGATACAATTGGAAGAGAGGAGGGATACTTGCCTGGTCTGTTTAACATCCCTGGCCTAGGTCATTGGGAGGTGATGTGACTAGCTCTGTGCCACACAGTCTTATGTATCAGAGATACAGAGATACAGAGCTCAGATCTTCCCAACCAGGAACAAGAGAAACTATAAAAGAAAGAGGGACGGGGTTTGGTAACAAAGGGAATTGAGGGAAAGGAAGAAGGAGATGATGCTCTTCCCTCTCCTACTCTCTTCTGCCCACAAAAAGCTTCTATTCTGAATGTAACAGAAGCAAGGTGGGCAGAGTTACACCTAACAAGAATTTGTGGAGCAGAACTTCTGGGTAAACAGTTAATATTTACATAGTGCACCTGTTGTGTGCTGGGGACTCTGCTAAGTCCTTTATCGATGTTACCTTGTTTGATCCTCACAAGGGCCCTGGGAAGGAAGTGCTATTATTAGCCCCATTTTACAGATGAGGAAACTGAATCTGGGAGACAGTAAGTGAATTGCCCAGGACCATACAGCTAGTAGAGGTCTAAGGCCTTATTTGAACTTGGGCCTTCCTGACTCCAGGCCTGGCGCTGTATCCTCTGTGGCACACACAGTAGTCGTCCAAAAAGAAAAATGTATATACATCTTATTATGTGAAGGAGAGAAGATGGGTTCTCCTCCACCTGGCTACACCCTGATTTGTGTTTGTTTCAGGCCTGAATTGATTTTCTAGCAGTAGGTAAAGTTAGGGGCAAAGGTGGAGCAGAATCGAGGCAGTTCAGAGGGTGAAATGGGGGACTGAGGAATCTTTGATCTGGAGGCTGAGAGCAGGGAGGAAGCCATTGTAGGCATGATTCCCTTCCTGGTTACCCTACCATACTATGGAGATGGGGAAGGGAAAAGAGCAAAGGGGAACAAAGAAAACCTTCTCTCTAATCCTAGATGTTCTTACTGTTGTTGAGTCATTTCAGTCATATCCAACTCTTCATGACTCCATTTAGGGTTTTCTTGGCAGAGATCCTGGAGTGGTTTGCCATTTCCTTCTCCAGCTCATTTTACAGATGGGGAAGCTGAGGCAAATGGGGTTAAACGACTCACCCGGAGTCACATAGCTAGGAAGTATCTGAGGGCACATTTGAACTCAGGTCCTCCTGACTCCAGGACTAGGGCTCTCTCCACTGTGCCACCTACAATATTCAATCTGACCTTAAAGTTTTTATTCCCAACCATCTGCCAACCCCTGAGGACTGCACTTGTTCCCAAGTAGTCAGAGTCATCTTATACTAAACAGCATGAAACCTTTCACATAATAGTGGGTATTTATTAATTGGATTAAATTTATTAGAATTGAACTTTAAGTTCTGGCCATCACATTTGAAGAGTGATATTAACAAGCTAGGGAGCATCTACAGAAGAACAAGGGGAAGTCATGTCAGCCAAAAAATTGGAGATGTCTAGCTTAGAGGAGACTCAAGGCAGAGGCACAGCAATTAGGGAGAGATGGACAGAGAGATAGGACAGAGTGCACGGCTGGGAATCAAGCACGAAAGCCTGTGTTCTCATCCTGCTGCCCACTCAGGAATTGTGTGACCCTGGGCAAATCAATTAATTTCCCTCAGGCTCATTTTCCTCTTCTGTAAAATATGCATAATATGTCCTTCCTTACAGCATAGTTCTAAGGCTCAACTAGATAACGTGTAAAGCACTGTGTAGACTTTATATGTTATCAGTTATCATCTTCCAATATTTGAAAGGCTTGAGAAGACAGATTTGGCCTGCTTGGCCCCAGAAGGCAGAGCTAAGGAGGAGGAGGAAATTGCAGAGGCAGATTTCAGCTTCTCTTGAAAGTGAGGAAGAGCTTCCCACAAATTAGAGATGTATTCTGAGCTGTTTCAGCAAGTGATGGAGCCCTATATCAGGTATC
>CM053580.1:506757209-506767662 GCA_028627135.1 Pseudochirops cupreus
GAAGAAATACCCTGCAATCATCCAGGTCAGCACCTCTGCAACTTATAGTCTTAGAGAGATGCCTAGAGTACTGAAAGGTTAAGAGACTTGCCCAGGGTCACACAGACAGTATACATCAGAGAGAGTCTTTTAGTTCTAAGGCTGGCTCTTTATTCACTATGCCACAACTGCCATATGTGTGTATATGTAAATATATGCATATATACACATATTCTATGTTCACATGTACATACACGTGTGTACATGTGTGTGCGTGCACACATATACAAATTTGGACTCTGGATATTCCTGATTACCTCCCTATTCATTTAACTTTTTATTGATCTTTTGTTGTTACATCACCTTTATTTCTGAATTGATCTGTCTTCCCTTCCTGAGGCACTGTGTCATCCCTTATAACAGGGAATAAAAAAGGAAAAAATGAGTTGTTTCGCAGTATCAGCCAATGCATCAAGACAGAATGACTGCAGGTGCAAGCCATGTTCCTTTTCTCTATTTTAGTTTGCTCATTTGTAAGGTGTTTCCCATTCATAGTGGGTTTTAGGTTACACCAATCATTCTTCAGCACAAACGAGCTTGTCGGATTGGTATGGCATAGTGGATACAGAAGCAGCTTTGAAGCTGGTTCAAATCTGACCTCTAGTATATACTGGCTGTGTGACTCTGGAGAAGCCTCTTAATCTATCGCAGTCTCCAGGCCACTCTCTAAGACTGCAATTTGCCAAGAAGATGCCGACCTGTATTGGTAGGGGGAGTCTGCTATATCAGTGACATCCTAAGTCCTGCAATTATCTTATTCAAGTATGTATATATGTATGTGTATAAGTATATATCTATATCTATATCTATATATATATATGTATGTATATAAGTATGTATATATGTATGTATATAAGTATGTATATATGTATGTATATACGAATGTGCATGTATATATACACGTATGTATGCATGGATGGATGTATGTGTGTGTACATATGTATGTATGGATGAATGATATGCATAGGGACTGGCCTGTGATTTGATTAGTATAGGGAACTCTCAGGTGAAGAAATACCTTGTAATCAACCCCCAATTTAATAATAAAAGCTAACATGTATAAGGGGGTTCATGTTTGCATACATGTTGGGATCTAGTGCTGAGATAAAAGATTTCTAGTGCTGAGATAAAAGATAAAAGAATCTGCAAAGATTCTTCTTTGCAGAAGACTCAGATAGGACAGTTCATGCAGGAAATACTAGATGCTTTTATTTGGCATATTTAAGGGAAGCCCAATGGATTAAGAGGGAATATCAAAGGAAGCATAAAGGGAAGGAAAGAAACAACAAAAGGAAGAACAACAGGGCAACATCCACCTTACACCCTGGGGCATCAACTGATACCTACTACAAAGGGCATCTCATTCACTAAGCCTAGGACTTGGGAAGGGCAAGTAAGAGATACAAACATAGATACGTAACAATCAACAGACATTTATTAAATACCTTTTACACACCAAACATCATAAATACAAAAGTGAAACAATCCTTTAAGGCTCTCAAGGAGTCTACATTCAATTGGGAAAACAATATGGATACACATAAATAGATAAAAATATATCTTTAAAATAAATACTAGCTGTTGTGTGGTTCAGGAAAGGCCTCACGGATCACAGAAAAAGGAAAATGATCTAACTGTAAAAGATATTTATAGCAGTTCTTTTTAGTGTTGGCAAAAAATAGAAAATTAAGCCTATCAGTTGGGGAACCGTTGAACAAGTTGTGGTGTATGATTATGATGGAATATAACTGTTCTGTAAGAAATGGTGAAGGGGAAGAAAAATCTGGGAAGACTTGTATGAACTGATGCGAGATAAAGTGAGCAGAACCAAGACTCGATTCCTCTGATTAAGATGATGATGATTCAAAACAATTTCAAAGGAATCATGATTAAAAAATGCTATCTACCTTCAGAGAGAAAATTAATGCATTCTGAGTGCAGGATGAAGCATATTTTTTTACTTTATTTTTCTTGCTTCTTTCTGTGATATGTCTATTATAGAAGTAAGTTTTGCACGACTTTATGTGTATAATGAATATCATAATGCTTGCTTTCTCAGAGGGTAGGGGGAGGGCCAAATGGAGGGAGAGTTCAAACTTCAAAAATGTTTGTTAAATTTTTTTAAATAAAAATTATTTTAAAAGGACCTAATATTCTCTTTGGGAGAAGCAACATAAACAAAAAAACAGGGTGGGGGAGGGTAGAGTGTACACACACTATACACACACACATATGTGTGTATATATATATATATATGTATATATATATATATATGCACACACACACATATATCATATCTCATGTAAAATCCAATGCTTGTACTATGTTGAAAAGGAAACTGGGGCTACTAATAGGTGAGGGTGAGGAAGGAGTGCATTCCAGGTATAGCAGATAGTCTATGCAAAGGCATGGAGATAGGAACGAGCAAGAAATAGCCTGAAGAATTAGCAATTTGGCTGATCTGTAGAGTGCTTGAAGAAGAATGCATTCTAAGCCTAGAAGAGTAGTTTGGAGCCAAGCCTTGAAGGATTTTAAATGGCAAACAAATGAGTCTCAGACACAGTGGTCTGCAAGACATGGCAACAAGACAGAGTCTGTGATGGTGTTTGCAAGAAACACCTCCCAAAATTTATAGCACGGTTACATAAGCTCTTCATAGGTCTCCTGGGTCCATTCTTCAAGAAAATTAAAGCAGTTCAGGGATTAGGGCTGCTTCATGTGTTTAATGGGGAGGAAAGGCTCCCTGCTCAGGTGAATTTGATTGCTTTCTCAATCAACCCTGAGAACACAGGCAGCCAGAAAACTGGAGGTTTCCAGTCTGGAATAGAAAAATTCCAGATTTGGGGAGGAGGTGGCATGAGGAAAAGGGCAAAGGGAGGGGCCTATGAAGCAGAAGGAGGAGGAGGTGTGTGCATGGGTCCAAGGGCAGAAGCAACTTTGGTGGACTTCTTTTTTTCCTGGACAACAATAATACATTATCTCATATGAGCCTCACAAATACCCTTTTGTTTTAGGCATGATTATTATCTCCATTTTAGAGCTGAGGAAACTAAATCTCAGATGTTAAGCAACAAGTCACTCTCCCAACCCCAACCTCCTACAGTTAGGAAATATCTGAGGAAAGATTTAAACACATGACTTTCTGACCCCAAATCCCAAGCTTTATCCATGCCTGTGCTGAATCTCATTTCACTGATGAGGAAACAGAGATTTCAAAGAGGATAAATGACTTGTCTCTATATGGCCAAACACCTAATAGACATTAGCACCAGATTCAAATCTAGGTCTTGTGATTCCAGGTCTGACATTCTTTCTCCTCCACAAGATTACTGATTTAAATGGAGGCCATGTTTTACCTGTCTGTATTACATCATTGTTTCAAAGCAAAAGATCTTGCCTACTCCAAATTCCCTATAAGAGGTGACCAGGAACATTGTTAGTGAAGCCTTCAGGATTAGACATGAATAGGAGCTTAGAATACTTGCACTTCTGCACTTGATCTTTTGGGTGTGGGCTTATCAGCTCTTTATTTCTAAATTTAGCCACTTATAAGGACATGAAGTGTGACTAATAGGACTAAGATGGACCACAGAGCAAACAAAGTGGCATGTAGCATCAGTCATCAGGTGATGAAATACAGCCACCGTCTTCACTAGTCTCAACAACCTCAAAGACTTGTGATGGTGTTCCCTCTTCCCTGGGACTTATGGGGAGATTATTTCCTGCTGAATTCTGCTGAATGATGCATTTGTCACAGAAACACATTCAAAGGGATGTTTTTTGTTCAACTTAGACATATACAGATTTAACATGATGATGGAGATACCATCCCTCCCTTAGTCTCCCTGAAACTTCTTCCTTATAACCTTGGCTTATCTATTTTCTACCTACCCCCTATGGCTCAGTTCAGGTCTCTCACTTCCTAGAGGAAGTCCACACTGATATCTCCTTTTTCCAACACCAATTGTATCTACATCTTTAACAAAAATCAGCTTCTCTGCCCGTTGTTTTGTTCTCTAATTGTAATGTGAAATATATCACTTTGCTATATACTGTTTCATGCAGTAATTGTTTGATGCACCTGCCTTCTCTCTAGCTAGACTGTGAGTTTTCAGATAAAGGAATTATGGCCAATGAACCAGTCACAAAAATCAAGATTCAGGAATTGAAATGTTTGATATTGTTATGACTGGTCCAACGTAATTTTATTCATTCATTTATTCATTCAATCACAAAACTCACATTTATTTAACTTAGCACATGCTCTGAGCTCACTCCTAACCCCAACTAAAACTGTATGGCTAGGTCCCCACTGGATAGCTAGTTATTTCACATTTCTAGGAGATCACGAATGTTTGGGGAGATGTTTTTCTAATGCTCTAGCACATAAGTCCCTACTAACGTACTTCTATTAATTATCAGTTGACATTAATCAGCCAGCTGGACTTAGCTTTAAGTTAGGGGTATTTACTAAGATGATATATAGTAAAAATACTAGATACAAAAATTCCTGCAAACCTGGGACATACTCTCCCCTCCCCCCTCAAAAAAAAACTGAATCCTAGGGAAAATGGTCTTAAGTGAAAACTCCTGGCTCCTGAACGTCCTTTACTAGAAGTTGTTTTATTCTCTTTGTGGGGCCATCAAGAAGTTCCCCTTACATATGGTTTAGCATTCTGTTGAGGTCCTGAAACTGCCTTTTCCAGGTGTGTGTCCTAACTCTCAATGCAGATGCTGTCACCAGTCACTGATATTCCAGATGCAACACTAAGATGCCCATGAGATATCCAAATCCCCCGACCATGCAAACCTCCTTCTAGTCAAGGGATATAAGAGAAAACAGGCACTCTACACAAGCAGTTCCATTTCAAAGGCTTGACATTTCTGTCAGCTTCAGTCACATATTCAAATGCTGGGTTAGGAAATGGCCTGCTATTTTATAGAAGACTCACAGGTCATGATAGAGCACAGGCTGAGAGTACTACCATTCTTGGGCTCATTGATACAATAGGAGGGCTCTCATTTGATAACAGCATCAGGGCTAGAGTATTTTGTTAGTTACTTTAAGGCCAGTTATTGATTCAATTGACCCCCATCCTTATACTTAAAATCTATCTTGTGCCAGGGACAGTGATGGGTGCTGATTAAAAGCCCTCAAGGACCTGATACTCTCTTTGGGAGAAGCAACATAAACAAAAAATGGGGTGGAGGAAGGGTAGAGTGTACACACACTATACATACATACACACATGTGTCTATGTGTGTATATATACATATATGTGCACACATCACATATCACATATGTAATACATTTACACATCATATCTATATATATTGTGTATGTATACACACACACATACACACACACAGACACACATTTCAGCCAGGAAGAAATGAGGTCTGGTTCAGCCTTTGATACATATTGGCTGTGTAATCCTGAAATAACCACTTGACTTCTCAGTGCCCCAGACAACTGTCTAAAACTGTAATTTCAGAACAGGTAATTTGCAGGACTTGCTTTGGAATAGGCAGTTTTCTCTTCAGGTGTTCTCTACAACAATGAAATTAGAGGTTTCGATCAAAAGAAAAGAAATCCAAGATACTTTCAGTGAGGAAGATGGGCCTGGTAGAATCCAAAGAGGCCTGATGTAGGAGGTTGCATTTAAAATGACTGTTGCTCTAAGCTGGAATTCATAAAGCAGAAGTGGGATGCATAAGGGTAGAAGACAGTCTGCAGGGTTATTTATGGAGAAAGAAGATGGAATATTGTATATGGGCAAGAGAAGAAAGGTCAATTGGCTGCAGTATTAGCCTGGAGACTAATTATGAAGAACTTTACATACCCAAAGCATTTAAAAACCTATAGGCAGCTAGGTGGTACAACTTGATAGATCACTGGGCCTGGACCCTGGAAGACTTGAGTTCAAATCCAGTCTCGGACACTTACTAGCTGTGTGACCTTGCTGGGCAAATCACTTAACCTCTGTCTTCCTCAGGTTCATCAACTATACATTGGGAATAATAATAGCACCTACCTCCAGGAGCTGTTGTGAGGATCCATTTGATTCAAAGCACTTTACAAATATTGTCTCCCCTAGATAATATTTGTAAAGTGTTTCAAACAGTGCTTAGCACGTGGTGGGCATTTAATAAATATTCATTTTCTTCCAGAGGAGTTCCTATTTCATCATAGAGGCAAGACGCATACGCTGGAACTTTGAAAGCTAGAACGTGATATAGTCCAGCCTGTGCTTTAGGAATGTGAGTTTGGCAGCTATGACAAGGATGGATTGAACAGGGGAAAGAGTCAAGGCAGGGAAATCAATTAGGAGGATTTGCAATAGCCCAGGAGAGTGCTGACAAGAACTTGAACTAGGGCAGTTGCTCAGGGAGTAGAGAGTGATAGATGGGAAAGATGTTGTGGAGGAAGACTTAACAAATAATTGGGTCTGAGGGTTAAGGAAAGAAAAGAGTTGAAGATGTGTCCTAGGTTGTGAACCTGGGTGACAGGAAAGGGATATCTTTAATAGAATGGGGAAAATGTAGTTGGAGGGGTAGTTACTGGGCAAAGATTAGCTCTGGTTAAGATACATTGAATTTGAGATGCCAATGGGGTATCCAACTGGAAATTTCTGATAAGTAGCTGGTGATGTGGGACAAAAGCTTAGGAGGGGGACAAGGGACGGATATCAGATAATTTACATAGAGAGAGTAGTTAAAATCTTGGGAGCTGATGAGAACACTGAAAAAGAGAGGGTAGAAATAAGAGAGGAGAGACCCAGAGCATAACCCTGGGATGACTCCCACACATAAGGGGAGGATATGGGTGATTATCTAATAAAGGAAACTAAAAAGGACTGCCATTCAGGTAGGAGAATCAGAAGACAGTAATGTCATGAAAACCCAGGGAGCAGAGAGTTTTCAAGGGGAGAAGTTGATAAACAGTGTCAAATGCTGCAGAGAAGTCAAGATGGATAAAAATTGAAATTTACATTTGGCAAATAAGACATAAAGGTAAACTTGGAGAGAGCAGTTAATAACGCAGTGATAAGGTCAGAATGTAGATTGCAAAGGCTGGGAAGGGAGGGAAAGGTGAGGAAGTAAAGGCAATAATGTACACAGATTTTTCTCCAGGACCTGGACAGTGAAAGTGACTGAAAAGGATGAATCATTCATTAAGAACCTACTAGTTGGAGTGGCTAAGTAGCACAGTGACTAGAGCAAAGGCCCTGGAGTCAGGAGGACCTGAGTTCAGATCCGACCTCAGACACTTAAGACTAGAAGTGTGACCTCGGGCAGGTCACTTAACCCCAATTGTTGTGCCTTCCCCCTCCAAAAAGAAAAAAAAAAAAGAACCTACTTGTCAAGCATTGTTCTTGGTGCCAGGATGCAAAAATGAAAGCCCTTGTCCTTATGAAGCTTATATTCTATTGGAGTAAGGAGAGAGAAATGTGTGCATGTGTGCATGCATGTGTATTTTATATATAAATATACATACATATATCCACATATACATGTATATACACATACACACATATATATATTTTAAATGTAAAAATGCATATAAGGTAGTCATGGAAGGAAATGCACTAGAAGTTGACAAATCAGGAAAGATTTTATGTAGTAAATGGATCTTTAGCTGCATCTTACAGCAATTAGGGAATCCCTTAGAATGATAACTTGAGAGCATGATAGGGTCAAGGAAAGGCTCTTTAGATAGAAGAGATGTTGGCATCTTTGTAGATAAAAGGAAGGAGTCAATATGTAGAGAGACTTCAATTAGAGAGATGAAAGGATTCTGGTAAAAATGAAACAGCCTGGGACACTTCTTTAGGGGGCATCAGAAATGATATATCCTTTTTTCCTAAATGGGAGACTTAAAGGTGATTATTGAATCATGATCTTTGGAAAAAACAAAACAAAACTAGATGAATAGTCCGAGAGCTTGATTTCAAATCCCATCTCTGTTAATGACTACTTGTGTGACTTTGGCCAAGTTACTTTACCTCTTTGGGCCTCTGATGGCTCATCTGTAAAAAGAGCGGTGAATTAAATTCATTTTAAGGTTTTTTTCTAGTTTTAAATCATATAAACCCAAGGTCCAGACTATAGATTGGTTCTCCTTTCTGTCCAGCCTTGTGGTAGAAAATTGACCTTCCTTCAAGTCTATCCCCATTCCTTACATCATTCTAGGGCCTCTCAGAGATTGTACAACCAACCATTTAATGCCCAAGTGTAAAGGGATGAGAAGGGATCAGATGTTTTTCTTGGATACTTCTTTGGCTTCTAAGCAAAATGGACAGTCGGTCTAAGTGTCTGGTTACAAGGCATGGTTTGAGAGATGCTGGAAGAGACTCCACTCTTCCTTCTTCATCCTTACCTGCCCCAATCACATGTCTTTCCTAGAGACCTGCCACAGTAATTTCAGCCAAATCCATATCATTGTCTTCTAGTAAGCTAAGCCCATGCTTTCCTACCTTGGTGCTCCATATTCTATAACCTATGCCTGCTGTAATAGGGGCTTGAGGATTAGGAGCAATTTGAGCTTATTAACTGTGTAACCCTGGGCAAGTCATTTCACCCTGTTTGCTTCAGTTTCCTCATCTGTAAAATGAACTAATGAAGGAAATGGCAAGCTACTCCAGTACCTTTGCCAAGGTAAACCCAAATGGGGTCACAAAGAGTTGATCACAACTGAGCAGCTTGGACTATTGAGATCTTTGAGCTGGAAGAGGGGTTAAGCCATGCCAAGGCCCAACCTGTAAGACAGTGCTTCTTCTTTTGAACTACAAATTGCAGAAAATCAGTCAGTTCTCAAACCCCTATAACACTGGAATGCCTTTATTCTTCCATTCTGATTTCCTACCCTTCCTTCAAGGTCCAGGACAAATGTCAACTTTCATGATCAAAATTGGTTCCTCTAACTTTTCCTAGTACTTATCACATTTTACTACAAATTAGCATTATCTGTCTATGTATCCTATACCTCATAGTAGACTGTGAATTCTTTGAAGGGATCCTATCTTATTCATGTTTGTGAAAAAGGCATGTCCAGAGATGAAGAGATTATTGAACCCTCTTATATGTTCTTAATATGCGGTTAATCTCTGATATGGTACTAATTTCAAGGCTCTGAGTACTTGCCTAGCCCCTTTAATGAAGCATTAAGGATAGTTATAGATGACAAAAATTCACAAATTCGTGCTTTACCCTTAACCTTAGACTAAGGAAGAGTAGATAAGGCAATTGAAGAGAACTAAATAGTATCTTTGAAACAGAGCTGGAAAGGATCTTAGAGTCCACTGGGTCCAACTCCCTTATTTTATGCAGATGAGAAAACTGAGGCTAAAAGAAATTAAGTGTTTTTTAAAAGCCACACAGCTATTATTGACAGGATTTGAACCCAAACTTTCTAACCCAGTTTAATTTCTTATCTACTACATCATGTAGTTCCTTGGAAGAGAGAGGAAAGGTATTAAAAGTGACATGAACTTGATTCCTAGAGAGGCAGCCCATCTGCACCAGCACTCTAAGGAAAACCCAGAGATGTCAGCATAGAGAGAGAATGGTCAAGTGGTGAGGCATTCATAAGCCCAGCCTCATGGACCCAACAGCAGAATTCCAGGGAGCAACAAGAGAAGGAGCTGGATGTTGAAGAATAAAGCCAGACCTTGTCTTCCATAGGTACTATAAGTTAAAAGGATTGCGTGTATCCAAGAAAACAAGACAAAATGCTAGAGACTGGAAGCAGTTTCCCCTTTTAGGGAGGAGATCTAAAACACGGAACAGTATTATAAATCTGAAGGACTATATATGTCCCAGAGAGAGATAGAGATGCTTATCAAAAACTTAACCTAGTTAAGGGATTAATTCCTCATTAAGGACATACTATAGGAAATAATGGGCTTCCCCTTAATAAAAATCTTAAAGCAGACTGCATAATGACTTAGGTGGTTAATACTTTGGTAACGATTCTTGTTCATATAGAAGTTGTTTTCTTATGTCCTTTGAAATTCAACTTTGAAATTCTGGGATATTGAGACTTTAGAAACTACATAGTCCATAATCCTCTCATTTTATAGGGAAAGAAACTGAGGCCCACAGAAATTAAGTGATTTGCCCAAGGTCACAGAACAGTATTAAATTCAGGATTTCAACCAATGCCTTCTGATTCCAAATCCAGTGGTCTTCCTGCTTTGCTTTGCTGTCATCTGTAATTGTAAGGGGAGATCTTCCCTGTCCCTTAAAGAGCCTCACTTGGAGTTCAACAAGAGAAGCTTGATTGGGGGGAGGTTTATATTTCAGGAAGGTCCACACCTTTTGTGTCTTTGTAATTAGGCAGTGGGTCACGAAGGTGGTGATCCCCTGTGTGTGTATATATGTGTGTGTGTGTGTGTATATATACATATATATA
>CM053580.1:506768162-506798549 GCA_028627135.1 Pseudochirops cupreus
CTCTGGTAACTAACTATGTAGGTAGGTAATGGTCAGACAGTTAGAAGCCCTGTCTGTTGGTCTAATGAATGATGTTGTTTTCTCTGTCTGTATTTTTGGTCTGCTTGTAATTTGAGGTTCAGGGTGTTGACTTTTTCCCCTGAACTAAGTTGAATGATATATATGTTTGATTAAAGTCAGATTGTTAAACTCTTTTGAGTTGCTTTCCTTTAGAAAAGCAGATCAAAAAACCTGTCCTGGCAGCCATCCTGAATATGCTAGGGTGCTTGCTGTTACCCCACCATCATTTACCATCTTCCTACTCATCATCATTTTCATAGTCAACCCCAAGTATTTATGGACCACCTACTCTGTGTAAGTGTGCTAAATTCTGGAAATAAAACTGAAGATTTGAAATATGGTCTCTAATCTCAAGGAACTTACAGTCAAATAATATCCCTTTCTCCATTCTGTCCATGGATTTCATTAAGTCATTATTTAGAGTCATTAGGACTTCTAATAGGCTTTTTTTTGGTTTTTGTTATTTTATTTGTGCACTGTTTATAAAAGTGCACTCAAGATATAAATTTCATGAAGATGATCTAGTTTAAATACATAATCATGTCTGAAACCTACAGGCCTAATGGATTGAAATCTCATTTTATACAAATTACCTCTCCTGAAACAATTCTATAGTTTAGACCATGAGACAGAATCCATTTTACACAAAAGAAAAAGAAAGAAAAGTTATTGAGGGCAAAAGACATCAATACTAGTACTATTAGAAAAGAAGTGGAGCTGGAATGTGAGGCAATAACCTCACAGCCAAACTTCACAGCTGGAATATGAGGTAATAACCACACAGCCAAAGAGAAGAATGGCATCTATAGAATGTTAGGGAAACCAGAGAGAGTCAACAATAACAATGAATGAAGGAATGAATGAATGAACAAATGAAGAATGAACATTTATTAAGCACTTGCTAGGTTCTAAATATTGTACAAGGGCTAAATACAAAAGCAAAACCAGTCCCTGACCTCAGAGTTTGCATTCTAACTAGGGTGACAATGCACATAGAAGAGAGGTGACTAAGGAGGGGTCCTTTGGTCTAGGATATTACAGGGATACGGAGTTGGGCCATAGGGATATTTACACAGAGACATAGAGAGGCTATCACAAAAGATTAGAAATCATGAATAGATTATAATCTACACTGACTGAGAGAATATTTGTATTCTCGATTCATAAAAGTATTGAAGCATCTATATAAAGTAACATTGGAATGACTCTATAGCAGAATAATCATGACCATTGGACATCTGATCCCACACCACAGACAAAATCAGAAAATCCTGTTGTTTTCACTTTTAATACAGCATTCATTTCTTTTAAAATGTGGTCTTCCAAATTAGTTGACTTTTTAGCCCAGGAATTTTTAACTTGGAGTCCATGCACTTGTGTTTTTAAAAACATATTTTGATAATTATATATTGATATGACTGGTTTCTTTTATAATCCTATATATTTTATTTTATGCTTAAATTATTATTCTGAGAAGGGGTCTATAGGCTTTACCACACTGCCAAAAGGGTCAATCATGCACAGAAAGGATCTGGTCTATTCAAAACCTGCTACATCCTGTTTAATCCCATGTTATTTTTCATCGACAATCCAGTCTCAGACGCTGAATCTAAAGGATGAGGAATCTGAGTTCCAAAGAATGGAACTTAATTACTTAAGATTACAAAGGCAATAAATAGCAGAGTTGAACTTCAAAGACAGGCCCTCAGGCTGTCAGCAAGACCCAAGGTCCAATCCTGCCTCAGACTTGTTAACAGTATTTCCCTGGGTAAGTCATTAAAGCTCTCTGCCTCAGTTACCTCTATAACATCTATAAAATGGGGATAATAATAGCACTTACCTCTTATGGGTATTTTAGGCATCAAATGAAATAATATATGTAAAGCTTTTTGCAAATTTTTAAGCACTCTAATCAATCTGAGCTGCTGCTAAATGTAACAAATGTACTAAATGTTCCTTCTAGTGTATCCTTTCTGCTAGTCAAGTGGTTTCCAAGCTGCTCTAAAAGTTTTATTTTGTTTTTTCTTTTTCATGTTTCCCTTCTATGTTGCTGTTTTTCAGTCATTTCAGACTTTTCATGGCCTTATTTGAGGTTTTCTTGGTAGAAATATTGGAGTGGTTTGCCATTTCTTTCTCCAGTTTATTTTACAGATGAGGAAACTGATGCAAACAGGGTTAAGTGACTTGCCCAAGAATCACACAGCTAGTAAGATCTGAGGTCACATTTGAGCCCAGGTCTTCCTGACTCCAGGCCCAGCACTTTATCCACTGCACCATGTAGCTGTCCCTTTCACTTGTATATTTGACTGTATTTTGAAAGGTATATAACCCTTTCTCAAAGATACTGTCACTGAGGAGAGGGCCTCTGACTTAAATGGTGCATGGATTGTCTAGGAGATCCTCAGATCCCATCAGTTTCTAATGCCCTTGAAAAGGACTTCCTCAGAGAAGCCTCAGGGCAGATGGATGGAGATTGAGGAAAGAATACTTCTCCTGGATTCTATGAAAGACTTACTGGAACTTTTATTAAAGCCCATAGCTATTTACAGTGATTCTTGGCCAGTCTATCTAGGTAGTGATTTAAGGAGACTCGAGTGAAATCTTACCAGACACTGGCCCCTTGATTCTCTTCAAAAAGACAGTAGAACTGTAGGGTCATAAAGTGGAAAAACAGTATCACGTAGTGGACATTGGGTTAGTCAAGAACCCATTCAAATTCTGCATCTAACATAAAAGTTGTGTGACTGTGGGCTAATAACTTGATCTCTAATATCCCGAGCAACTCTAAAATAAGTTAACAAATTATCGGCCAGTTTGTTTTGTTTTATTTTGTTTTGTTTTAATCTCATCAGTTCCCAACACTTAATAAATCACAAAAGGGGATTAAAAACAAAGTTGTAAGGAATCCCAAAGATCACTGCTTAACCCTTACCTCTAATAACAGCTACAGAACAGGCAAGTTAATAGCTAAAAACTCACATTTACATTGCCTTTTAAGGTTTACTCTTCAGAAATACTCTCTCATTTTATCCACACAATGACCCCTGGAGGAAGGTGTTATTATTATCCCCAGGTTACACATGAGGAAACTGAGGCAGATAGAGGTTAAGTAATTTGCCCAAGGTCCCACAGTTAGTTTGAGAGACTCAATTTGAACTTAGATCTTTATGACTTCAGATTCAACGGCATGTTGACCGCTTCACAGCCTAGTTTTAGATTTGAAAGAGACCCCTAGTATACCTAATCTAAACCTCTAATTGTATATATGAGGAATGTTACCTAAATTACAGAGCTGAGATTCAAACCCAGAGCCTCTGACTCCCAAACCTTGCTATGCTATAATGCCCTTGGAGCCTAGACTTTTTCATCTATACAATGAGGGAAGTGTTACCTGCCCTGTTTGTTTCACAAAGGTGTTGCAGGAGCAAATACTTTTATATGTGTGTGTGTGTGTATACAGATACACATACATACAAATATACTTGTGTGCTTCATGATATAAATTGAATTGTTGTCATTAATATTGTAAGAGCCAAGAAAGTTGGGTTTAAATCTCACCTCTATCCTTAATTCACAGTATGGCCTTGGGCCAGTCCCTAATCCTCTCCAACCTCAGTAGCTTTTTATGTTAAATGAGGTGGTTCCAATAAGAACATCTATAATTCCAGATTCCATCAATATAAGCCAGTCTAGTCAATCACAGCTTTCTATGAGGCAATTCTTCCCTATTCAGAAGGGAGCTGAGGAGTTTAACAGTCCCTGGAATTTACATGTGCTGTTGTTAGGAGCCTCTGCCCATCTGTTATCTCCTTTATCCTGACCACATCCCATCATAGAAGGGGCAGATAATGTTACTCTTGTTTTACAGCTGAAGAAATTGACCTTAAATTCTATCTGAGGGGAAAAAGAAATATAATGACACTTTAAAAGCAAGGGAGAAAAGAAAGGGAAGGGAGGGGAAGAGAAGAGCAGTACTGGGGGACAAAGATTAGAGGAAGAATGAAAGAGAAAGAAAAGAAAGCAATTTTTTTGATTGATTAAATATGCTTTCTTGGGAGACTAAACAGGAATGATTTATGAAAGGAGAGAAACAAGCTAAATAACAAACCACAGACTTAAGGCACGTGTGTGTTCCAGGCTACAGTCATCAGCCCAAGGCTGACATTATCATCAACCACAAAGTGAAAACTTCCAAGGCTGTAAATGCCTAAAAATGAGCACTGGCTGGCACTATGTTAACTGCTATTAGGAGCCCAAGCTCTAGGCCAAAGTAGATGTTACGATTTTTATCTCATTCTCGGATGAGACATAATTTCCAATACCCATTCCTAAGTGAAACAAAACATCCAGACAGAGCACAGAATAGGATTTCTCTTTCTCTGTCTTTCTGTATAGGCATACAGAAAATGCTCTCTGTTTCCTTTTTCTGCAAAAAGAAGGCTGAACTAGGTAACTTTGGTGTCATGGACCCTTTGGGCAGTCTGGTGGACCCCTTCTCAGAACAGTGTTTTTAAAGCATAAAAAACATAGCTGTACAAAGGAAACTAGTTATATAGAAATAGTTATTAATCAAAAACAAAAACCGCTGTATACTGTTGTCAGGGTAAGAACCCAGAACTCTAGACTAGACAATTTCAAAGGTCCCTTGCATTAATTAACAATGATTTATGGATCTATGAATGTACAAGGAAAACTTTCAAGATCTCTTCTCTCTTGGCCTCTGTCTTTCTATCTCTCTCTCTCTCTCTCCCCTTTCCTCCCTCCTCCCTCCCCTTTTCTTTTTTCTTTCTTTCTAACTCTCTGTCTCCTTTCTCTCTTTCTCCTTCCCTCCCCACCTCTTCTTTCTGTTTTCTCCCCCACTCTCTCCTTCCCTCCTCTCCTCTTTCTCCCTCTCTCCCCACCTTTTCTTTTTGTCTGTTTTCTCCCCCAGTCTCTCCTTCCTTCCTCTTCTCTCTCTTTTTCCCTCTCCTTCCCACCTCTTTCCCCTTCTCTCTCTCACCTCCATCTCCTTCTCTGCCCTCCCTCCAATCTCTCTCTTGGTACATCTATCTATGTATAAAAATACATACACAGACATACATCCATAGCACCCTGCTGGGTAAATGTTCATTACTGGAGTCACAGTGTTGCAATAAAAACCCTTTAATGAGTTACAAAAATAGCTTTCATCTCTGTAAACCCAAGGCTGGGATTAGGGGCCATCTCTCATTACTGATGCTTCTTCCTGGGGCTATGCATTTGGAAATTTTGCTTCTTTCACAGGAAATGGCTTTTCTACAAGCCAGTAAACAAGCAGCTTAAACAACCTCCTTCTTGATCTACCTATTTTTCCAGGCCCTTCTGCCCATAGGAGCTTTCTTCCTTCCAAATCTCACCTGCCCTCCTGATTCACTTCACATGTTTTTAATATCACTGAATCAACTCATTTTGGTACCTTGTATTATTTTAGACGCAAGGCCCAGGGAATGATGGAATGAAAATAATAATAACTTCCCTGAATTGAAGATACTCACTGCTCCAAAGGTTGTTGCTGCTGCTCTTACAGCATCCTTATAGGGATGTGCTAGGACCACTACTCACTGACCCCATGACCTCAGTACTCACAATCGGACCCCATAAGCAATGGAAAGCTGCAAGATGGAGAGGTTGGCTTATTCTGTAGCATGGGTGAGCAACAGCAGTTGGGCAGTCTGAGCATTGCACTGGTGTATGAAATTTGAAAAATGAAGCAAAGGAAGGTCTTGGGGAGATAGAGGAGAGGGAAGATGTACTATGGGAAAGAGATAAGAAAAGTGAAGACAAGGAGACAATAAATGCAGCACGATCTACATAGGTGAAGGGAAGATCTACTCTTGTAAGATCACAGATCCACTTAAGTAATTCACTTTAAACTTCCTGGGATTCAGTCTACTCATCTATAAAAGAGGGGGTTCCCTTAGATGCTCACTGGGACTCTTTCAGCTCCAAATCTATGATGATTCTTCATCATCATCATCATCATCGTCGTCGTCGTCATCATCATCATCATACCATCATCTTTTTTTTGGAGGAGGGAAGGCAAGGCAATCAAGGTTAGATGACTTGCCCAGGGTCACACAGCTAGTAAATGTGTCAAGTGTCTGAAGCCTCATTTGAACTCAGGTCCTCCTGACTCCAGGGCCAGTGCTCTATTCACTGCGCCACCTGGCTGCCCCATCATTTTACGTTTATATAGCACTGAAGGAGATAAGCACAAGTCTGACAATGTCACACACATACACACACACACACACACACACACACACACACACACACACACACACACACACAACTCCAGTGGATTCCTATCACCTCCAGGATCAAACCCAGTCTTCTGTTTATCCTCCAAAGCTCTTCACAACCTAGTCCCCTCACTCTTCATAGAGCTTACTCCCCATTATTTAATCTTCAGTTCAGTGACACTTTTCTCCTGACTGTTACATGAAGACACTCCATCTCTTGGCTCTGGGTATTTTCCTGGCTGAGCACCATGCCTGTAATGCTCTCCCTCTTCCACTGTGCCTACTGGTTTCTTTCAAATTTTGACTAAAATCTCATTTTCTGTAAGAAGCCTTTCCCAGCCTTTCTCAATTCTAGTGCCTTTCCCTCTTTTGATTAATTCCTATTTATCTTGTATGTAGCATATATGTACACACACATACACACATATATACATATGTGTGTGTTTGCTTGTTTTCTCCTCCATTAGATTGTGAGCTCCTTGAAGGCAGGGACTTTTTGCATCCCCAGCACTCATTTAATACATTGTGCGGCACATAGTAGGCATTTATTAAATGTTTATATTGATTGATAAGTCATTCAAAGACCTCAATTATATATACATATATATATATATCACATATATATATATATACAGACATATATACAAATATATCAGCTTTGATTTTATCAATGGAAATGACATTGAGGAAGATGCATTCCCATCTACTTTGTGGTTATACCCTAAGGACCACTGGGTCTTTTCAGTTGACTTGCAGCTCCCCTCAGAGTGAAATGCTCAAATACGTATAAGTTAATAAAGCTAGGATTCAGCTCCACAGTCAAAACTAGGGTAGGGCAACCAGAGTTTTATCCCCCAGCATGGCAATATCTAGAGATGGGGACATGGGATTTTCTTCCTCTATGTGTGCTGCATCATTCTCAGGGTCCTGTTACTATGGTGATTTTATCTTTGGACCCACTTTTCATAACCATCCTATTCATCCTGGGATTTAGGGTATCAGAGTCCTTTGGCTGTGCTATGGGAACATAAGTTAGACTCTCTTGTGAATAGACTTCCATAGCATGACTGTGCCCACAATATTCTCTTTGATACTTCTCCCCTCCCCCAAGTGAATTCACCCCAGGCACATGGATTCCTAATTATAGCTCTCCAAACTCAGGTCATTTGCTGGCAACTATGGGCTCTATTACGATTCTAGGCTTAGGTATTAAAGACAATAATTCAACCATTCAATTCAACAAACATTCCCGGAGCACCACCCATGGAGAAGGTATTGTATTGGGTAAGGTGGACCTAAATGGTAAAACATATGACTCTTGCCCTCAAGGTGCTTATAGTGCAGTGGGGAGGATATGATGGGCACAAATAAGTATGAGACAAAGTTGAATATAAGTAGAAATCATTAGAGTCAAAGGAAAGATCCAGACCAAGTGTTTTAGGAAAATTGGACAAAAGAGAGATCTTTATTAGTAAGTTGCCTAACAGGATGTAAGTGGAAGAGCTGGTGTCAAAACCAAGTCCTCTGACTCCAAATCCATTGCTCTTCTGCTGCTACCCACATTTAAGTCTTAAACAAAAATCAAGGTGGGCCTGAGTAGAAACCAAAATGGTGACCATAAGGAAAATCAGGACTGGTCCAAGAAGGTAGCTCAAGAATCCAGTTCTATTTCTGGTCTAGGTCTAATTCAATTATACTCCAGATCCCTCAGCCACAAGTATACTTTAGACTGTATCTGATCAGTCAGTTTCAGAACCATTTTTGTGGAGGATAAGGGAGTGTGTATTCTGTGTGGTTGGCCCTTTGTTAGCTCTGGTACAATACCAGGGCTAAGTGATGGACCAGGTAGTTGATAGGTATGAGTCAGGTCACTTGTGTCTCGTGTCTAGACACAATAACTTAGTGGGTAAGAGCACTGTATTGAAGCCAGGGAATTGAGTTTGGCCCTCCAATAAGTCAGTTCATTTTGATCTGATCCATAGCCACAAACTATACACTTAATTACAGTCAATCATGTTGAAAATGTATCCACAAGGGAACTGTGAGAAAAGAAAAGAGATGGAACAGGAAAAACAAAAAACAAAACTCAAAGCATATAACAATAACTCACACTTCCATATAATACCTTAAAGTTTTTTTGTTTGTTTTTTACATAAAAGTGTTTGCCTTACAATAAGTCTATGAGGTGAACAGTACAAATGTCATCTCCATTTTACAGGTGAGGAAGTTGAAGCTCAGTGATTATGCCCAGTCACAGTTAAATAATAAAACCAGATCTCCTCCACGGTGAGTGCTCTAGGTGTTACAGTGCCATTATTTCCATATAAAAAGGATTGCGTAATCTTAGTTACATAGTTATCTCCTCACAGATCCAGAGGATATTTTCTCAGCAACCTCAACTATTTGGAACACAGGCTAGGGTTGGAAAAGAAGCAAAGAAAAACAAAGCAAAGCAGCCAAAACAGATGTCAAAAAGCCCATGCCAATAGTTATTGAAGAGTACCATCCTTGGCACTCATTCGCACCCTATTTAACTTTTGTTTCAGACAAAACTGATGATCTGCCATGATCTGCTCTTCCAGTTCATAGCAGCTGGGAACCAGTAAATCAAAAGCAATTGGGCAGATGCTAGAACTTGGTACATTGACAATAATAAGAGGGATCAGGTGACATATTCACTGGGAAGGAGGAAACAGGACAATTATAAAAGGCTTAGAAATGGACTCCCAAACCACAGTAGCCTGGGATCATTCAACATAAGGGCAAACAGCTCCATACATAGCACAGTCCACGTGAATGCTTATCTTTGCTTTAGGGTACAGCACAACGATGGATGTCTGTAAGGATGCCCCTTAACACTCAAGAAGAACTTAAATTGTGTTTAATTCATGCTGTTTAAGAAAGCAGAAAATTGCCTCATCTACTCGTGAAAGACTTCCATTCTCAGTGGTTAAAGAAACAGAGAAGTTTTGGCATTAAGTTGTCCGCTTCAGTTATATGGAAGACTCAGCAGCATTTTCCTTGACGATGAAGCACAAGCGAGGTGTCAGGTGTCGCTGAATTAACATTACATAGGTGTGCTAGAAGACCAAGATATGCAGACGTGGCCTCTTCCCTCCAGGAGCTTATAATCTAAAATAGGTTCCAAGAACTCCCCCAGTAGAATGTAAGCTCCTCGAGGGCAGGGACTGCTTCGCTTTTATCTTCGACCATCCTGGTTCAGTGGATAGGAATCTTGCCTCTGCCACTTATTGCCTGTATCACCTCGGACAAGTCATTTAACCTCTTTAGGCCCCAGATTTCTCATCTGTAAAATGAGAGGTTTGGATTAGACAGCCTCCAAAGTTCCTCCCAAATATATGTAAATTTGTGAGCCAATTCCCAGCACCTGGTACATAACAGGTACTCAATAAATATATTTTAGTTGAATTCAACGTCAAGAATCAGCAGAGTGTTTGAGGGAGAAGAAAAGAAAGTCTGAAAAGAAAGTCAGGAGACCTGAGTTCTGGTCCTGACCACTTATTACTTCATGTGACCTTGAGTAAGGCAACTCACTGTCCTTCAGTTTTGCCATATAGGACCTCAGCAATTGTCTCCAGCATAGGCATTCTATGATCCAACATCCTCCCCCTTCTAAGTGATCCATTCTCGGCATTTTTCTTTTCTTTTTTTTTTTAATTCCCAGGGAAGGTCAAGGGGGAGAGCATTCCCAAAGGAAAAAAAAAATCTTGAGGGAGAAGACTGGAGGAATGAAAGGGAAAAGAGTCATAGCCAACAGATTCCTGATAAGATACAAAGTAAGAAAAAATGAAAGCAGCAGAATATTGGATCTCTGTAAGTGGAAAGAGGAATCAGAGGGCCCTGGGTTCAAGTCTCACCTCTGACACTCACCACCTGAGTGAGCTTGGGTCCCCTGAGCCTTATTTTCCTCATCTGTAAATTGAAAGGCTTAGATGCTAGATGGCCCCTGAGACCTGTTCCAGCTTTAAGTCTTTGATTCTGTGATCTTATCAATCACTGGACTGGAGAAAGATAAAGTTAGTAGCAGAAAATATCATTTCTTCCCAAGTGAAATAATGAATAGAAAGAGCACTGCAAACCATATTTAGAGTCATTATTAATTGTTATAATCTAGTTTTCAAGACCTCATCTCAGTTCCACCTTTTTCCATGGAGGCTACTCCAGGGCATGCTCACTCCTCCCTTTCTAAATTCAATAAAGCACTCATTGCCTGTCTTTGGGGCAGGGGTAAAGTGAGGAAAGCATTCCATCTGGAGCAATGTAATTTAGATATATACTGTGACCTCACGACTTACCAGCTGTATGTATATTACTAAGCCATTGTTCCCTCATCTGAAAAAGGGAGACAATACTATTTGTGTTATCTTTCTCATAGGACTTTAGGGAAAGAAGGAAGGGAGGGAGGGAGGGAAAGAGAGAAGGAGGGAAGGAGGGGGAAAGAGAGGGAAGGAAAGAAGAAAAGAATGAGGGAAGGAGGGAAGAAAACAAGCATTCTTTAGGTGCCAACTTTGTGCTAGGCACTGTGCTAAGGGATTTATAAATAATCTCATTTAATCCTCACAATAATCCTGGAATGTAGGTGTCAAGTGTTTTATGAACCTTAACGTGCTACAAAAATGTGATGATTGCTTTTATCATTATTCCATGTATTTTGATTTGTAAGAAGAGAAATTCAACATGTACCATCACTTAGTCCTAAAATCTTGGGCAATTCTCTTCTCTTTTGGGGGCTTCAATTTTTACATCTGTAAAATGAGGTTGGCCTAGACGACTATAGGCCCTTTCCAGTATTTCTTATATTTCCCATAGTTCTTAACAGAAAACCATACACACAGAGAGAACTTGCCATAGATATCAATTACTTATTTAATAATTTAACTTTATGTCTGATGTTCTGTGAACCTATTCTAAAAGGATTCCCATTTAAAACTAGCATCTTCCAACTTGGATTAACCCTCTACAGGAAGCTCAATCAATTCTGTATGCTGCATGAAGCTACTTATTATCTCATACATAGGAAGAAAGTAGTGAAACTTGTACATGACCATTAAGAATGTTGACCACAACACCTCTACAACGGTGTTTCAGGTCAAACTCATTGTGTGTCTAGGCACACAATAATTAAGTACAGATGAATCCTTTGGAGGCTTAGCCGCCCTCTTCAGAAATAAACTTGCTTTCCAGGATCTTTTTTAAATTCTCAGTTATATCAAATAGTACTAGATTCTTGTGTAGTGTTCAGTAATGAAAGGAGAACTGGATTTGGAGTCAGAGGACTTGCTTTCAAATCTTGGCTTCACCACTTACTAGCCAATTGACATTTCATCTCTCTGGGTCTATTTCCCCATCTGAAAAATACAGGAGTTTAACTAGATAACCACTGAGAGCTATCAAACCAGTGAAAGTGGGGTCCAAGGGAAACATATTTTGGTACTGACCTTCAAATCACAGCATCACTGCCAACTATTTGAACAAAATAACAATGTCTTCAATTCATTTTTGAAGTGGGAAACCCCAGCTTAATGATACCTCTGTCAACTGTCTATGTTTGGTGTTTGAGAAAGTATTATAAATTGGGAATATCCATCTGATCTTCATAATAACTCTATGAAGTAGGTAGTGAAGGTATTATCACCATTTTACATATTAGGAAACTGAAGCTCAGACGTTAAATATCAGTCATAAGAACTAGTTTTGAGTACTGGTTCCAACATTTCCTTTAAAGAGTTGAAACATCCATTCCCTTTGGTCAGACCATATCTGGAGTTTTTGTTCAGTTCTGAGCACAATATTTTTGCAAAGACATTGAAAATCTTGAGAATTGGGGAATCAGTGATAGGAAAGGGTCTAAGATTCATGTCATTTGAGGACTGGTTGAAGTAAATGGAAGTATTAAGCCTGAAAAAGAGAAAAGTTAGTGGTGAGGACATGACAACTGTTTCAAAGTCTTTGAAAAGCTGCTATGTGCAAGAAGGAATAGTTTTGTCCTGGTTAGACCTACAGGGTATAGAACTCTAATCAAAGGGTGGATAGTTGTAAAGACACAAATTTCAGCCTGATATGAAGAAAAATTTTCTTAATAATCAAAGTATTCAAAAGTGAAATGGGTGATTTCAGTAGGTGAATGGTTCTCTCTTGGTTGAGTGAGTTAAGCAAAGAGTAGATAACTACTTGTCAGGTGTACTGTAGAGGAGATCTCTGCTCAGGTTTGGTTTACATTAAGTGGCTTCTAAGGTCACTTTCAACTCTTCAATTCTGTTATTCTTACTAGGTGTATGACCCTGGCCAAGTTACTTCACTTTTTTGAGCCTCAGTTTGTCCATCTATAAAATGAAAGGATTAGCATAGATGGTCTCCAAAACCCTAAGATTCCATGAAATTGAGTATAAAATACAACCCAATCAGACTTTGAACTACAGGGCAGCCCTTCAGACAGAAAGAAGAAAAAAGAATAGTCATTTCTCTTCCATCTAGTAGCCCAAGTTGTCATATGCATGGATGGTTTAAGAACAAACTTTGCCTGAGACATTGGATAGAGCCAATGACCACTTTCGGTTCTAAGATTGGGCAATTTCTGAGTGGAGCATTAATTTTTTAAAGAGGACAAAAGCAATGTTGTGACTAGGATGAGAACTTCTTTCCAATTTTTTCTATTTGCCTATTCTCTTTCCTACCTCACTGAGAACTGTATCCATTATCTTGCTATGGTAGCCTCTGGCCCCTGAAGAGCAGGATGGGGGAAGGTGGCACTGCCTCTAAGCACCTCTCCTTTCATCTTTCCCAATCTAGTGTCGACAGAGTTACATGCATGGAATAATAAACCAAAGGCTGGCCAGGAGGCTGAAAGATCAACATTAACCATTATTCTTCCATTATTCTGATACTTCAGTGAATCTGGGTCATTGTGTGTCCTCAAATTACACATATCACAGCTTATTCATGTATTTTCATCTGGTGCAACTGTTTCCACACCTTCCAATGAATCTTCTATAGGAGATCATTCAATGTGCTGGGCACCATGCTTGTTTTTTATTCCTTTGCTTTTACCAGAGTGTCACAGGGGTTCTATATTTGCTATCCCTGTCTACTCTCATAACACATGACTAGCCCACCTTCCTTTTAGGTCATTAATCCCTTCAGTTAGGTTTTTCAATCCATTATTGAATTTAAATCATCACTGGCAATGTGTTAGAGTATATTTAGGTCCATCACACATCTTTCCATTGCATTCTGCATCATCCACAAATTTGATTATCGGCTATCTCCCCATTTAGAGACACAGCCATATGGATTCTATTGGTGATGAGTATGGTCATTTCTATGGCTTGGAAGCTTCAACACTGTGCCAGTAATGTCTGAAACTAGACAATAATCATCCAAGCAGATATTCAGCTTTTCTTCCTATCACCACCACCCCCAGCCCACCCTCCTGCCAATATTGGCATGGAGGCAAAATTCTATTCGCTCCATTTTTGGCATGAAACCCAGTCTGTACTTCTCTTAGCGTTTGACAAGAATGAAAGGACCAGCTGCTAGCTTGGCTTAACATATACTCTGTGAGCCCTGACCAAAGCAATAGGTCTGGAGAAGTCCAGGGTCTCAAGTCATGGGCTGCCTAAATAGCCCTTGGTCAAGCACCTGGTATCGTTAGAGATACACCTAGGAATAGTGAAGGAAATTATCAGTGGCACTAGAAGGTGATTTCATCTTTTAAAAAAAGCAACCACAACCTCCCCCCCCTTGTTGCTTGGATAAATAATAATAACAATAACAGCTAGCATTTATATAGCACCTACTGTATGCTGGATACTTTGCAAAAATTATATAATTTGATCCTCACAACAATTCTTGGAGGTTAATGCTATTATTATTATCCCCATTCTATGGCTGAAGAAACTGGGGCAAACAGAGGTTAAATGACTTGTCCAAGGTCACACAGTTAGTTAGGATCTGGGGCTGTGTCAAATTTGAACTCAGATTTTCCTGAATCCAGGCCCAGTACTCTGTCCACTGCACAATCTAGCTGCAATATTACACTGATCATCACATTCTCTGGGTTCGTTTGCAAAAATCATCTCTGAGATGTCAGTTTCTTCCCCTACAGCAGTGAGGATCATGATTTAGAAAGGTCCTACGTCAGTGGTTCTCAGCCTGTGGGGTATGTTCAATTTCTAACAATGAAAATACATCCCGCATATCAGATATTTATGTTACAGTTCATAACAGTAGCAAAATTACAGCTATGAAGTAGTAATGAAAATAATTTTATGGTTGGGGATCATCACAACATGAGGAACTGTATTAAAGGGTCACAGCATTAGGAAGGTGAGAACCACCATCCTAGGTGGAGAAATTCCTTAACAGGAATTAATGTCTTAAAAAAGAAAAAGGTACTGGACTGTTGTCAGGAAGACTTTGGTACACTTGAACTGGGCACTTTACTCCTCAAGGTCCCACTTTGCTCTTCTGTGAAATAGTAATAATAAACCCTCCCACTACAAAATCTTCGGGAGGATCATGGGAAATCATGTGTATTCAGGGCTTGATAATGTCAATAATGAAGATGAAAATAAATAGATAGAATTTAGCACTGAGCCTGGAGCCAGGAAGACTTAAGTTCAAGTCCAGCCTCTGATACTTATTGGCTGTGTGACCCTGGGCAAGTCACTTCAACCTCTATTTGCCTCAATTTCCTCATCTGTAAAATGAAGATAATAGTAGTACCCACCTTCCAAGGTTGTTGTGAGGATCAAGTGAGATAATAATTGTTTAGCATAGTGCCTGGCTTATGGTAAGTGCTCTATAAATGTTAATCATTATTATTAATATACCTTTTAATGTTTGCAAAGCACTTTATAAATATTATCTCATTACGTCTTCACAAAAACCCTGGGAAGTAAGTATTATCCTTTTTTTTTTTGCAGTTGAGGTAACTGAGGCATATGGAGAGAGGTTAAGTGACTTTCTCAGAGACTTACAGCTAATAAACATCAGAATCTGAATTTGAACTCAGATCTTTTAGACTCTAGGCTTCGTGTTATTTCATCCACTCTATCATTTATCTTTCTATATGATTTCAAGCAAATCAAGCAATTTCTCTGTGCCTCCAATGAAAACCTGGGTATAAAGATACAACTCCTTTGATGTCTTCACTCTACATAAACAACTCGAAAGGACCAAAATGAAACTATCTCAGCAATTAGAGTTAGACAAAATACTTAATGATGGATTATGGGCATGGCCCTTAGCAGGCTACCAGTCAGGGCTGAATGACTTATAGTCATTTGTCACCAAATTCCCTGACTCATTTCTAACCAGAGTTCTTCATTGTGAGAAATGATCTCATAGTAGAGAAAATTTCAAAGAGAGAAATCCTCCAAGTCAGACCTCCAGACCTCCACGTTTTGGGCTGGCTTCCACTGGTTCTACTGAGCCACACAGAGATAAGCAGGTCCACAGGAAGCTTTCTTCCCCAATCTTCAAATGCAGATATAACACCCAGAATCCCGCTTTGTTGTGTTGTTGTTGTTGGGTTTTTTATTTGTTTTTCTTTTTAGAATATTCTTCTGTTCAGGTCTGATATAATCAGAACTTAGTTCATAAAGCTGCATCCTATTCCACTCTCAGGGAGGCAGTCTGTTCCCAAACACCATGTCTGACACATTGAAGCTGCTATGGATTTGGGTTCATTAATTAGCAGGTGTGTTGTTTGAGCAATGCCTTGGCATGGCATACGTGTCTGACTTCAGCACTCAAAAGGATGGCTGTTATTCACTGCAAACATTACCTTTGAAGACACTAAGAAGAGAGTGAGTGCATCCCCTTGCACTGATATAGTGCTTAAGGAAATTACATAGTAATCAATAGAATATTAAAAAAAAAAAAAACAACCCTAGAGGTATCCAACAATGACTCCATTGGTTATTTTATTAGGATTGTGCTTTTTGTCTTTGGAGGTATTTCTGCTGAGGCTGAACACTTGATTGTCAGAAAAAACAGAGAAAATTCATGGAATCATTGATCTGAAAGTTGCAAGGGACCTATGAGACCTGTAGCCCAATCTATGACTGAACAGGAATCCCTTCTACAATGTCCACAAGAAGTGTCCATTTAATCTTTACTTTAAGAGTGGAAATTTGAACTGGATGACCTCTTGACCTCTAAGCTCCCTTCCAACTAAAAGCCCAGAGAGATTTGCCCAAGGTCACATAGCTAATGAGCAGAAGAAATGTAAATCAAACCCAGGTTTTCAAGGTCCAAATATAGTGCTCTTCCAATATCCAATTCTGTAATTTCAGGCTTTTACTTCCAACATCTTTTCACATTTTTATCTGCTTGTTCTATTTCACCTCTCCCAAAAGACTGTGAATTAACAGAGACAGGTTATAACTATACCCATTTCACAGAGAGAATAACTAAGATTTAGAGGGAGCTAACCAGCATAGAAGATTGAGCTCTGAGGTCTGCAGCCAGGAAGACCTTAGTTCAAAACCCATCTCAGAGATTTATGAGCTATGTGACCCTAAGAAAGTCACTTAATCTCTTTTTGCTTCAGTTTCCTCAACTATAAAACAGGTACAATAATAGAACCTATCTTGCAGGGATGTTGTGAGGATCAAATTAAATAATATTTGCAAAAGAGTACAATCCTTAGCACATAATAGGTGCTTAATAAATTCATGCTTTCTTCCTTCCAGAGAAGTTTTGGGACGTTAGGTCTGACCTCCAGTTCTTATCAGTTGACCACACTGTGTCAATGAACATAAAGATAATTCAGATTTCCTTTTCAGGTTTGTCTGAAGCAGGGTTTGAAGAGGGTAAGGGATGCGGCAGACAGGGAAGGAGGAGCTGGTTAAGCTAGTTATTTGTCACCTTCACCATAGTTCCCAACATTGACTAAGCACTCAGCCCTCCACCACTTGGGACTTTCAGGAAGAAAATAATTAAGAACTGTGGATATGAAAGATGGTCAATCAGGAAAGTAAGAGAGGCAGGTGGATGGGAAGAGCACTTTGGTTGACTGTGTCCAAATTCCCAACCCTCTTTAATTTAGTTGGGGTTTGTTTGTTTTTTTTATTTGGTTTTATCCAGAGGCATTTATTACCTACCTCATTTATTAAAAAAAAAGTCTCAAAGGATAATTGTGAAAATTAATATTGAGAAAAATCTATCTTCATCATCATTTTGATAGTACATTAAAGTTTGCAATGCACTCTACATGTACATTAGCATTACCAGCTCACATGTTTACTTTTTCATTTCTATCAAATCCTTTTGAAAATGATCTCTATGTGCATCAAGGGTATCCTCAGTGAAAATATGATCGGGAAATAGACAGGTATTTGCAAACAATGTTATCCAGCAAACCCTTTCTTTATAGCCACAAAATTGACTGGAGGATGCAGAGAATATCTTCTCCTATTTGTGGTTTGTTGCTCATAAGAAAACAGTTGGCTTGGTAGAACAAAACTTAGCTTTCACGGTTTTCCTCCAACAAAAAGTATCTAACCCTCTGACATGCTGTTCAAAGTTGAATGAATGGACCTGCTGCAGAAAACAATGAGTTTCCCCTCAGTGGAAAGCTTCAAGCACATATTAGATAGCCATTTGTCCAATATACCATAGTATTCTTTTTCAGGTATGAATTGGGCTAGATGGTCATGAGGGTACTTCCAACTCCAAATCTGTGATTCCATGAAGATGCCTTGAGAAATGCAATCATCAGCATAACTAACCCATGGCCCATTGACTATCATCAAGTGAGGTTTAAAAAAAAAAGAAAAATGTTCATTAACCAAAGGAGGTCATCAATGACAGCTGGAATGTCTTGCTCAAGGTTTAAATGAAACAGGTATTTCGAGTATATAGAGAATTCCTTTTAGATGTTCCTTTGTACATAGTAATGTGCTCCTTGCACCAAGAACCAGGATATTAAAGAGTCTCCTTGGTAAAAGCTACACTCATTCAAAGAAAACCAGATGAACAATCAATATAGGAAAAACCAAATGGATGAAAAATACCTATTATTCAGATTATGACATGAAATCAAATGACCAGTCCATTGAATTAGTACTGTAGTGAATAGAGATATGTACAGAGATAGAGAGGTGGAAAGTTAGAGAAACAGAGAGACATAGATATAGATATGGGACAGATAGATTTATGGATGAATAGTTAGACCCAGAATGGAACAGGAGGAAGACGGCAAAATGGGTTCCATCTGGGAAACTTCACAGAATTTTTAATGATAGCAATCTGTTCCCCAATGAAAATACCTACCTTTTAAACGCCTGTCCTCCCAGTGATGCTCCATGGGTGAAAAGCATGAAACATCATGGTCTCTGAGCAATAAAGGTTGCAGGTCACCCAAAAGACAATAAAGAGTTAAACAGTGTGAACAAGTGAGCAGAAACCTATGCCCACTAATGGGCTCTGTTTGAGAAGTAACCTAACACATCCCAATTGAGGAAATAGATGATAGATAAAAGAAGTAGGCTACTCATATAGAGATCCATTCTAAGGGACCCCAGGTATCCAAGTACTCAGAAAATGTATGTGGTTGGGGGGGCAGTGAGAAACAGAGATAAAAGGAAAGGAGGTAGGGATGGAGAAAGAGAGAGAGGAAGAAAGAAGGAAGAGAGAGAAAGAGAGGAAAGAAGGGAAAAAAGCAAGGAAGGAAGGAAGGAAGGAAGGAAGGAAGGAAGGCATCCATCCAATTGAGCAGTTGGAGGCTATGAGGAAGAAGATTCAGCAAGACCAAGAACTAACAATGGATTCCATCACTTTGTTGAATACCAAGATCTATCTTTTCAGTATTTGTTACCATTTCTCTACACATAACCAAGTGGATCCATTAATCACAGGAGTTTAAAGTAGAGGAAAATATAAGAGAACAGGAGCCTGTAGGTCTCAGTTCTAGTCTTCATTCTGTTCCTAATTAATTATGTGACCTTAGGTAAAGTCACTTATGTCACCTGGGCCTCAGTTTCCCCATGAATAAAATATGGAGGTCGGAGAATACTGAATAAATGACGAAGAGGTACATAAGCACCCAGCTCTCCCTCACCACCTCAAACAAGTAAAGAGACTACTTCCTCCAATCAGAAAAAATCAGCAATGACAAGAAAAAGAAAATTCAAAGAACCTACAATGAAAAAAATATAACAGCCAGCATTTATATAGTGCTTTACAGTTTGCAAAGTGCTTTATGAATTTTATCTTCATTATTGTGGGAGGCAAATACTAGTATTAAACCTATTTTACAGATAAGGAAACTGAGAAAAACAGAATAAGTGATTTGTCCAGGGTCACAGAGTTAGTATCTGACATAGTCAGATCTTTCTGACTCCAGATTCGGCACTCTAGTCATTGTGGTAAAGGAAGGAAAGGGGAAGGGGAAAAAAGGAAGAGGAAGAAGGGGAAGGAAAAGAAGGGCAAAGGGAAGGGGAAGGAGGAGAAGAAGGGAAAGAAGTAGAAGGGGAAGGAGGAAAAGAGGAAAGGGAAGGGGAAGGAGGAGAAGAAGGGAAAGAAGTAGAAGGGGAAGGGGAAGGGGAAGAAGGAGACGAGGAAAGAGGAATGGAATGGGAAGAAGGGGAAGGGGGAAAGGGAAGAGAAGGGAAGGGAAAGAAAAGGGTCTCAGGAAATCAGGAAGGTCTAACAGCAGAGAATGGAAAGTGATCTTGGCAGGCAGCCCCCTTACCTTCATCTGGAGCTTCCTGCTTGGTCATATCCTCAGGCCTCCCCACCTGCACCAGGAACCAAATTCTGCCCCCTCCCACCTTTAATAAAGAGGTAACTCCTAAAGTCTAAAACTAAGTATCTAAAACTGCCACCAAGGTCCCAGAGGGAAGTGTCAGGAATGGGAGCAGTGAGAGAGTTGGTACTGAGAGCATACATGTAAACTAATTATCACTGGACTGGCCCCCATGTTCCCAGGGTTGATGGTTACATGATTTGGCCCCCTCAAGTTAAGTTTTAATAATAAACAACTTAAAAAGGAAAGGAAGGAAATGAGCATTTATTATGCACCTACTATATGCCAGGTACCATGCTAAGTCCTTTAAAAATATTTCATTTGATTCTCACAATAATCCTGGGAGATAGGTGTTTTTATTATCCTCATTTTACAGTTGAGGAAACAGAGGTAAATAACTTGCCCAGGTCATCCAGCCTAGTAAGTGTCTGAGGCTACATTTGAACACATTTATCACGGAACATTGAATATCATAGTCATTTGCATATATGACTACTTCCACCAAAGCCCTCCTTCAACCAACCTTCAATAGCCAGGTGACCATGGGCTACATCAGTGTTATCCAAGCGCTATCCATTTTTACCAAGTTGGAAAGGCTGTGTTTGATGAGACTATATTTCTGTTTTCTAGTAATGGCCTAGCTCATTTAAGAGATGCCTATCACCAGATAAAAGAATGAATGGCAAACTGTTCAAGCTACAGCAACTCAGCAAGACCAGAGATGGGTTACAATTTGTAGCCATGGAGGCAACGCTTTCCCTAACAAAATTATGGTTCCTAAAAGGATTGAAATATTGGAATGATTTGCTCATAACTTATTGCACCTATTAGAGGACAAAGTCCAACAAAGAATGGACTTTATCTTACCTAGATGTTCTCCTTTCCCAAGTCAAAGTATAGTGTTCTGCAAACAAAAGGTGGTTAATAAGTATTTTTGAATGACCGTGTGTACAACTAATTTATTTTATGATCCAAAATTAGCCTTTTTCATGGGCCAAAATTAACCTTTGTCATTCAGGGAACTATAACATATACGGAAAATTAATACTCAACTTCCATATAAACTCTTACTTAGCATTTCCTTCTCCTGTGTGCCCAAATATATGCTGGTAAATGTTTAACAACTGGCTCTCCAAAGTGGGCAAGACACACTTTTGAGTTTAATCTGAATTGTCAGCATTTTCCCCATCACTTTCTTAAGTCTAGACAATAAACCAATCCCTGATTTGTAGCACCGACCAGTTTCTGAGGTGCAAATGAAAATCTGACAATCAGCACCAGCATGCCTGTATCACCTATACCCCACCCATGTCCTATCAGTTGCCAAGCTGTGTTGAGTCTACACTCTCCACATTTCATGCATCTTCCTTCTCTTCACTTATACAGCCTCTACTCAAATTCAGACCTTGTAAACTATACAAATAATTTCTGAAACAATCTTTTCAGGTCCAGTCTCTTCTCCAATGCATCCTCTTCACAGCTGCCAAAGTGACAACAATAATGAGATAAAATGCAAAATCCCCAGCCTGGAATATAAGCCTTTCACAATTCAAGCCTTCCACCAGCTACTCAGTCTTAAATCACATCACTCACCCTCATACACTTTATATTCCAGTCACACTGGGCTGCTGGTTGCTCCTCATTCGGAACATCCCATTTCCCACCTCTGTGCTTTTGCATAGGCAGGTACTCATGCCTGGAATGCATTCTCTCTTTCCTTCTACCTCTAAGAATTCCTAGGTTCACATATATATATATATAGATAGATAGATAGATAGATATAGATATAGATATAGATATAGATATGTGTATATATATGTATATATATGTATATATATATATATATATATATATATATATATATATATATAATTCCCCGCCTATGTATGCTCCTTGAGGACAGCGACTTTTTTGTTCTTTGTTTTTATTTTTGGTCTTAGCATGGGCTTAGCATGGTATCTAGCATGTTTAATACATGCTTATTAAATTGAAATGAAATATGTGAATCCTTTTAACAAATGAAAATCTCTTTTGGAAAGTAACAGCCACCCTCTTGCTTTTTCAAGTAAAGCTGAAATTATATATCACATTAGCTTAAGGAAGACTTGGCTAGATGCTGTTAGTGCATATCACAGTCACCCAGTCCAATGTCATTAACCCATGGAGAAGACAAAGCCCCAGCATTGCAGTATGGATGCCCATACAGGGAAACTCCATTACAAAGCCTGGGTATGTTCTCCTTTTATTATACATCCAGTCAAATCATGTTCTCCCAGTGCTTGAGTTCTTAGCTTTTTTTGTGTCATGGACCCCTTTTGGCAGGCTCAGTAAGGCTATGAATGCCCCTTCTCAGAATAATAGGCTTAAGTGCAATAAAATGAAATTCACGGTATTACAAAGGAAACTGATTATACTGAAATACAAATAATAAAAACATATATTTTTTTAAAGCCCAGATTTCCAAACCCCAGGTTAAGAACTCCTGAAACAGAATATAATCACCGACACCACAGAATATCAGAGGGGGAAGAGATCCCAGAGAAGAATCAGCTAGTCCAGCCCCCTCATTAATAGAGCACCTACCTCCTAGGGTGGTTCTGAGGATAATATGAGATGGTATCTGTAAAGCACTTTGAAAACCTTAACCCTATAGATGCTAGCAATTATTCTTATTCTCGATATTATGATGTGACTCTAATTTTGCACATGAAAGGTAAGGTGTCGCAGAGGAGCTAAGTGAGCTGCCCACGGTCACACAGAGAGCAGCTTGCCTGTCCCCTCCCCTAATAACCCATGAAGTTCCCGTGCCTTGACACCAACATTAGAACAAAGTCTTCCGCATCACGGAACCCTGGCAGGTTTCAGCCTTTCGCAGAGCCCTGGCCCTTTGTTCAGGGGATCTAAAGAAAAGCATCCCAGTCCATTCCAAGACCAGGGACTAAACAGTTAACAAACTGCTGCGCATTTCCAAGAGACCCGCAGGAATTAAAATGATCCCCACTCCCACTCCTTCCCCCAACCCCACCGAGCAAGCACCCGAAAATCCTCCAATCTTTCTCCAGTCCTGACGGGACCAATCCCACCTAAGCCTTTTTTTTTTTTTCGCCTCCAAGCAGGTAAACATCCCTCTTCTCCCCATCCCCGGGCTTCCTCCTCAGCCTCGGTGTCATGTAGTCTGCAGAAGCACACGTGACGGGGGAATCCCATCTGTTCACTCATTTCCACCCCCTTCGCTGACAAATGAATTCATCCGCAGCCGTGTTTGCTGGATGAGGCCGTGAGCAGAGAAGGCAATTGATGAATTATGCATCCCCCAGAGCTGGGCCCAGATCTGCAAAGGCCATTAGACCAGAAGGCTCTCCCGAGCGGTGCGGGAGGGGGACTGACTGCATGCAGGGAATACCTTCTAAGGGTGGGGGTGGGGGCGAGGGTGGGTAAGACTAGGGGCGCCTGCCTGGGAAGGGGCTCTTCCAGAGGAATCCCCCAACATACCGGACCCCTCCTCTGGCAACAGCTCACCTGGTCGGGTTAAAAATTCTCAGCCCCACGCAGACGTCGGTTCAAGTATGAGCTATGGCCTTGTCAAATCCAGCTGCTACGTCAGACGGTTTCTTTCTCCGGCAGCAAAGCCCCTGCGCTAAATCGATATTTTTGGCTGGCTGCACAGTTACGCACAACTAAGGAGCTGACATGAAGGCGGCTAGGGGGCAGAAGGGGAGGGGGAGGTGGTGCTGTCCAACAAACAGCCCTGCCTGTTTAATTATTCCACTGGAGGAGAGCTCTGCAGAAAAAGGTCCTTTCTAGATGTGCAATAAATAAATAAATAAAATAGCATCTGCAGAGGACCGCATAGTTTTGAAAGCATCATGTCTCTCTTCTCATTTGCTATTCACAACAACCCTGAGTGGTAGGAAGTGAAAGTCTAATTATTTCCATTTTACAGGTGAGGAAGCTGAGGCTAGAAAAGTAAAAGAGATTACTTACTTGACTGAGGAGTCATGACTAGGGAATAGCAGACCTTCTTGGCTCATCTCGGGCCAGACAGGATGCTTTGTTTCAAGATGTACCTTTATTACATTTATGTACATTTCTTCACATTTCTAGATTGCCATATTGGTAGCATGGAGAAGTGGGACTAGTACTGGACAAAGAGTGAGGAAATAACTGTCACCTACTAGCTTCATGACTTTGGGCAAGACAGGACCTCATTGCCTTAGTTTCTGCAGCTGTAAAATGGGGATACTACTAGCCACTTTAGAAGCTTCTCTTGGGGGGGGTCTAAGGAGATAATGTATGAAGTACAGTTAGTTAATCAGTCTCCAAGCATTTAAGTACCTAATTTAAATGCCAAAGCCCTGTGCTATTTACAGAGTGGTAAAATGACTATTCCCAGGTAGTATTGGTAGAGAGGGTACTCAAATGAAGCCTCCTGATTCTAAATCCAAAGGGGTTTTTTCCCCATCGCATCTCACCACTTCACTTCAAATAATGCAGAAATCAGCAGTACTCCATGAATTATATCCCACAATTATAATTTATCTTCATTTATAGATGAAGAAATTAGTTCATAATGGTAGTGTGAACTACTTATGGTCACACTGTGTTGTAGAGAAGAGGCATTGGGCCTGGCTTCAAATCTTACCTCTGATACTAGCTACCTCACCACAAGCAAGTCACTTACCTTCTTTCAGTCTTAGTTTCTTCACCTGTTTAATGGGGACAATAAACGTTGTAGTGCCTATCTCACTAGATTCTTCTGAGAATCAAATAAATTCATACTGTGTTTTGCAAACCTTAAAACAATACATTTGTGTATATGCATAAGGGTACACATTAGATATTATTATTACCCTGCCCTGTCTGGAATACTGCATAGAGTTCTGGGTATGACATTTTAAGAAGGGTATTGCTAGACTGCAACATATACACAAAACTGATTGTGTTCTCCTCAGGGGCAAGAATTGTATTTTACCTAAACTTAGTAAAAGTGCCATGGTTTCAAAAATGGGGAGAAGATTCTGGGAGGACATGATAGTTATCTTCAAGTATGCGAAGGGTGTGATAGGGAGGAGAGATTAGACTCTCTAGTTATGCTCTCCCCTGGCCCCAAGGCAAATGATAAACAATGGGTGGAAATGGTAAAAAGGGAAATTTAGTCTTAGTTATGAAAAAAAATCTTAAAAATTAGAGCTTTCTTAAAGTGGAATAGATTTCTTAGGAGGTGGTAGAACCATCTTGAGGTCTTAAAGCAGAGGTTAAATTACCTTTTTTGTGTAATTGGGTATTCTGTTCCTGTGAGGTTCCTTTCCACTCTACAAATCAGTAGCGATTTGGGGCAGGGATCATTCCTATTTTATAGATGAAAAAAATTGAGGCAGGAAGTTCTACCTGTTTTTTATTTCATTTTAGATTTTGGAAATGGTGGCATCAATTATCACAGAAATTCATAGAATTTTATAGGTGTAAAGCATCTTAGAAATCCATCTAGTCCAGCCCTCTTCATTTTACAGAAGCAGAAACAGAGAAAGGAAAGGACTTTCCCCAAGGTTACTCAGCAAGTAAGTGGAAGAGTTAGTTAGCACTCAAACCCAAGTTTTCTGACTCTCGATCTTTTTTTCTTCATTGCAATTAATTACTAATGGTTACCCAGGAGCCCAGTTTAGAGTCAAAGGGCTCCTATATTAACAGGATATTATATTGGCAAGCAATGAGGCTCCACATTTTTCTATAGAAGGGGGGAAAATCCTTAATTTTACTCCAAAAACTGTATAGCACCATGAGAGCTTGCCTGTTCAGTTTTGTAGGTTTTCACACAGGTCTGAAAACTCTTGACTCACTTAAATGATATTATGTTTTTATACCTAAATTTGATGATATGTGAGGAACAATTAATGGAAAACTTTGGTTATATTTCACAGTTGCTCTAGTTGGGTTGAATCCTAGAATCATCGTTTCAATATAAAAAGATCTTCAAATTCATCTAATCCAACATCCACCTGAACAAGGACTGCATCTATAGTACCACTGACAACTAGTTCTCTAACCCCTCCCAACCCCCACTCCCTCCTAAGGCAATTCATTCCATTTTTGGGATTGGGATAGTGAGTGAGCCTGTATTTGATATGAGGAATGGTAGGGTGAGGATACTGAGCCTACCAAGGAAGGTCATCACCCTCTATGCCACTTAACAGTCTTAGAGAGTTATATAGAGCATTAAAAGGTGATGACTTGCCTGTGACAACTCAGCCAGTATGTATCAAAGGCAGGACTTGAATCCAGGTCTTTCTATGAGGTCAGGTTTTGACCACTTTGTTTATATCTGAAGATGAGATAGAACTTATGATGGGAACATGGATCTTGATGGGTATAGCTTCTTCCAAAGAAATAGGATAGGTTAAAGGCATGACATGGGGCTGTACCATGTGTTAAGAAGTCATACTCATATAAGAAAATTCAGTAACCATAGGGGAGGAATAGTGGAAGGTGAAGATCAAGGAAGAGGCAAAGAAAAGTGATTTTTTTTCATCAGAGTATAATGTAGGCCACCTGAACAGAAAAAGGAAACAGATGAAGAGTCCAGTAAACATTATGAGTAGCACAGAAACATGATATAGTAGTGATGGGAGGCTTCAATTATCCAGATAACTGTTGGAGTTCTCTTGCAAAGGCAAAGCATCTAACACCTTCTTGACTCGCCTTAATAATAATAACATCCTTCAAAAGATGGAGAAATCAATAAGAAAAATTCTATTTTGGATTCCATTCTTATGATTAATTACTAGTTATGGGAATGGAAATGATAGGAACCTTGGGCAGAAGTGATCAGTCTCTCCTAGCTGTAACAGAGAAGAGGAAAGCTGCTAATAGTCTTATATGCACCTTAGATCTCAGAGTAGAAGACCAAGAAGTCAACAGGGAAAGATAGCTAAGATCCCATGCATCAAAATTCTCTAGGAGAAGTCAATTCAGCAGTGATGAGAAATTCTCAAGAATGAATTTTTTTTGGAGAGGAAGGGTAACAATTCTTATGAGAAGAAAAAATGGGAATTGGCTAAAGAAAACATGTGTTCAACTCACAAACCAACTTAGATTTTAAAAGAAATGGACAAGAGGTAGAAGTAAAGAAAGTAATAGGAGAAGAATATATGTGGCTAGAGAAATATAATAAAAATCACATATGATAGATGACTGACAAAAAACAGCTAAATATAATATTAAAAGGAGATTTTTGTAACCATATTGGAAAAAAATGGAATGATCAAAAGCAACAGGGTGGATGAGATAATGACAACTAACACAGAGGAAAGAGAACTGTTCAATTGTCATTTTGCTTATTATGTCTGCCAAGGGGAATGGTTTTTTCCCCTGGAAATGACAAAACAAAAATGAATAACAGGGAAATGATATCCAAGACAAATAAAGAGACAGTACTAAAGGACAGCTAGGTGGCATGATGGATAGACTACTGGGCCTGGAGTCAGGAAGGCTCATCTTTTGAGTTCAAAACTGGCCTCAAACACTTCCTAACTGGGTGACCTTGGGTAAGTCACTTAACATTATTTGCCTCAATTTCCTCATTTGTTAAATGAGCTGGAGAAATAAATGGCAAACCACTTCAGTATCTCTTCCAAGAAAACCTCATATCAGTTCATAAAAAGCTGGACAGGACTAAAAACTACTGAACAACAGAGAGAGCACTGAGCAGCCTTTGATGAATTCAAGTCACCTGGCATAGACGAATTAAATCATTAGATGCTGAAAGAACTGGAAGGTATGATTGCTGAGCTATAGTTATTGATATTTGAAAGCTTGGATAATAAGAATAGTATTATAGAAGTAGAGAAGGACAAATGTTCTGATTTTCAGAAAAGAATCTAGCATGCTTGCCTTTAATTGTAGAATGAATCATTAAAGAAATGGTTGGTCATCTCACATTGCATACCAAGACAAGGTCAAAATGTATACATGATTTAGATAAAAAGGGTGTTATAAACAAATTAGAGGGTGTAAAAAAAATTGTCTGTCAGATCTATGAATAAATGAAGAATTTGTCACCAAACAAAAGATAGAGAGGAGAAAGTGAAGTAAAATGAGTAATTTTGATTACATTAAATTGAAAAGAGTTTGCACAAACAAAACTAATGCAGCCATTATTAAAAGGAAAGCAGTAACTAGGAGGAGAAGTTTAATGCAAGTTTCTCTGATAACAGCCTCATTTCTCAAGTATATATATATATGTATATATATATATATATATATATATATATATGTATATATATTAAAAACTGCATCAAGTTTGTAAAAATAGGAGTCATTCCTCAACTGATAAGTGGTTAATGGATATGAAAAGGGAATTTTCAGAAGAGAGGAAAAAAACCCAAAGCTATCAATAGTCACATGAAAAAGTGTTCTAAATTGCTACTGACCAGCAAAATGAAAATTAAATTGAAGAGGTACAATCTCATACCTATCACACTAGCTAACATATTAGGAAAGTAAAATCACAGATTCTGGAAGGAATATGGAAAAACTGGGACATTAATGCATTGTTAGTAGAGTTGTGAACTGGTTCAACTATTCTGGAGAAAAATTTGAAATTATGATCAAAGGACTATAAAACTTTGATCGAGAAATACCACTATTATGTCTTTGTCCCAGAGACATCAAAGGAAAAGGAAAAGGACCTACAGATACAAAAATATTCCTAGCAGGTCTTTTTGTTTTGTCAAAGAATTAGAAATTGAGGGAATACCCATTGATTGTGGAATGACTGAATAAGTTGTGGTATATGATTGTGATAGAATGCTATTGTGCTATAAGAAAAGACAAACAGGACAGTTTCCAAAAAATCTAGGAAGACTTAGATGAACTGATACAAAGTGAAGTGAGCAGAACCAAGAGAGCATTGATGAGAACATGATCAACTGGGAAAGACTTAGCTACTCTTACCGATAGAATAAGCCAAGATAATTCCTTATTTATTTATTTACATTTTAAGCTCCAAACTTTCTCCTTCCCTCCCTCCCCATTCCATACTAAAGAAGGCCACCATTTGACATAGATATATAAATATATGTAAAACCATAGTATGCATACTTCTATTTATCAATTCTTTTTCTGGAGGTGGAGAGCATCTACCTTAATAGGTCCTCTGTAGTTGATTTGGCCATTTATAATACTCATAATAACTTGGTCATTCACAGTTATTCTTCAAAAAATATTGATATTACTGTATACAACATTCTTTTGGTTCTACTCATTTCACTCTTTATTTCATTCAAGTCTTTCCATGTTTTTCTAAGATCAACTAATCAGCTCATCACAGTATTCCATCACAATCATATAACATAACTTGTTTAGCCATTCCCCAATTGATGGACATCCCTTCAATTCCTGGCTCTTTGTTACCACAAAGAGATCTGCTAGAAGTATTTTAGAACACATAGATACTTTTGCTTTTTCCTGGATCACCTCAGGAAATAGATCTAATAGGGGTATTGCTATGTCAGGAGTATACACATTTTCATTATTCTTTGGGCATAATTCCAGGTTGATCTCCAAAATGATTGGATCAGTTCACAGCTCCACCAATAATGTATTAGTGGCCCAGTTTTTCCACATCCCCTCTAAGAGCCAAGACAATTCCCAAAGACTCATGATGAAAAATGCCACCCACCTCAGAGAGAATGGATGAAATCTGAGTGCAGATTGAAGCAACTTTTTTCACTTTATTTTTTTGCCATTTTTTTTGCAATGTGGCTAATATGGAAATATATTTGGCATGATTTCACATGTATAATTGATATCTTACTGCTTGCCTTCTCAGTAGAAGAGAGGAGGAATGAAGAGAGAGAAAGAATTTGGAACTCAAAAAATTTAAATGAATATTAAAAATAAACATGTAATTGGGAAATATTTGGCAAAGGAAATAAAAATTCAATAAAATATTTTATATTGTCTTCTGCCTACAGGTTCTGCTGCTTCAGTTGCATCCCTGAAACAAGATGGTGAAGGTCGGAGTCAACAGATTTGGCCGTATTGGGTGCCTGGTGACCAAGGCTGCATTCACCTCAGGTAGAGTAGACATTGTGACCATCAATGACCCCTTCATTGACCTCAACTACATGGTTTATATGTTTCAATATGATTCCACTCATGGCAAATTCAAGGGCACTGTCAAGGCTGAGAATGGGAAGCTAGTGATCAATGGCAAAGCCATTACCATCTTCCAGGAACGGGATCCTACCAATATTAAATGGGGAGATGCTGGAGCCGAGTATGTTGTAGAGTCCA
>CM053580.1:506799049-506818177 GCA_028627135.1 Pseudochirops cupreus
CATGTAATCAGTCTCTCACAATGTGCCCACTGTGGAGAGGTTCTGCATAATTACACATGTACAGCCTGTATTTGATGGCATGGGGGAGGCTGATGAGGGAGGAAGAGAAAGAATCTAGAATTTAAAGCTCTATAATCAAATGTTAAAAATATATATATACAATTATTATTACTATTATTATTAACTACATCCCACTGGAACTTAAGATTCACAGGCACTGTGGAAAGGAGATCCATCCTGCCCTATTGGAAAGTTAGAGGAGTGATGGGGGAGGACATAGGAGAGATTAGATTTGGGGAGGGGTTATACAAGGAGATGGCTGTTTTGAGGGGGGGATAGGGGAAAGACAGGGAGAAAATTTGTAACTCAAAATCTCATGGAAATGAATGATGTAAACTAAATTAAATAAAAGAAAATATTAAAAAAAGAAAAGAAAAGTGCTTTATAAATATCTCATTTTATCCTCAGCACAACCCTTAGAGATAGGTGCTATTATTGTCCTAATTTTATACATGAGGAAAGTAAGATGTACAGAGGTTAGGTGATTTACTCAGGGTCACATAGCTGATAAATATCTACATCCAAATTTGAACTCAGGTTTTCCTGACTCCAAGTCCACAACTCTAACCATCATCCCAGCTAGGTGTCTCCTTGTGAAGAAAGCCATCTGTCAAATAAAAGGGGAAATAGTCTTTCCCCCTACACTATCTGCAGTTCCCCCAGTTACTGGAAGATAAGCCTTAAATTCCAATCATTATGAATGAATAAATATGATCTCCTCAATGTAAGTAATCTCAGTTTATCCCATCTTTTCTTTTTAAAAACAAACAAGTGATCTCTCCAAGGTACTGAAAGATTTCCTCCAGTTCTTTTCCTATGGAGAGGAGAGAGAGGAGACTGGGCTTCAGCATCATATCTGGGCTGTCTTTCCTTATTTGTTCCACTTCTTCCTCCAGTCGTAAGTGCTCTTGGTGAAGTCAAATATAGCACGGGGACATGAGCACAAAATATTAGGAGATAACTGGGGTAATTTACTTGTCCTTTATTATACTAAACTTACTACTTAGTTTTTTATTATGTTGAACTATTCTGTCTAGTCTGTTTCCCCAGATATACTGTAAATACCTTGAAGACATGGACCAACATATTCTCTCTCTCTCTCTCTCTCTCTCTCTCTCTCTCTCTCTCTCTCCATTCAGAAGGTGATTGGAAGATCAATAAATATTTGTTGATTGCTTGAAAATTAGTAAAACAATAAATCATTTTACCTTTTGGCCTCAGGTTCCTCATCAGTAAAATGAAGGGATTGGATTAGATCCATATCTTTGGCTGCTTCTAGCTCTAAATCCTATGATATAGTCATCAAGTACTTACTCTGTGCTAGGTGCTGTTAGCAGTACAAAATTTCTAACACTGTCCATGCCCTAAGGGAAAAAAAATCATCAGTAAAAATCAGAGGTAAAGGAATGACTATCTATACAGAGCAGTAGGTGAGGTGAAACTATAATGTAATTAGGTTTCTAAGGAGAGAAAAACATCTAACCATATGCATGTCATTTATTTATTCATCCATTGCATCCAGATATATTCATTATGTCTACACAGAACACTATTAGGTGATGGAATAAATGCAAAGACATGGTTAAGACATGGTTCCTGTACTCATGGATCTTAGTCTAGTAGGGAATATTAGGCATGAAAACAAATTGATTTAATATAAAATATTTCATCATTAGCATATTAGAGAGACAGAGATAAAATAGTGTGTGAAGTACAAGGAACAAATCATTAAGGAGAAGGGGATCAAGGAAGGCTTAAATAATTAGTGCTCTTTAAAGCAGTCACCCCTGGAGGTCATACACTTATTTCAATCACAAAGTTAATGCTCAAAATATTCTGCTTTGGGGGCTTCACAGCCAATTGTCAAGTCATGAAATATTAATCTCTTTACTATATACTCATGTCTTTTTTTAAATTTAATTTATTTTACAGACTGATCTCCCCATCTTGTCCAGGCTGAACTACAGTGGCAACTAATAAGCTTAATCCCATGCTTGATTGATATGGGAGCTTTGACCTACTGAATTTCTGACCTAGACTGGGTTGGCTCACCTTAGACAATATGGTAGCTCCTGTTTTCCTGGGGCTCACCATACTGCTGTCAAACTTATTTTGGATGCCTTAAAGGTTAAAGCTACTGCATATCAGAATGCCAAAGCTCAAGAAATCCAACCAGCCTCAGACTCACTATAGCAGGAATTATAGCATCACAACCACTTCCAGTATGTCTTTAAAAAAAAAAACAAAACATTGCTACTTCCCAGCAGAGTGTCTTAACTTCTTCAACAAGTTCGATTTAAAATGACTTGCTTCCAAAAAATATAATCTACTCTCAAAGGATGAAGAGTTGTAACCAATGAGGTGATTCCAAAGATTGTTTTATGTATGGACTTTCAATGGATTGGTAGTTTATTATTCAATATTATTGTTATTAATATTAGAGACTTTATGGACTATGAGATAAAAGGCAGACCTTAGAGACAGGGAATATCTAGGTCCACATCCTGCCTCTACATTCTAGTTGGTTAACCCAGCGAATTCACTTAATTCACCCAAACCACTCCCTAAGATGGTAAATTACAATCAAGTTGATTATCTACATAATGGATCCTCATTAATTTCCTATACGAATGAAATTATATGTCTGATAGCTCACCCAACCCCTCCCCCCCATACACACACATACACACCAGTTTTCACATCTTGTTTCAAACAAAGGGTCAAGGTGATTAGTAATTGCCAGGGAGTGCTTGTAACTATTATAATTGCTGAATGCTTATAAAAATGTAACTAGTAATTGCTGAGTGCAATGCTGTGTACCTATGTGAAGGACTTCTTGAATTGCCTCTCCTCACTCCTTTAGAGTTTCTCCAAAGAAAAACACATGAACAGAGAACACTCCAGAAAAGTAAGGGAGAGAAAGACAGACTTTGAAATGGCAGGCATGTATGAGAAGCCAGCCTTGTCATGCCTCTGAATTTAGGATTCTAGAAATTACTGAAAACGAAATTCCTTTAAGTGAGATTGTTTTCTCCTAATTTGAGATAAGAACTCATCTCACTCCCAATTGAAAAAGTCATTTGCTCTTGTGAATTCTTTGGCATATTCTAGTCTATATAACTTATTGCGTTTCTATTTGTTATTTTATGTGGATAAAGGGGTTTACTTGATATTCAATCTCTATGACAATCTTTTGTGTAACTGGTATTTGGAGAGAAGGGGCTAAGCTGGTGAGTGTAAGCCAAGTGCTACTCTTCTCCTTAAGGGTTACACCAGGAAATGGTTTTTGCTCTGAACCTTTCATTCTCTGGACTTCCAGGACTTGAGGAGCTCAAATACTTATAGTTACCTTATGCCCTTCTCAGAAACAGAAAGAAAGGCTCCTGGAAACTATCTACCTCTTCTTCCTAGCTTGTGTGTTGGTGATGTAGCCATGGCAGTGGGCTTTCCTCTTCTCTGCAAAAGTGGGCTGTACCTCAGATCACACTTACCAATGCCACCTGCAAGCTGCCTCTATATATTTAGATAAGCCATGTGGGCATACACATGCATTCCAATTATTTTGAAGACTGAGAGAAAAAGTTCATAAACTAATTGATAGAAAGCTCTTTGTTCTAATTGCACAGCCTCCCACTATGAAAGATACCTTGTGGTTGTCTAACAACTGGTGTTTTTGTAGTTTCAGTCTTATTACTTTGGAATTGACCTCATGAAGCCTAAGTAACCTATATATAACAGTAAATGTCACAGTACTTGATTTTCCACATGTCCTCCAACTATACCATGGACTGTCTTTTGAAAAGACACCACAGTGACATTTTCAGTTTTTTCTTTTTCCTTATGTCTAAAACATTTAGGATCAGGACAGGATGTTTCCTTAGTTTAAACCCAAAACAAGTGTGTGGGCTGTGTTTCTTAGAAAAGGAAGGGGAAAAAAGACATAGATTAACCAAATCCCAAATAGACCCATAAGAAAGATCACTGTGGTCAGAACAAACCCACAGATAGAGTAGTAATTTAGACAAACAGACTTGTTTGCTTAACTGCTTTTTGTCTTGGTAAATAATAATTTCCAAAACTCTCTGTGTACTCAAGATGTATTAATAGATGATATATTCAATAACACATTTCCATACTTATGTTTTATAATCTTTTGGATTACAGTTTGGACTACAAAATTAGAGAATTTTAGACCCGGAAGGGACCTAGGAAAGCAACTAGTTCAACCGCTTAATTTCATAAAGAAAATGACTTCCATAAAAGCATTTACCTAGAAAATTTGAATACTGGTTTTCTAAGGAACCTAAGATAATAGAACATAGAATGTTAGTACTGAAAAAGTACTTTGGAACATGAAATGGTACAGTCAGAAGAAACCTTGTACTAGAGCAAGAGTTCTTAACCTGGGGTCCATGAACTTGTTTAAAAACAGTTAATAACTGTATTTCAATATGACTGGTTTTCTTTGTCATCTAATGCATTTAAAAACATGATTCTGAGAAAGAATCCATAGATTTCACCAGTTTGCTGAAGGAATTTGTGACTCAAAAACATTTAAGAGCCTTTATACTACAAAATATTACATCTAGCACATGATCCTAATGTTCAAAGGGACTTTGGAACATTGAACACAGAGTTTTAGAACCAGAAAAAAAAATGATCGAACATTAGAGTTAGATAGAATTTCAGAAAACATCTAGTATAAACTCTCTTATTTACAATAGTGATAATGGAATATTACTGCCTGAGATATGTGTCATAGCAGTGTTTCATAGGGTGCTAATGAATAAATTATAAAATGAAATGAGAACACAATTTTGGGTGATAAGGTAATATATAAATTAATATTTTAATACAAAGTATAGAGAGGGGAGAAACTATTCCACGTGTTTTTTCTAGCTTCCTTATTTTAATATTGACAATGAGTCAGAAGTCATTGAACTGAGACCAAGAAAGGCGTGGTAGACAACTTTGGGAATTTTTGTTTCTTTCTTTCTCAAAAAAATAGGTGAAGCTTCATTGAACCTCTTTATGAACTCTGGTCATATACCTATCAGTATGATGATTAAAGTCAGTATAAATGCCTTCCTGAGAATGTCAAAATTGTCAGTGTTGGATAAGCTCCATGATACATCCTATAAAGAACAGTTCTGGGAAGGATTAGTTGCACTCAATTATTCAACCATCAATCATTTACTAAATACCTACTATGTGTCAGCCAGTAGGTGCTGAGGATACAAAGACAAAAATGAAATAGTCCCTCCTTCAAAAAAAATACATTGTATTGGAGAATAGCATCAGTCTCAATGGAAGTTATTCAGAGAACCAACCATTTGATATCATGGAAAGAAGACTGAATGTAAATCAGAAGACCTAGAATTTCATTCCCTACTCTTCCACTTGGGAGCCATGTGACCTTGGAAAAATCACTTCACTTAAAAAAATAGACAATCAGGGACAAGCGACTTGCCCAGGATCACAGAGCTAGTAAGTGATTCAAACTCAGGTCCTTCTGACTCCAGGACTGTTGCTCTATCAACTGTACCTCCTAATTGCCCCTCTTCACTTCTTTAACATATAGTGCCCTAATCTGTAAAATGGGATTAAATCATATATTCTCTTACTATCTGTTATAAGGATCAAATGAAATGAAGTTTCTAAATAGGTACAATAGTCCATAAAAGTGAACATCATCATAATTAGGCATCCTGACACAGAGCTCCTGATTTATATGCCTGACATGTACCTTATTTTATGAGAAACAATTCTATTAGGTCTCAGTTCATCATTCTGAGCAGTGGACATAACCTACCTGCTTCACTCTGAGGTTGGAGAGAAGGAAAGAGAGGAGCAGAAGGAATCCCATTTAGAAAACATTTTACAAATTACAAAACCCTTTCCTTACAATAGATCCATGAGGTAGGTAATGAAATATAAATGATTCTCATTTTACCTATGTGTAAATTAAAGTTCAGACATGTCAAATGACCAGTCCATCATTAAACCATTAAACCAAGTCTTGACCCAAACCCAAATCTTTTGCCTTGAAATCTGGTGCTCAATGGGCTGGATCATGCATTTTGAAATTTAGACAGAAAACATCTGACTGTATGCATAGGATTTTAAAAAAATCTTCCACCACTTCATACCAGTTAATTATAAGCACACCACAGGCACATTTAAACTAGGTCATAAGCATTATTTCAGGGATTTAAAATAACCACTGTAAAGGAATATCCTAAATGTGCCTTGCACTGTTTCCAGCTAAATATTCTCAGATGCTGAAATTTCTTCTCCTATAATCTCAAGTGAATCTGATTTAGAGCCCTTCCTGGAATGAATTACAGCTAACTGGCAATTCCTACTTTCCTACCAGTAGGCTGCATCGATACAGGCCAAGCAAAATGGAAATGAACAATTATACTTAGAACTTCACAAACACAGATTGTTGAACTGAATAATTCCATAATTCTTGTCCCTCAACTCCCTTCTTTTTTGTTAATTAGCAAGTTTGGAGATCCAATCGAACTGAATGATTGATATGGTTATCTTCATTGTCTGGCTTGAATAGAAAGAACTGTGTTAGATGATATTGAATGGACAAGTGAGGAAGTCATTTCAATCAATATCAGTGATTTATGTCATGGGAAGAGCGCTATGTGAGCAGACCTGGGTTGTTCATCACTCAGCTATTAATCTTCTATCTGACCCGAAGTATGTCATTTTTCCTCTTTGGAACCCAATCTCCTCTTCTATAAAATGGGAGTAAGAGAAGAAAGAGTTGGATTAGATAATCTCTAAGGTTTAGCTATGATTCTAGAAGCTGTTTTACTTAGGACATTTGTTACCTACGCTCTACTAGTAAGGATCTAAAGAAGAGTCCTGTGGAATTCCACCAGATTGAGAATAAGAACAAATGTGTTCAAATTGCAGGTCTGCTATTCCCTCTTTGAGCATTGGCAAGTTACTAAATCTCTATGGGCTTTAGTTGTTTCATCTGTCAAATGATAGGGTTGAACTACATGACCTTTAAGATTCCCATGAAGATCTAAGTCTATAATACTATCATGGAGTCAGCTCTTGGTGAGCTACATTTCATTCATTCAACAAATATCTTAACTGGCAATCCAGTGGCATCTTCTTAGTTTTCATTCTCTTTGCCTTATCTGCAACATTTGATACTTTTGTGCATTGCATGACTCTCATCTGGTTTTTCTCTTATTTGATCACTCCTTCTCATTCCCCATAGAGGGGAGAAATCTTCCTTTTCCATCATCCCAACTGTGGCATCCTCCAGAATTCTGTCCTAGGATCTGTTTTCTTCTTTCTCTACACATTTTCTTCCTTCACCTCTTACCTGAACCATAGTGGCCTCCTAACTTGTCTCCCTGCCTCCCCTATCCCATATATTCTCCACATAGCTGCCAAAAGAATATTTCTGAGGGCACAGATCTGATTATCACACCCCTGGCTTGACAATTTCCATTGGTTTTCTTTCATCCACATGATAAAATATAAATTTCTTAGACTAGCTTTTGTGGGCCTCCAAAATCTTCCTCTAACCTATCTTCCTACCCTGATTTCTAATGATTCCATTGAACATATGCTATGCCCCAGTCAAATTGAACTAAAAGTTATTTTGTAACCTTGATATAACAAATCCTACCTCCATACATTTATTTCTTGCCTAGAATTCACTCCATCCTTGGAACTGATCCTTTCAAGTGGAGGCTCACTCATGATGACACTTCCTGTACAGTTGCAAGCATATTTCCATCCTAAGGCAACCAGTGGCACAGTGAATATAGCATTGGCCATGGAGTCAGGAGGACCTGACTTCAAATTCAGTCCCAGACACTTACTAGTTGCATGACCTTGGGCAAGTCATTTAATCTCTGTTTTCCTTAATCTACTGGAGAAGGAAATGGCAAACCACTCTAGTATCTTTGCCAAGAAAACTCCAAGTACAGTATGGTCCATGAGGTCATGAAGAGTCAGACAACACTGAACAAGAAAGATCTTTCCCCTCCTCAAGTTGTCCTGGGGCACTTTGCATGGGATCTCTCCTCTGCATTTTATCTACAAAGTTTATCAGTGTTAAAGCCATCCACCCTAGCTTTTTGAGGACATTGAAACTCTTTAAACAGTGTTCAAAGGCATCCCCACTCCAGGTCTACCCACCATGATAGTTTTCCTTTGCATTACTTCCCTTTTCTATGATCTAGGTGAATTGTTCTCTGCTCTCCTTCAGGCACCTCTGTATTTGGATAGAATTTTCCCTCATTCCTGACACGTATCTCCACATCTTTGCCTGTTGAAATCTTCCCCTCCCTATTATACCCCAGCTCCACAAAGCCTTCCCTAATATTTACAGATGAAAACTCTCTCTCCAGTCTTCAAATCTCCTGAGAGTATTTGGTCTGGATCTCTCCTTTGCTCTTATCAAGGTGTACTGCATCATACTTACTTATGTTGATGTCCTATGCCCCTCCCTGCCATTTCCTCATTATATTACTAGGTCCTTGACAGTAGTAAGACTTATTTTCCTGGGCTGATTAGAAGACCTTACATAAAGTAGGAGCTTAATAAATGTTTATCAAGTGACCATTGAAAAAACAATACCACTACTAGGTCTTGGTTCCAAAGAAATAAAGAAAAAGGAAAAGGACCTACAGGTACAAAAATATTTATAGCAACCTTTTTGTGGTGGTTAAGAATTGGAAACTGAGGGGATATTGGGGAAATAGCTGGACAAGTCATGGTATATGATTGTGATAGAATGCTATTGTGCTATAAAAAAGAGCAGTGGGATAGTTTCAGAAACACCTGCGAAGTCTTATGTGAACTGATGCAAAGTAAAGAGAGAAGAAGCAGGAGAACATTGTAACAGCAATATTGTAAGAATGATCAACTGAGAAAGACTTACCTACTCTTGTCAATACAATGATTCAAGATAATTCCAAAAGATTCATGATAAAAAATGCTATCTCCCTCCAGAGAGAACTGATGAATTCTGAGTGCAGATTGAAGCATACTTTTGTTTAAAGTGTTCTTTTTCTTTTTTCTAGCATAACTAATATGGAAATATATTTTGCATGATCTCACATGTATAATTGATATCATCTTGCTTGCCTTCTCAGTAGGTGGGCAAGTGAATGGAGGGAGGGAGGGAATTTGGAACTCAATTTTTTAAATGAATGTTAAAAATTAATAAAAGTTAAAAATGTATTATGAATTGAATATTTATTTTTTGAAAGTTTACTGAGATGGAAGGGACCTTAAAGGCCATGTGATCCAACTCCTTCACAGAAGATGGAACTGAGTCTTACAGAGGTTAAATTACTTGTCCATTATCATTGACATAAATAAGGATCACAAGCAGCATTTGAACTTAGACTTTCCTGACTCCAAATTGGACCGGTACTTTAGGCACTACACTACTCCATTCTGTCTCTCACGTGAATAGGCAGCTAGGGATACAGAGATGACTCTTGTACCCTTGGACTTTATAATCTAATAGGTGGTAATGAGACATATGCGTTTATTTCATGATTTCGAAAAAACAATGAGTTCATTGTTTTTGGTAGAATCCTCTACCAATTCAAGTAGTAATCTCTCCATGTCTTGACAAATAGTCTTCTTAAATTTCTGTAGCCAACTTCCCCTCAAAAACTAGGCCCTCTCCTAGCTTAGCTAGGGCAGACCTAGTCATTAGGCCTATACTTAAAATCTTTTCCAGCTAGACAGGACATGCTAGTACTTATGCTCAGTTGTCCCAGCCTTCTAAACCCAAGGTCACTTTCCACATCACAATTAGGCATCTGAGAGGAGGATTTAGGATCAGAGAATCTTAAATTTTGAACTAGAAGAGACCTTAGAAATCATTTAATCCTATCCATTCAATGTGCAAGTGAGAAATTGCCCAGGGGCCCACATATTTCAGAGGCAGCTAGGTAGTACAGTGAAGGGCCACAAGGTGGTACAGTGGATAGAGCACCAGGAGAGTCAGGATGACTCGAGTTCAAATTTGTCCTCAGACACCTTACTGTGGACAAGTCACTTATCCCTGTTTACCTCAGTTTTTTCATTTGTAAAATAAGCTGGAGAAGGAAATGACAAACCTCTCCACTATTTTGACCAAGAAAATTCCATCTGGAGTCATGAAGAGTCAGACATGATTGAAATGACTCAACAATGAAACACCAAACAATGAAAAGGTGGTACACTGACCAGAGAATTCCAGACCAGGACTTGGAGTCAGGAGGACATGAATTCAAGTATCCCACTCTAGGTATTTGCTACAAGTCACCTAACTTTTGTTTGCCTCAGTTTCCTCAAATGCAAAAAAAAAAAGGATGGTAGTAATAATACCTCCCTACCAAAGTTATTCTATATATGTGCTTTGAAAATGATACAAAGAAAATGGTAAAGAGATCAATGGAAAAAGAAAGATTGTTTCTGGCTTGGGTGATTTGGGAAGACTTCATGAAGGGGGTTACAGTTTAGGTAGTTCTCAAAGTACAGAAAGGTGTTTAGTAGGTGGGGCAGGTTTATGCCAAAGGACATTTTCAGCAAAGGAAGAATATGATGTAGTATAGAAGAAGGGATACTGGAGAATCTTTCAGGAGACTCAGCCTCTGATTCCAAGCTCTCCTGCTCACTGGGCAGCCATGAGTCAGTCATTGTGTAATTCTAAATCTCAACTTCTTCATTTGTAAAAATGAAAGGGCTCCATCTGGTGATCTCTGAGGTCTTTTCCAACCCTAAAATTTTATAACTATGACTTTGACAATACAGAGAAAGGAAGTCACAAAGTTGGTTTCAGTAAAGCTTGAACCTCAGTCTCAGTCCACCGGCCCTGGAGTCAGGAGGACCCGAATCCAGCCTCAGACACTTAACACTTATTAGCCATGTGACCTTGGGCAAGTCATTTAACCCCGTTTGCCCTGCCTTCCCCCTTCCACAAAGCAAAAGAAAAGAAAAGAATAAGGAAGCAGAAAGAAAACCCTTAATCAATCTACTTTAACAAGAAAAGTCCTGAATTTCAAGTCAAAAAATGTGTGTTCAAATCCTAATGGAGGAGCTGTGTGACCCTGAAGAAGTCACTTAACATCTCTTGGCCTCATTTTCCTTCTCTGTAAAATGAACTTAATGAATTAAGTGACTTCTAATGTCCCTTCCAGCTCTAAATACCATAAAGGTTACCAAACACCCAAAGCAGTAGCATTTCCAGGTTTCATTATTCTGCCACAAAAGATAAAGAGGCCCATGATGGAGCGAAGAAGCCGAAGAAGGATGGGAGGGAGGCTAACTAATTTCCATGCGCACAGTTCCAATCACCAAGTACTATAATTGCTTTTTCTTCTTTTTTTGTTACTCGTATATGTTAATTATTGTAATAATGTTTTGTAAATAGACTTAGCAATGTTGAAGTAGCTTGGAGGGTATATTTCCAGAGAATTTTCGACTAACTATATTAGTCACCCTGAATTGGAAAAAACCGCTCAGGAGAGAGAATAACGACTCTTATTCAAGGAGATTTCCCCAGTTCCCCCAATTTTAGAGCCCCCTGTTTGTATTTATTTTGTACGTACCCTGTGTTTTGTTGTTGTTGAGTCATTTTTCAGTCATACCTGACTCTTTGTAACCACATTTTTGGGGTTTTCTTGGCAAAGATACTGGAGTGGTTTGCCATTTCCTTCTCCAGATCATTTTACAGATGAGGAAACTGAGGCAAACAGGGTTAAGTGACTTGCCCAGGTTACACAGCAAGGAAGTATCTGAAACCAGATTTGAACTCAGGAAGATAAGTCTTCCTGACTCGGGACCTGGCCCTCTATCCACTGAACCACTTAACTGCCCTTTCCTGCATTTAATTATATATGAAAATGTTATATCTGCTCCCATTCCTATTCCTTGTTGAAAATTCTCTGAGGGCTGGAATTTACTGCTATATTTGTTTTTCCAGTGTTTAGAATAGTATCTGACACATAGTAGGTACTTAATAAATGCTTATGCGTTTATGGATTTCTCTATTATTTTTGGTTAGAGTTTTTTACACACATCATCTCAATCAAGCTATTATGATACAACCTTTCCAAAAGTAAAAAGCATAATCATAATCTTGATTATATTAGCTAGTGTGTATGTAGCTCTTCCTAAATATTATCTCTTTTGATCCTTACAGCAACTCTGGGAGGTAGGTGATCGTATTATCCTCATTTCACAGATGAGGACCCTGAGATAAACAGGGGTTGAATAACTTGTCCAGGGTCACACAAGATACCAGTAAGTATCTTGAGGCTGAATTTGAACTCAGGTCTTTCTGACTCCTGGCCCTGAACTCTGTGCTCTATGGCACCACCTAGTTATACCACAAGTAGAGCAGGTTGCCTTCAGGGTTAATTGAACTTGCCATCCCACTGGAGTTTTGATGGCCCCTTGTTATAACGTTGTAAAGGGCATTCCTGTTTTGGGCCTAGGTTAGACTGGGGTTTTGTTTGTGGTTTTTTTGGACATTTGTTTGTTTGGGGACGATTCCTCCCCCATTTCAAGGATTCCATGATTCTGAGACTATAGATTCTCAGAGTTGAGGGGATCTCAAAGGATGTCTGGTTCAACCAACAGCTAAACAAGAATTCTTTCAACACCATAATACCCATTTTCATTTTGACGTTAAGGAAATTTGGATCGAAGATATAAACCATGTTGTCCAGGGTCACAAAAGCAGGGCTCAACCCCAGTACATGCTTGCTGAACGGACTCATAGATCTACAGGTAGAAGTCACCTCAGACGTCATGTAGTTCAATCCTCAACTTTTACAAGTGAGGGAACCAAAGGCCAGGGAAGTTAAGCAACTTGCCCAAAGACACACAGATAATAAGCATTAAAGTTGGGGTTTGAAACCAGGCCTCTGACTCCAGAGCCAGAAGAGAGAAGAGGAAAAAGAGATTAGAAAGGAAAAAAGAGCATGCTACAGACAAGCTAGTCTTTGGGGGTGAATGCCAGATAGACCATGACTGCAACAACTGACCACAAGTGGCCCACAGGGAATTTTTAATAAAATCTTTAAAGTGATCAAAGTCCTTATTTTATTGAAAATAGATCTGAGTATCTTGGGTAAAAAGGGACTTACCTGAGTCATTCTTCTCCCCTATGGGCACAGATGTTCCAGTATCAGCTACCTACGATTTTGTAAATTGTTTTTTATTCTTTTTTTTCCTCTTTCCCCCACTCAGCAAAGGACCAAATGACCCCTCACCCCTCTCACCCCACCAAAATCAGGGAGCACAGATCTGCCAGTTCTATTGAAAGGCTGAGTACCCATGTCTCATTCCTTTTATATTTCATGCTCAAAACACTGCTAGAACACAGGGGTTATTTTTAAGCTGCCTCCACAAAAAGCAAATAAAACTAGCAGCAACACAGTTTGTAAGCAAGGAGGCATTCTTTTGGAACAATGTACTCAGGAGAGAAAGGAATGAAACCAAAAATAGGAAGTTCTATTTCCTTTCTTCGTTGTTCCCTTGGAAGAGAAATGAACCTCCCTCTTCCCTAGCCAAACTGCAACATCATTTGCTATTAAGTGCATTGTTCTCCCATTGGGCTCCACCACCACCCTTTTTTAAACACAGTGGTGGGTTTTGATCTATTGCTATGGGTATTGATCTACTTTGATTTATTGATCTATTACAATCATTCTTATTCTAAGAATCCCAAGGAGGCCAACTGGTCATCCATCTCTTAGTTGAATACTTTGTTTCCTGTATTAGCAAGCCCCCTAGCACATCCAGGATAGCCCGTTAGCACAGATTCTTTGACCTGCTTTTCCAAAGGAAAGCAACTCAAAAGGGGTTAACAATCTTACTTTAATCAGATTCACTAATTCAGTGGAAAGGTCAGCACCCTGAATGGAGAGAAAATACAAGCAGAGAAATTAGCACAGAGATTTAACAGACAGGGCTCCTACTACAAAGTAATACATCAACCTACATACACCACCAGATTGGGAGAGCACAAACCTCTGAGTAGTCAGAGGGATCTTGACAAATGGCTACTAAGAGTCCTGGTTCAGGTTCTCATGAGCAAACCCCCAAAGCAAAATGCCAACCACCCAGAATATAAAATAAAGACTAGGCGCCTGATTGGCTCAGAGCCAGAAGACATGAAACCTACTTGACTCAGCACAGCTGTGAATTATCAGGGTTCAAAGGAGATTAATCCTTCAAATGTTTACAATTTAGCCTGAGCCTAGGAAATTGAGCTCCAAAAAAAAAAAAATCCTACTTTGCTTATGCTTACACCTCCTGACCATTTGTCTCCTTCTGGAGGAGACTTGGATGGCATCTCAAACTCAACAGAACTGACTATTTTTCTAGGTCATGCAGAGAATAGAGCATTGGGCCTTGAATCAGGAAGGCTTGAGTTTAAATCCAGCTTCAGACACTTACTAGCTGTGTGACCCTGGGCAAGGCACTTGACCCTGTTTGCCTAAGTTCCTCATCTGTAAAATGAGCTGGAGAAGGAAATGGCAAATCACTCCAATGTCTTTGCCAAGAAAATCCCAAATGGGGTCACGAAGTTGGCCAAGAATGAGACAACGGAACAACAAAATGCCCTTATTCTTCACTTGTTAATGAGCTGCCAAAACCCAAATATTTGGGACAAAGGAGATATACTCATAGGCTCTACTGGCCAATAAAGCTGCTGGACATCTGAGCCCCACTAATTAAAGATACAGTTTTATACAAGAAAGGGAGAGTGATTTAATAAGAATTATCAGGCACATAAACTACAGAGGGAATTCTGAGCTCAGTAATGAACATGAAAACTCAGTCTAAATTCAATGCTATTAAGCATTTAGACCTTTTGGGAAATTCTCAGCTCAAAATGAATATACAGATATATCAACTATGGCACTGTCTGATTCGGAAAACAGAATTATTAAAAATTCTGCAGATGGCCATTTGATGCCTGTCTTAGGTCCACCAGAGTCTGAGGTATTCCCTTGAGCAGGATGGAAGAATTGAGAAGAAAAAAAAAAGAGAGAGGAGAGAAGGAGAGGGAGAGGAAGACAGAGAGAGAGAGAGAGAGAGAGAGAGAGAGAGAGAGAGAGAGAGAGAGAGAGAGAAAGAGAGAAAGAGAGAGAGAAAGAGAGAGAGAGAGAGAGAGAGAAAGGGCCAAGCTTTGTTCTCTGTCTTAGCAGGAAGGAAGGAAACAAGTATTTATTAAGTGCCTACTATGTATTAGGCACTGTGCTAAGTGCCTTATAAATATTTATCTTATTTGATTCTCTCAACAATGCTGAGAGGAAGGTGATGTTGTTGTTGTTGTTCAGACATTTCAGTCGTGTCCAACTCTCCATGCCCCCATTTGGGGTTGTCTTGGCAAACATACTGGAGTGATTTGCCATTTCTTTCTCCAGTTCATTTTATAGGAGAGGAAATTGAAGCAAATGGGAGTAAGTGACTTGTCTAGGGTCACACAGTAAATGTCTGAGGCTGGATCTGAACTCAGAAATATGAGTCTCCCTGACTCTAAGCTCTATTCACTGCACTACCTAGCTGCTTCAAGCTGCTATTATCATTCACAAACGGAGGCTGAGTGACTTGCCCTGGGTCACAGAGCTAGTGTCCAAGGCCAGATTTGAATTCAGGTCTTCTTGACTTCAAAGTCAGTGCTCTTTCCACTGTCACCTAGTGTAGTCAATGCACAGATACAACCCTGCTTTACTGGACACCAGGGAGAGGAAATACCATATGGACAGATCCAAGTCTCTGCTTTCCTGGGGAACTGGAGGGAGAAAGAGCATAGGCAAGAATATTATCCATAATATTCTTTAGAGGTGGAAAGGATCTTAGAGATCAGCTCCTCCAACCACCTTATGTTAGTGATGAGAAAGCTGAGATCATGGAGCATAGCCAAGAGGTGAACCAAGGTTTGTTTTGGTTTTACTCCAAATCCAGGCTCTTTCTACTGTACCACATTTCCTCTTGCTCTTCTTAGAAGTCATCCCTCATTTCCCAAGGTAGAAATCATCCCTTCCTCCTCCCAAATGTCCTAGAACTTTGGTTGTTCCTTTCTTATGCAATGGTGTCCTACTTTGTACAGAAGTTAGGTGGGCATATGTGTCATGCTCTCCAACTAGACTGGAGAGTGAAAACATTCTGAGCTTTGAATATCAACATTCTCCTTATTCTTGATATGTAGGATATTCTGAGACAAGAATAGGGTTCCAGGGCATGCTGTCAGCATAAGATAAAATAATCATGATCCTTTAACAACGTGGAGGAATTTCAATTTAACAAAGCATATATGGGGCAGCTAAGTAGTACAGTGAATAGAGCACCAGCCCTGGAATCAGGAGGATCTGAGTTCAAATATGATCTCAGGCACTTGACACATTTACTAGCTGTGTCACCTTGGGTAAGTCACTTAAGCCCAACTGCCTTGCTTTACCCCTTCAAAAAACAAAAAAAACAAAAACACCCAAAGCACACATACAGAACCCCAAAGCTGCTACTGCTTTAAAGAGTTTCTTCTCTTTATCTGCTACCAGCCTAACCCTAAATCCTAAGGGCCCCTGAAGGTTCCCTCTATTCCTGGGGAGTCAGACAATAAACATTTATTGAGCACATACTATGTGTCAGGCTTGGCAAACCAACTGTCTTTCCAATTCATTCAAGGCAAAGTTAGGATACAGAAGCCTTTCTCCACTAAAGTGACAGGGAGCTAAACAGAGGATTAGGGAACAAAGCAGTAATGATGCGGGCAAAGCAATGTGAATGATATTATGAAGGATATATGGAACCGGGGAAAAAAGATGAGCTGGTTACATAAGAATCACATATCACTGGTCCATGCAGCATAAAGAGAGCTTGAAAATAGTCTCTGCGACGTTGGATGGACCCTGCTGGGGCAGTTCTTTGGAAGGGCACTTATATGAAGACTATGGGCTGGGTAGACTTGGATGCATTGTTCTCTGCCTCATTGGAAAGAATGCCCAGGCTGGGGAGATCACAGATTCACTGGAGTAAAGGAGTACCATATTAAAGATGAGATTCCTTCTTAGTTCATGGTTTATATTAAGTGGCCTCCAAGATGTTTCCCAACCCAAAGATTCTATCCTTCTGAGCTAATCTTAGCAAAGTAACATTCAAGAACATAAAATGTTAAAGTCAATAAGTATAGAGAGAGCCTCTTCTTTGAACATTTATCTTTTAGCCCAATACTGGGCTCATCTGTAAAAGGAGTTAGAGAAGGAAATGGAAAACTATTTCAGTATGTTTGCCAAGAAAACCTTAAATGGGATCATGAAGAGTTAGACAAGATTGAAACAACTGAACAACATCACTTTACAATTTACAAAGCACTTTACCAATATCTCATTTGATTCTCACAACAACCCTGGGAAGAAGGTGCTATTATTATCCTCCTATCATGGCACACTTCATAGAAGGCATGAGAGCTGGCCTCCAAGTCTTTGGAGATGTAGATTTGGATCCTGGCTTTCCCACTTATCTGCTGAGGCTCTTTGGACCTCAGCTTGGTCATCCATAAAGCTGCATACTATATCATACCTTGCAAGTCTATTGTAAAGAGAGTACATTGTAAGCCTCAAATGGCATAGAATTGTGAGCTATGATTCTGAAAAAATATTTCTTCATACCAACCCTGTACTATAATTAGTGGATTTATTACTATCACTATTTTGCAGACGTGGAAAACTAGGTTCTTAGAAGTTAAGTGGCCTGTGGAAATGATGCCAAAGTTTAGACTTTAACGTAGGTCTTCTGACCTCAAGTCCAGGGGTCTTTTCACTACATCAAGTTTTTCACTGTTTGATTCTTACCACAGGTGCCTGTGAGAGATGGGAGATGTTATTATCAATCAATTAATAAACAATGATTAAGCAATGCCTACAATGTGCCAGGCACTGTGCTAAGTGCTAGGGATACAAAAAGGGGCAAAGGACAGTCCCTGCCCTGAAGGAGCTTCCAGTCTAATGGAAGAGGCAACATGCAATCAAATTTATACAAACAAGCTATAGATTGAAAACATAGGAAATAATTAACAGAAAGAAGGCTCTAGAATTAAGAGGAGTTGGGAAAGGTTTCTAGTAAAAGATGAAATTTTAGTTGGGACTTAAAGAAAACCAAGGAGGTCATTAGGTGCGACAGAGGAAGAAGAGCATTCCAATTATGAGAGATAGCCAGAGAGAATGCTGGGAGCCAAGAAATGGAGTGTCTTGTTCACTAAACAGCCAGGAGGCCAGTGTCACTAGATGGAGGAGCACATGGAGGGAGCACAGTGTAAAAAGACTGAAAGGTAGGAGGAGATTAGGTTATGAAGGGCTTTGAATGTCAAACAAAGCATTTTGTATTTGTTCCTGGAGGCAATAGGGAGTCACTGGAGTTTGTTGAATAGGAAGGTTATGTGATTGGCCCCAGGCTTTAGGAAAATCACCTTAGTGGCTGAATGGAGGATGGACTGCAGTGAGGAGAGACCTGAGGCAGGCACTACTGCTTGACATGGGAAACTGAGACATGGAAAAATTAAGTAACTTGAACGAAATCACAGTTAGCAGCTAACAGTTAATAGCCATGACAAGACTAGGAAATAATAATAATACATTCATGCCTTGCTTTACAGGGAAGCTAGCTGACACTGGAAATGGAGTGCCAAGTCCAGAGTCAGGAAGACTTGAGTTCAAATCCAGCCTCAGACCCTTATCACCTCATCTGTAAAAGGACCTAGAGGAGGAAATGGGAAATTATTGCAGTATCTTTGCCAAGAAAACCCTAAATGGGATCATGAAGAGTTAGACATGATTGAAATGACCAAACAACAACATCATTTTACAGTTTACAAATATCACATTTGATTTTCACCAACAACCCTTTTTCAGTTGAGAAAACTGAAGTTAAATGACAGTTAAGTAACCTGCTATAACCGGCATACTAAGGATGGCTGCTAGCACAGGTTCTTAGATTTGCTTTACTAGGAAAGATAGCTGTTGAAGAGGTCAACAATCTTTTTAAAATTATATCCATTAGTTTAGGGGGGGA
>CM053580.1:506818277-506840886 GCA_028627135.1 Pseudochirops cupreus
CAAGGGCTCTTTTACAGCTGCTCAGAGTCTCATCTGGTCAAATCACAAGAACACTCTTCCAATAAATGAATCCCAAAGCAAAATGCTAACCTCAGAGTATATGTACCCTTTTTAGAGACAGAGGGCATCACAACCCTCATAACTTGGTGCCTAATTAGAAATTAACAAAAAGTGTGAAAGCCTTCCTACAAGCAAGCCTCCCCTAAGCAAGTTTTCCTTAATGGGCTCCAGGTGAGGCCTATTAATGGGCCAGGAAGATCTTATATTCCATTAACATTACACCTGCCCAGAGTCACAGAGTTAGTACATATCTGGAATTAGATTTGAATTCAGGTCTGCCTGACTCCAGGTTCAGTAGGTCTCTATCCACTGTACTACCCCATGGTCAATTCAATTCAAGTGAAAGTAATTCTATTCAGCAAATCTGGATTAAATACCTTCCTCCTACAATGACTGCACTGGTATGGGTGCTGGTGATCTAAAGGATCCCAGTCCTTTCAATGAAGTCCTGCTCAAGGATGTGTGTTATGGAAATACATATGTTAGAGAAATGCTTGTTTCATTCCATAATTTTTTTTTTAAAGAAAGGATGTATGATGGAGGGAGTATAGTAGAGTGGAAGTAATTCCAGCTTCAAACCAGAGGACCTATCTTCCAATCCTAACTCTTCTACCTATTACTGGACACTGGACAAGTCATCTGACCATCTACTGCCTGAGAACCAACCTTAAATTTAATACTGAAATCTTTCACCATCCCTCTTCTCAAGGAGCATTCCAGATTTCCTATTCTTGGACCAATTTCTTTTTTTTTTTGACTATACCATTCTATGCTTATTAAATATGGTTCTCCCTTTTCCCCAGAAATAGAATTTCTTGCTCTGCTACTTTTTTTCTCCATGTCATAAAATATGAGAAAGAATATTCTGAACTAAATGAATATGGTTTCTGTTTTCCTAGGCCACATAGCCTTACCCTTGCTAAACTCCTCAAAAATATCAGAGGTCACTTTCATTTTTTCTGAAAGACAGGAGTTCAAATCTGGTTTTAGACACTTTCTAGGTATGTGACCCTGGTCAAGTCATTTAATCTCTGCCTCAGTTTCCTCTTGTGTAAAATCAGGATAATAATAGTACCCACCTTACAGAGTTGTGAGGATTTAATGAGATAGTATTTGTAAAGTGTTTTACAAACCTTAAAGCAACATTTAAATTAGAACAAAAACATCAGAGCCTTTTGGGTGGCTAACATTTAGAGTTTAGGAAAAAAAAAAGATAAAATGTCAATGAAGTTTTGAGAATCATTCTCAACCTGTAACACTGTTGTGAACAGAAATTAAATCAAGATGAAACATAAAACATCATTTGCTTCCTGTGCATCGAAAACAGCTTCCTTTATTCATTTTACTAAATCTGAACTAGGCTTGTGCTTATACACAGCAAGAAGAAAAGAGAGATTCCCATCAAAGTTAGGAGGAAGTTAGCCAGCAAAGAAATCTTGAAAGAACTAGCAAATTCTCCAACAACTCTTCTATCTTCCAAGCAGCCACTTGTCAAGAATACCCAATTCTCTCAATGCTTATGTCTCTCCCAGTGATCCCACTGAACCTCTTTCCCCATCAACCCCCACCCCCCACATTATTTAGGTCTCCTTTAAGGGAGTGCCAAGACCAGAAATGACTCTGAGGCTTGATCATACCTCATTAAAACACATCCTTGGGAGTTTAGAGAGATCAGCATTTATTTGTAGTGAAATGGCTAGTGGTCAGTCCTGGCTCTCCTGCTTACTAGTTGTGTGATTTTAGGCAAGTCATTAAACTTCTCAGTCTCATATCCTCATGTAAAGTTAGGGGGTTGGACAAAACGGCCTCTCAAAGGTACTTTTTAGCACTAAAGCCATGATCCTAATCCTGAGGCACAGCATGTCAGAGCTGGAAAGAACCTTTGATACCATCCCAGGAATGGGGAACCTGTGGCCACATGTGGCCTTCTAGGTCCTTGGATGTGGCCTTTGACTAAGTCCAAGTCTTACAGAACAAATCCTTTTATTAAGGTAATTTGTTCTATGAAGTTTGGGTTCATTCAAAAGGCTGCTCTTGAGCACCTAGACCACATGTGGCCTTGAGGACTCAGGTTCCCCATCTCTGAGTCGAACCACTTCACTTTATATAAGGTAAGTCACACAGAAGTGTAGTTGTTTGCCCAAGATCAAACAATTAATTGGCAGTACCAGAAAAATGGACACTCTTTGAGGACAGGGATTATGATCTCCTTGGTTTTTCTATCCCACCACAAGCCCTCCTGGCTCAATATCCAGCACTTAAAAAATTCTAATTTGATTGATTTGAATTGAATCAGGACTCAGATCCAGGTCTTCTGACTCCAAGTTCATTGATCTTTCCATGATACCATGATAATTTCACTGTGATGGGGAAGAGAATGAGGATCTCTCTCTCTGTCTCTCTCTCTTTCTCACTTGCTCTCTGTCTCTTTCTCTCAGGCCTACACTAGATTATAATAAGAGGCACTTCTTCCTTTTTTTTTTTTTTTGCTTCTTTAGAGACTGTGTCTCCTTATCTCACCCAAGCAGGAAATTCAGGGGACACTCGTAGACCCAGTCCAATGATAATAATCAGCACTGGAGCTTCTTGTTGTTCAGCCTTTTCAGTCATATTCAACTCTTTGTGACACCATTTGGGGTTTTATTTGGAAAGGTATTGGAGTGGTTTGCCATTTCCTTGTCCAGCACATTTTACAGATGAGTAAACTGAGGCAAACAGGATTAAGTGACTTACCCAAGGTCACACAGCTGGTAAGTATCTGGCCCCAGATTGAACTCACATATTTCCAACTCTAGGGCCAGTGGTATATCCACTGTGCCATCTAGCTGCCCCACTAGTGCTTAATCTCCTTCATTTCTGACTCAGCCCAATTCATCCCTCAAAAGCTGACTATATTGGCAAGAGATAGTGAAGACATTAAATCAACTTATTCCTACTTCATCTTAATATTTTCCTGTAACTAGGTGATTACAGGTATATGCCACCATGCTTTTCTGCTAAGCCTTTCTAGCCCCAGTGGCTGGTGAAGAAAGCATCAATGACAAGGTGCCTTTCAGAGAAAGTTGGTATCAAAGTCCCTCAGGTGGTCCTGGGTACTTAGCCAGAAGATGATAAGAGACTAAGCAGGAATCGAAGTTGCTGGATCTAAATTCTTAGCTAGAGAAGCATAATCTGGGAAGTCAACAAAGGCAGGATCTGGTCTTTGCATCTTACTGGATCAGAGCTGGTTTGATAAAGCTTACATTCAAAATCCTACAAGGCAATGCTTAGCCCACTGACTTTTTAATTCTGCCCGTTCAAGCCTTCAGCTGGAGATTTTTCATCACAGTCGTATGTGAATAAGGCATGGTCTTGGGAGAAATCCCTCAGTATCTTAATCTTCTGGTCTCCTGTGTCTATGTGTGTGAAGGTTGGGGGTAAGGGAGGGATGGGAAAAGGAAGGAGACACATCCAAGATTATGAGAATGGGATTTGGAGGACACAGAGAGCAATAGTTCTTCCAGGATCTTTCCCCTAGCCAAAATAGGACTTAAGAATAAAACATTTTAAATCAAATATAATACCACCAAAAAGCAATGCAAATATCCCATAATAAACTCTAAACGTCTTGTATTTCTGTGATGAGTTAATATCTTAGTAGGGGTAGAGTGTGATCATATAACTATGGAATGAGTATGATCATTAAATAAGAGAGTCACATAATATTCATGCTAGAAGGGGCTTTTCAAGTTATCATTCAGCTTACCCCTCATTTTAAAGAGGAAATGATAAAGAAAAGAGAATCTTGAAACTTTAGGGTTTTAAGGAGTACTAAAGGTCATGAAGTCCAGGTGCCCATTCCAGGTAGAAACGTCTTCCATACTATCCCTCTGCTCAAGCCGTGCACTAATGGATAGGAGAACCCACCTCTTTTCATGAGGGAGAGCCAAGGTCATGCAACTACGAGTCCAATACTTCCAGGAATGGGCAATAAAACAGTTATCCTGAGGTCTGGGGTGTGGTAATAGAGGTTGGTACCAGTAGGAAAGAAAGGGAATTGATAGGAAAGATGGAGAGTAAGGTAGCAAGACAGACTTTCCCTGCTTGACAATTTTTAGAGATTTCTACAGTTAGTTCTAGTCAGAACAGTCCTTAGAGATAATTATCTACCTCTCTCCTGTTACAAATAACGAAAGTAAAGCTCAGAAAGGGAAATAGCTTGCACAAGGTTATATAGCTAGCCAGTACCAGAATCCATATTTTCCAACTATTCAAGGTTTTTTCCTCAATGCCACACTTTCTCCCAGATTAACCTTGGCACCCTGCTTTCATTTTAACCAGGACCTGACTACTACAAATCAATTCTAGGTACTCCTTTAGCATAGGTGGGATAGGTTGCTTTTTCTTTCTTTAATAAGTTGATTGGTAAGAAACTTTGAAAACGTAGGGAAAGAAATCCATGAGGATACAATGGTACTGATAAGGCTTCCAAATACAGGATAGCTATAACACAGACTGTGCTTACAAGAAAAGGTTTAATGAAAGTCACCAAAAGGAATGGAAGTGATATAAATCCCTCTTCAGAAGAACTCCTATATTAGAATTTGATTGCACCTCATAGCCATTGCCCCATGGAAAAAACTTTCCTCATTCTCACCAAGATAAGTCCAGAAAACGTCTAACTGAGTACCCACTCCTTAGAGTAATACAAAATATGAGAAGAGGAAGGCCTGGGCCCTATCCTTCAGAAGCATGCAGTCTGAAGGGATATAGTGTTGGGCTAGAAATAGCCCCAGACTGTGAGCCAGGAAATGTAGGTCTGAGTTTCAATTTTCCCATCCACTTACAAGCTGAGACAATGTAGTAATGAACTTGGAGTCAGAAAAACCTGGAGTCCAGATTCTGATTCTAACTTGACTAGCAGAATGACTATGATGCTTCTACCTCTGAGTCTGTTTCTCATCTGTAAAATGAAGATAACATTACCCATGACACTTATCTCATAACATTGTAGAGCTCAAATGCCATAATGTATGTATAGGTGTTTTACAAACTGTAAAGCTTTATATGCATATCCATTACAATTAATAGGTTGTAACCCTAGGTAAGACATTAAATATCTCTGGCTTCAACTTCTTTCTTTCTTTTTTCAGTGAGGAAGTTGGGCTAGAGGAAAAGCACTGGATGGGAAGCCTATTGCTACTAATTTGTTGTGAGACCTTGGACAAATTGCTTCACATTTTTCCAATTTTTAGTGTCTGTAAAACATTGAGAGGGAATAGACAATGAGGGCTACATGATCTCCAAGAGACTTCTGAGCTTGAATAAGTCTGTGAAGGTTTGACCAGATGATGCCTAAAGTCCCTTTCAGCCCTAGAATTCCAAGATTTTATGACTTCAGGTAACATACCCAAGGTCATCCAGCTAGTGAATGACAGAGCTGAGAATGGAATCAAGTCTCTTGACTCCCATGGGAGGGATATGTTAAAAATGGAAAGAGAACTGGTTCACCATTCTTCTAGATTTCTTGGGCTTCTGTTGAAACAAATGCTGCTGGAAAATATGGATACCAGAAGAATCACAATTGAATTCCTACTGCTCATGTGTGCCAATTAGCTATTCACTGCAGGAAAAGATTCTGGATGAATTCATCACAAACTTTTTTTTAGATTTTGGTGTTTAAATTTCTGAATCTTTAAGAGATTTGCAATATAGCTCTCTGGTGATGAAAACCCCACAAAGGTTGAATAGCAACCATTTCACGAGGTGGCAAGTCTCCTCTGAATGTGGGCCAAGTTTCCTCTGCAACAGACTGTCACATGGGACGTGGGTGGCTCTTTGGGAGAGCCTTGAGGAAAGCTCACTGTGGCAGCAATCCAACAGAATCACTGGATGATAGATGGAATTGGAAGGAAGCAGGGGAGAGATCAGTTAGTCTAGCCCCCCGCCAAAAGCATCAAAGTCTTCAGTAATGATTTTGTTTCTAAGTCTCTCCTTTAGTCTATATCGTCAGTCAACTGGCAAAACCTGTTGGTTTTTTGTTTGTTTGTTGTTGTTGTTTTGTCTCTAAAGTGTCTTAAACTGTCTTCTCTATAGTCACAGCCTTAGTTCAGGTTTGGCTCTGAACCAAGTAGAGGAATAGTCTATACCTTCTTAGAAAAGGGTTGGATCTGAAAAGAACCTTGGCACACAAGGATGATGGGGCAGCTAGATGACACAGTGGATAGAGAGCCAAACCTGAAGTCAGGAAGACTGATCTTACTGAATTCAAATCTGACCTCAGACACTTACTAGTAGTGTGTCCCTGGGCAAGTCAGTTAATCCCATTTGCCTCAGTTTCTTGTCTGTAAGATGAACTGGAGAAGAAACTGGCAAACTACTCTAGTACCTTGGCCAAGAAAATCCCCAAAATGTGGTCACAAAGAGTTAGACACAACTGAAATGATTGAACCACATAAAGACGATGAGGACGACGCCGTTGCCACAAGTAAGGTCATGACCATCAGCTGTCCCACCTGTTCAAAACAACAGGGGAATGCCAGAGAAAGATGAACATTGACTATTTAGACCCTTAAAACTTGAAATAGAAGGTCAGTACATTTAATAAGCATGTATTAAGTACTCTGTGCTAGATACTATGCTAAGTGATGGGTCACTATCACTCATTTCCCTGATAAAGGGGGATCAAGAGATACTACTTTTCTTCACTTGTCCTCATAGGATGAATGCAAGTTAAAGAAAACAGTCAGCTTAGATAAATAAAAGACTTGCACCTGGGTTAAAAAAAAATCCACCTCACAAGTAGAATAAGAATGGTGAGAAATTAATGCAGACATTAGTTCATATGAAAAAGACTTGAATGGTTTCATGGATTGCAAACTCAACATGAAGCAGTGATGTGATATTGCAGCCCCCAAATGGCTATATTAATAGAAGCAGAGTATACAAAACAAGGTGGGTTCAAGATACCACTCAGTAAGCAATAGGGAGCCAATTAAGATTTGAGCTGAAAATTGAGATGTCTAAATGATTAATCAAGGATGATTAATCTGGCAGCAGTAAGACAGAGACTGAATGGAAAGGAGGGAGAAGAAGCAGAGTAAATATGAGAAGAGCCATAAGGAGATTAGAATAATAATTCATTCAAATAATAATAAGAAAGAATATTAGGGCAGTAGGAATATTGGATATTTCTAAGAGACATTGAGATCAAGTAAATAGGACTTGGCAGAAGAATCCAACATAACAATAAAATTCAAATATTGTAAACTGGGTGAATGATAGTGTTGCTAACAGAAATAGTGAAGTCAAAAAGAGGAGCAGGATTGGGAGGAAGAATGATAAGCTCAGTTTTGGATATATGGAGTTTAAAATAATGTATCATCTAGCTACTTTGAAGGACATCAAGTGTCATAAGAGAAACAAAGCACTACACCAATGGTTCTAGGGAATAAAAAAATGAATATGACACAATTTCTGTCTTTGTTTAGTTGGGAGGTGTAAGACAGGTTTACAAATAACCATAGCATAAAACAAGATCTAACTATATTAGAGAGACTAGTGCCCCGAAAATCTAGACAGGACAGTATGAAGGAAAGGAGGGTGATTGACAGTGTCATAGGCTACAGAAAGATCCAGAAGAATAAGGATTGAGAAAAAGACTTTGGATATGGCAATAGGAGATCATTGGTAACTTTGGAGAGAGCAGTTTCTGTTGAATGATGAAATTGGAAGCCAATCTGTGACTCTCACAGACGAGAAAGTGGAGACTCTTATTGAAGACAACCTTCTCCTGATGTTTGGCCACAAAGGGCAGATTTACAGAGCAATTGTTAACAAGAATGGAGGATCAAGGGAAGGTTTTCTTGAGGATGGGGCAAGTAGAAAAATGTTTGTAGGCAGTAGAGAAGGAGCCAATAGACACAGAGAAATTGAAGATAAGTGAAAGAGTGTGGATGACAGAAGGGAAAATCTCTTAGAGGAGATGTCACATCACAATGGGCATTCCTTCCTCTACTCTGGAGGGTACAGATGGCCAATTTACATATTTTTACCCTGTTCCTTAGTTTGTGGCGGGGGAGTATTCAAAATTTTTTTCATTACCAGAAATTTATTTTTTCTTCCCCCCATACCAGAAAAAAAGAAAGAAAAAGAAAGACAATTGCATCAAATAGGCATAGGGAAGCAAAACGAATTCCCCAAATTGGCCACATATAAAAACATATATACCATTATGTATCTTGAGCCTGTCAGTCAAGAGATAGGTAGCATGCATCATTATTGGACTAGAATTCAATGAAGGAAGAACCTGGTGAAAGACTCTTTCTACCAATGTCCACCGGCACCTCTCCAACTTACAACTTTACAGAGTTGCCATTTGAGTTTTGCACAGTCATTAGATGTCTTAGGCAAGATGTGAACCAGGGTTTTCTTGGCTCCCAGGTCTCTATCCAGTACACCAGGCCGTTTCTCATTTCTTAGAGTGCCTGTAGTTAAGTTGACAGTCGAAGCCCGTAATTCTTAGTATTCTCTGGCTCTCTTTTCCATTCCTCTGCTGCATCATTGCAGGGGCAGTAAGGGATACACCTGAAGGACCATCATGCATTCTGTTTCTTTCATGGGTCGCCATGGTCAAAGATTGGTCGTAAGTACTTTAGATGATGATGATCATTATGAAGACAATGACATTTCCCAAATCTCCCCTGGCAAATTTATTACATGTTAGGAATAAAATATGGAAAATAGATAAAAAATAATTACTCTAGGGACGTAAGGAGGTCTCCCTGAAATAAAGACAGAAGGTATATAGATGAAGTTGTCTGATTAGGAAGGAAGCAAATTTCTCTAGGCTATCATAGCTGAGCAACCCAGATAAACAAAAACTGACAGAGAGGGTAAGAATTCTAAGGATATGCATTGTGTTACTTGCGGGCAAATGCTTAAGTCTACCCAGGTGTTAGCAACCATAATCTGGGGTAGATTCAGTTACTAAGTAGCCCCATGAGTCATTAAGCATCCTCTATATGAACCACTGTACACACACACACACACACAACACACACACACACACACACACACACACACACAAACACACACACACACCCCAGTTGAACTATAAACTCACTTTTCTTGTGAGCCTTCTTTCATTCTTATGAGAAGTTTAGGCATGTATGTCTTAAAATCATAGATGTTTAAGGCTTGAGGATTTTAGGTATTATCTGTTCCAACCCCTGCTTTTTTTCAAATGGAAGAAAATGAAACACAGTGAAGTGATCTGACTTGCCCAATCTCAAAACTAAATGCTAATCAGGCCACCGCTAGAATGCATCTTTCCTGACTCCCCAGGCCAAGGCCTTTTCTACGATACCAGTTACCTCCCAATAGATGATCTTAGACAACATGAACCAGAAAAAAATTCCAATTTTCCTCAGTATCAGATTCACTCTCATTTGTTTCACTCTCATTTGTTCCTGGGCCAAGGACTTGGTTCATTCAACAAGTGTTTCATTATTTCAATTTTTAAAATGTGTATGAATGACAGAGGGCTTTGAAAAATGTACTACAATGTAGACAGATAACCAGCACCACCATCAGCTAGGGACTATCTCAGTTCAAATGAGGGAAGGATTATTTATTCAGTACCATGACAGTAATGGGCTTGCTCCTATGCAGAACACCAAATCTGACACAATCTTTGATCTTCAAATCTACCTTGAGCTGTCAAGACATTAAAGGGGGTGGTGGAGGTGGAGAAGGACCATATTTGGTGACAGAGCAGGTGGGAGGGGGTAAGGAGGAAGAGAAATTCACTCAATGACCAGATTCAAGGATATCAATAGTGACACACCGTAGAATTTTTTGAGCCATTTTTACGTGCTGTTCTCCATATACAACATTCTATACTATGCCAAATTGAATAATAAAGAAACTAAAGAAAAAACAGATATTGGACTCAAATCACTGGTTTAAAATCAGTCAAATTCATCCCTGGGTGAGTCTCTAACAAGGTTCAATAAATGAAGGGAAGAAGATTTTAAATAGATTTATTAAAATATTTCTGTGGCTTTAGCGTGGCTCCCATTGCACAACCATCTACCTTGCCATTCATCCATAGAATGAACAATAAGAAAAGAGGTACCATGTATATTTATGAACAAGGTAAATTTGTCTTTGGTGCCTCTGCACTCAGCCTTTTGACTTACTCTATTCCTTTCTGGCACCCAAACTCTAGACTTGTACTGCACCCCAGCTCCTCAGGATCCTCACTCTTATAATAATAACCCGCATACAAATATACATTGTATGATGTTCTCAACTGCCCCTTTCCCCAATCCTACAACAAAAGAGTTTATCCTTTCCCTTAGAACCTTGATGCCATAGTTCAATGAATGATCACCAGTAATTTCCTTTTTACCGCTGAGGTAACTACTAAGTAATTTGTACAAAGTCAAAGTCTATGGGGAAACCAAGACTAGATAGAATCTTGTTTCTCTATCTAATGTTTTCTCTTCTTCTCTTCTTTCCCTTGGGTTCAGCTACCTCCTACGCAGACGAAACCTATATCTACCTATCCAGCACTCACCTGAGCTCCAGTGCTGTGTCACCAACTTCCTAATGGACTGCTCTACCTGGATATCCTACTAGCACTTCAAATTATATATGTCCAAAATAAAACTCATTATCTTTTCTCCCAAATTCACCCCCTTTCTAAGTTCCTTATTTCTTCTGAGGACACTGCTAGTTTTCCTTCAATCAGATTTAGGATTTTGATGTTATCCTCAACTCTTCCCTCCTTCCTCTTCCTATCAAATCAATTATCAGATTTTGTTGAATCTATGATCACAACATCTGTATTTTAAAAAAAAAAGCCTCCAAGGGCAGCTAGGTGGCACAGTGAATAGAGCACTGGCCCTGGAGTCAGGAGGACCTGAGTTCAAATCCAGCCTCAGACACTTAACACTTACTACCCATGTAACCTTGGGCAAGTCACTTAACCCCAATTGCCCTGTCTTCCCCTCTCCCCCCCTCCAAAAAAGCCTCCTAAACTTCACATCAACAAAAAGAACATTAGCATATACGTAGTACAAAAAAGAATTACATGTGAAACCACAAATCTCTATTATTTATCACATTTTTAAAAACATACAATAAATTAAATTTACTACTTTCAAAGCTACTCTGCTTGTTTGTCCTTAGGTCCTAGTCTCTTCTATTGATTTTAAATGCTTTAACGACCCTCTTTTGGGGATGAAGGGGACTGAGGGAAACAAGGTGCAGTGACTTTCCCAGGGTCACACAGCTAGTAAGTGTCTTCAGGCCTGACACTTTATCCACTGTGTCACCTAGGTGCCCTCTGACCCCCTTCTCTCTGTATTCCTTGCTTTATCTGTGAGAATGGATGGTGGGCCTGAATTTATCTCTCACTAGATCTGCTTTACCTTGGCTTACTAACAGTCATGAAAGATTCTGCTCTTTTCAAAATGAAGATACATTAACACACTTCAAGGCTAAAGCAGCAAAGTCCACCAAATAAAGTGGAGTTTCAGAAAGCAGCATTTTATGGGATGGAAAATGTTTTGCTCTTCGTAAAATATTTGACCCTATCTTATGAAATTTATCACCAGACTACATTATGTCTGGGGACTGGTCTTATTTTTTTTATTTAGCCAAAAATAATATTTGAAATTGTGTATAACTCACGGAGTAGCCAAGCTTTTGAGCGACCTCCTAGTCTGAGCTCATAAGGCCAGATTGCCTCTGATGCTCAGGGAAACTCACTTCTATCTCAGGAATGGAAGATATTCTGAACATAAATTCTCATCTGTCTTGAATTCCACAGGGAAGGGAATGAAAAATGTTCTATTTAGGCCTATTTTCAAGGAAATTAGACTTACAAATTGGAGCTCTAGCTAAAGTCTCATCCAAGCTAACCTTTAAGAAAATAAAATAAAATTAAAAAAAAAAAGATTTGGCGAAGAGAAAAAAGACTGCCTGTCTTCATCTTGTGCCTTGCCTTTGGTAGAAATTAGCCCATATAATGAGAACAAAGCCCCATCTCACTAACAATTAGCAATTATGCCACATGAAATTCCCGCTAGCCAGTCTAATTTCTAGGTTGCCCATTGTTCACAGCAAAAGTGACAGAAAGATGGAGACAAGGGAACATTTATAATAAAAGTAGAGAAAATTGCTCCTTTAATTAGATACCTTCAGGGCCAGTGAATGATTAAATTGAAAAACGGTATTAACAAAAATCAAAGGAATTTGGAAGGGGGCAGTGACAGAGGTGATCTTAAAGGGAAGACAATACAGGAGGTATTAATACTTGGCCATGGAATGGGTTAGAGGATTTATTAATAATTGTTCATATTTAGATAAACCTTTTAGGACTTAAAATGCAATCTTTGGAGGTTGAAATTGCAAAAATTCTTATTGCTATCTTTTTATTGGGAGGGGGATGTTAGAGTTAGATCTGTGATTTTAAGGTTTGAGAGTTTGCAGTGTGGAAACTCCATGAATGATTGCTAAGATCTCTTCTAGCTCTGATTGTCAAGAAATCAGGAGGTCTGAATTCAAATTCTACTTCTCCTATGTATTAAGTTTTTGAAATGAGGCAAAGAAGGCATAGACTCAATTAAATCACTAAGGTCACTTCCTTCAGCTCTATGGTTCTTGAGTATGAGTCCAAACTTTATTAATTAGCTATGGGTTTAGTCACTTCATCTCCATTAATTAATCTCTAAAATGGGTATGAAAGGATCATAGATTGTAAGCTAGAGGGGATTTTGGAGATTATACAATATGGTACAGCGGAAGAGCATTGACTTTGGAATCACAGGATTTGGGTCAGTAAACTTGCTCTGTAACAAACCAGCAATATTACCTTAGGCAAGTCATCACATGGCTCTGGGTCTCAGTTTCTTCATCTAGCAAGACAGAGTTGGACTGGATGACCTAGAAGGTACCTTCCAACTCTATATATTATATTCCCAGAAAAGTCAAGTTAGCAGAGTATTATTTACAATCTATAGAGACCATGAATTGCTAGAGTTAATATTAAATTCAATGTCACTGACCCTGTCTTGATCCATACAAAATCATCAGGTATTCTCATGGCCTCAGAGGCAGAAGTATAAACCATGGTTCTCAGAACAAGGTATGCAAAGGGCATAAGAGCTCAGGTTGACTTTAAGACATACCCTAGAAGCTTCATCTCTAAGTAAATTCTGGACAACAACCTGTTTCTTCACCATCTCTTTCTACTCATCAAAATGGCCTGCAGAGAAAAACAAATGCTATCTGCTAGACCTTTCTGAGATATTTGGATTCCAGAGAAATGGGAGTTTGTTTTAGCTTGTATTCCTTAAAAAAACAATGATCAAGTAACAGGATGGGAGAACCACCTGGGAGTAAGGTAGGCAGGGAGTCAAATAAAACTGCTTGGGGATTAAACTGTATGGCTGCAGCCCTCAAGCCATGCTCTGTGGGTTGAACCAATAACTTTTGATAAACATACACGGTGGCTAATGTGCGGGGAATCAGGCAAGTGCTTTAAAAAGTGAAACGTGTTCTTTCTACTCCTTTCTTCTTTCTTCCCTCTCTCTATTCCATTTTCCCTCTTTCTTTCCTTGTTTCCTTCCTTTTTTCTCTCTCCTTTCCTCTCTCACTTCCTTCCTCTCACTCTTTTCTTTCTTCTTGTTTTCCCTTTAGCCCTCTTAACTTCCTTCTCTTCCATTCTCTTTTTCTCTTCTTTTCCTTTCTTCCTCCTTCCCTTTTCTTCTCCCTTTTCTTCTTCCTTTTCCTTATTCCTTCATTCATTCTCTACCTTCATATATTGATTTTCTTGCTCTTTATAAGGGGGAAATTATGAAAGTTAATAATAACATTAGGCATTATGAGAGACAAAAGTAGTAGTAGTAGTAGTAGTAGTAGTAGTAGTAGTAGTAGTAGTAGTAGTAGTAGTAGTAATTATAATAACCAGACACAGTAACTGCCCTTCAAAAGCTTGTGATATAGTTGGGGGAGGAGGCAGAGGAGGAGTTGTTTGGGGTGAGGAAGGGTGTGGAGGTGAAAACCAACTAGAAAACAAGAAAATAAACTATTTCCCTGGACCCTCTTCTCATTGATACTGTCTGCTCTCTAGGTTTTACTTACATTACCCTATCATGGTTCTTCTTCCTCCCATCTGACTTCTTCCTTTGTTGGATCTTCATCTAGGTCATAGCCACTAACTGTAAGCATTCTACAGAGCTCTGTCCTGGTCTCTCTCCTCTTTTCTCTCTATACAAATTCACTTCATGTTCTCATCAGTTTCCATGGATTCAATAATCATTTTTATGCAGATAATTCTCAGACCAACTTATCTAGCCCTAACCTCTCTACTGATGTCCATTCTCACATCTCCAACTGCCTAGTGGGCATCTTGGACTGAATGTTCTCTGGTCATCCTAAACTCAACATATCTAAAACTGAACTCATTATCATTTCCCTGAAACTCCCCTGCCTTCCAAAATTTCCCTATTACTGTAAAGGGTACCACCATCCTTTCAGCCGCCCAGGTTCAAAACATGCGTCATCTTCGCTTTCTAATATCCAATCTGTTGTCAAGACTTGCTGATTTTACCTCATTAATGTCTCTTGAATATGCTGCCCTTCTCTCTTCTGCTATTGCCACTACTCTAGGGCACTCTTGATCTCAAGCCTGGACTATTGCAGTAGTCTATTGATTACTCTTCCTGCTTCAAACCTCTACCCACTTCAGTCTGTCCTATTCAAGCTATCAAAGTGATCTTCCTAAAGCACATATCTGACCTTATGATAGCCCAACCCCATCAATGAATTCCAGTGGCTCCCTTTTACCTGCAGTATCAAATATGAAGTATTCTCTGTATGATAGTCAAAGCCTTTCATAACCTTATACACACACACACACACACACACACACACACACACACACACACACACACACCCTTATGTCCCTCCCCTCCACCCCACCTACATCACTTCAATTCAATGACATTGGCTTCCTTACTCTTTCTTGAACAAGATCCTCTATCTCCCAACTTAGGGCAAGGATTTACGTATCAGTAATGCATCATTGCCCAGTTAATAAACAATGTAACAAAACATTGACAAATGACTTTGCAGGTTGCCTTGCATTGTTCTTCAACTTTTCCTAAGAGAATCCTGCAGTTATATAGCGGTATTTGCCCTGAGTATTGACCTGGAAACTTTGTTCTAGTCTGACACTGACCCCTTACATGAGGTATCTTCTGTGTCTCAGTTCCTTCACCTTCAAAGTAAGTGTATAAACAAAATGGTGGATCAGTGGAATAGTGAACCTATGCAAGACACAGTAGTCAATAACCATAGTAATCTAGTATTTGATAAAAACCAAAGACCCCAGTTTTAGGGATAAGAATTCATTATTCGACAAAAACTGCTGTAAAAATCAGAAAACAATAGGACACAAACTAGTTATAGACCAACATCTCACACCATATACCTAATTACAGTCAAAATGGGTGCATGATTTAGACATTAAGGATGACACCATATGCAAGTCAGGAGAGCAAGGATCTATGAAGAGGGGAAGAATTCATGACCAAACAAGAGAGAGAGAGCTCCTGAAATGTAAAATAGATCATTCTGATTATATTAAATTAAAAAATTTTTGTACAAACAAAACCAAGATTAGAAGGAAAGTAAAAAAGTTAGGAAACAATCTTTTACAGTATCTCTGATAAAGGTCCCATTTCTCCAAAATATAGAGAACTCAGTCAGATTTATAAGAAAACAAGCTATTCCCCAATTGATAAATGGTCAAAGGATATAAACAGTGCCCAAATGAAGAAATTTAAGCTATCTATAGGCATATTAAGAAGTGCCTAAATCACTTGATTAGTGAAATGCAAATTCAAACAACTCTGAGGTACCAACTCACACCTATCAGTTTGGCTAATATGACAAAAAAGGAAAATGATCAATGTTGGAGAGGGTGTTGGAAAATTGGGACACTGATACATTTTGGTGGAGTTGTGAACTTATCCAACCATTCTGGAGAGCAATTTGGAACTACGCCAAAAGGGCAACCAAACTATGCATACACTTTGATCCAGCAATAACACTACTAGGTCTGTATCTCAAAAAGATCACAAGAAAAAGGAAAAGGACCTACATGTACAAAAATATTTGTAGTAGCCTTTATTATGGTGCTAAAACATTGGATACTGAGGGGATCCCTGTCAATTGGGGAATGGCTGAACAAGCCGTAGTATGTGAATGTAATGAATATGCAGTAAGAAAGGATAAGCAGAAAGATTTCAGGAAAACTTGGGAAGATTTGTAGAAACTGGTGCTAAGTGTAAAGAGCAGAACCAGAAAAACATTGTACACAGTATCAGTAACATTGTGTGATGATCAACTATGAATGACTCAACTCTTCTCAGCAACACAATGATCTAAGAGAAGTACAGAGGACTCACTAAGGAAAATGCTGTCCATAGCCAGATAAAGAACTGATGGATACTGAATATAGATGGAAGCATATTTTTTTACTTTATTCTTTTTTGTGGTTTTTATCCTTTTGATCTGTTTCTTCTTTCCCAACTGTGACTAACATGAAAATATGTTTTACATGATAGCACATGTATAACCTATATCAAATTTCCTACTTTTTTCAGAAGAGGGGAGGGAGAAAAAGTTGGAACCCAAAATCTTGTAAAAATGAATGCTAAAAATTGTCTTCATATGTAATTGGGAAGAAAAACAAAATAAATGTTTTTTTAAAAACTGCCCTAAAAATAAAATAAAGTAAGTGTATGTGTGTGGAGGAGAGAAAGGTGAGCTCAGTCCTTCATTTGCCTTCTAACCCAATGATCTCTATGAACCCATGATTTCTATGACTTTTTTTTTCCTCTAGAGTCAAGCAGGGAGACCAGAGAAGTTTGAGTGCCTTCAATAATTTCTACAACATCAGTAATTGCTGGCACTTAACAAGCCCATTGTTAAATCCAGGTAATTTCAGAAGGATTTACAGCAACTCAAAAAGTCATTTTGTAAGGTAAGTGACATATATTCAATATTGACAGTGCATGCAGCTTGCTGTTTCTCTATATAGATACATAAATTAGACACTAGCACAGAAGGACATAGAGGGCCTCTTGTTATAAGGAGGATATCTCCCAAACAAAAAGCAAGATTTATAGAGAGCTATAAAACATAAGAGATGAGTTTAAAGCCAAAAGGATGTCAAGGATTTTTGTGTAACTTCCTATCCTCCTGACGCCTCAGGGAATCAAAATATCATAGTCAAGTATTAATGATTTTTCCTGCTATATATCACACTTTCCTTCCTTCCTTCCTTCACTCAACAAATGTTTATTGAGGCCAAGCCTAGAGTCATAATTAACAATTTTGGCTACTAGGGCAAGTACTAGTAATTAGCATTTACATAGTGCTTTTGGTGTGCAAAGTCATTTGTTCCTCAACAACAACCCTGTGAGATGGATGTCATTATCCTCATCATTATTATCCCTCTTTTAACCTGGGAGCACGAAAAGATTAAATGATTTGCCCAGAGTCACACAACCAGTAAGTTACTGAGGCAGATTTGAACTCAATTTCTGGATTACCTAGCCACTCCCCTCAATCATGCAAAATAGGCCTAACTGATATAAGAGACCTCAGGATATAAGGCCTGTTGAGAGCAAAACCCAAAGATATTCTCTGTGGTTGGGAGGCAGAGACACCAAGGCATGAGGATTCTACTGCTGGAGAAGCCACCCGTGATGGAAGGGACAGAACAGGACAGTGCTGGAGAGGAGTTCACCTGGAGTGTAGACATCTGTTGAGGGAAATCTGATAGTTTCCTATTCTATTTTATGCTATTTTATCCTATTCTAATTTATTGTTCCTGGTAACTAAATGTTAAGCTTAGTTCTTTCTACCTCCTGAAGGAATACAAATGTTTTTAACATCCTTCAAATTTTGGCACCTTAGGACAAAACCTTGGTTGTCTCACCCTCTTTATAAGCTTCTTTGTTGGCTACTGTGAGGATCTATAGAGATTAATAGCACAGAGACAGCCCTCAAGGATCCCTCTGTATAATGTGAAAGAGAATGCAGATATACATACAGTTAAGGAGAACTCAAAGAAGAATGTGATAAATGACACGTTCATGAGGGTTGGAGGGGAAGGATACTCAGGGAAGAAGGGAAGGGAGAGAGAGAGAAGCCGTGAGAGAATATATGTAGAAAAGAGAATAAATTGGGGGGAGGGGAACAATTGAACCCCTGAAGAAGGAGAGACATGGGAAGAATAGAGAAAGGAAGAAAAGTGAAAGAAAGGAATTAGGTGAGAGAGAGGGAGAGAGAGAGAGAGAGAGAGAGAGAGAGAGAGAGAGAGAGAGAGATGATGATGATGATGATAATGATGATGATGATGATGATGTACATGAGGTCAGTGAGGTAGGAAGTAAGTCACAGACCAGGATCACAACCCCAGACCTTATGATTCCCATTACAAAGCAAATTCCACTGGCCAACTGACCTTGTCCACATGACTTTTCCAAGGTAACACAAGTAATAAGCAGCAGAAATTGAATTCAAATGTAGATTCTCTAGTTCCAAAATCTGTCCTCCTCCCACAATAGAGGCTGCCTCTCATAGGAGTGATGTGGGGGAGAAGAGAGAAAGAAGAAGGAAGAGATGTTGGGGAAAGGGATAAAGAAATATAATAGAATCATGGAATCTCGGAATTGGAAGGTACCTCACAGCCCATCAACTCCAAATTTTGCCTAAAACATGAGTTTCCCTCTACAGTTTCCCTGACAAATGTTTATTCTTGCTACCTTTACTCCTACTTCAACAGGGCGCTTCCTTTCTATGTCATTTTATTGAGTTGAAGTCACCATCTGTAGTTTTCTGGGGCCAAGAAAAATGTTCAGTCCCTCTTCCATGTGGATAATATTCAGTAACCTGAAGACAAAGATAATGTCCTTTGCTGTCTCATCCCCTCCTACTACCCCTTTCCCAATCTCACTGCTGATGGAGCGATGGATAAGGTGGAAAGGAAGAGAGGGGAAAATGAAGGACCAAGAAGAGAGAACCATTTGGAATATATATTATTGTATTCTCTATGCTCTACCAGCTTGTGGACTCAACCTGGAAAACGAAATGGAGGAGCTAGAACCACCCTACCCCCAACTGAGCCTCCCAGAGGCTGCACTCCTACCGTTAGCATTACCTACAAGTCAGGCAGAATCCCTTCTCAGGAAAATCAGAAAGTCAATGAAGTTTGCCTTGTTTATCCCAGCTTTTTCTTTTTGTGATCCTTTCTCTTTCAGTCATATTTCACCCCTCTGAAATTCTCCCATCTATTCCGATGTGCTAGAATCAGTGATTTCTTGACTTAGTTTTCCTGATCATGACCCAACTTCCTCCCCACTCCCCCTTCCATGCAGCTTGATTGTCTCTAGCTTCCCTGATACATCTTCCTGGTCTAGGGGCATAAAAATCCCAGCCTCTGGTAGTTGACAGCTTTCAGACTTGGTGAGTACCTGAAACTCATATTATATATATAATATACGATTGAATTTTCTACTATATGTTAGCACAAAGTAAACCTCCTCCTTTGTTAAATTTTCAGTGACTCATGAGTGCCTCATTTCATCCTAACATCAAACCCAAACTAAGAACATTGGCACAGGATGCACTCCTACAACACCCTACTCTATCCCCAACCCTTTCAGAACCCCAATGTCTTCATGCTCTCCTTAGTTTCTACCTTATCAAAATGGGCTCTCAGAAAAGGTCACAGTGTGTGAAAGGACCTCAGAGGTCATCTAGTCTAACCAATCCTTGAAGAGGAATCCCCTCTATAATATCCCCAGTGAATATTCATCTACCCTCCACCTTAAAGTTTTCTTGTATTGGGAAATTCATTGCATTCTAAAGCAGTCCATTCCACTTGTAAAGATTTGTAATTGAAAAGAAAGTGGGGATCTCCCCCTTGGATAAATCCAATTCTTTCAACTTCTGATTTCTTTAGTTTAGAGCCAAACTAATAGCAGGGGGTGAGGTGGGGAGGAGAGGAAATACTGATCTCCATTAGAAAGGGAGTGGCAAAAGTGAAAGGAAGAAAGTAATAGGGTACCTGGTGGTGAGAGGGGTTCCATAAGAGAGGAAAATGCTATATGCCCATATTGAGAGGTGTGTTGCCTTTAAAATACTGGCATGTTTGAGTTTTTGGACAAAAGTGGCAAGGAAAGCCTTGATCACGTTTCTGAAACTGTATTCTTTGCATTTCCAGCTCCCAAACCCACAATCTGTTGCCTTTGGATTGAAGATTTAAAAATAGCTTTCCAAACTTTTAGTACTCTGGCACAGTCTGGGTTTTATTTAAGCCATATGCAAATGTTTTTACACATCTTTTTTTTTTCTCCCTGTGGTTTAAAAAAAGAACAAAACTTCTTTATTGCTGAATCATTTCCATCTTTTAATTTGGCATTTATCATGAATAAGGATTTCAGGTATAAATAGCCCCTCTTATCCTGAATGCAGCCTAGGAAATGTCCAGATTGGAGAGAGAGCTCCTAAAACCTATATGCTGATCTGAAGCTACTGTGATCTGCAGTATGGGAGAGGACCAAGGCTTTCACATTTGAGACCAACTAGTGAAACCTCTAGGTAAGCCACTCCTTATGGATTTTAAAACTCCTGTAATTCCTTGGTAGACTTATTCATTCAATAAACAAAACTCTATTATACCCAACTATGTGCAAGCTACCATGCTTAAAATGTAGGGGAAGAGCCACATTATTTACAAATGACTTACATGTCCATGCATGGTCACATAACCCAGTTTGCAGGTTATTTAGATTCTTACTATAAGTCTCTCAAGCTGCCTATTAGCAATTCCAAGATGGTTAACAGTTCCAACAAGGGGTAGCATCAACTTTATGCATAGGTAGAATGTATAGTAGGTCATTCCAGCTCTAAATTACAGTATCTGATGACGCCATGCATCATGTAAACGGGTAAGAAGTGGGCACTCTTGAGCCCAAATACTAGAGTTTCATCCCTCTAGCCCTGGCATATCTCTGCTCAGAAATCCTTAGTGGAATCTCACTGTCTACCAAGTTAGTAAATTCTTGGCATTGGCATTTAAGGTCTTCTACAACCCAGTCCAAATCACACATGTTCTATTCCCCTTCACTTCAAGCTATAAAAAATTACGTACCATCACCGGTTTTTCCTCTTGATCTTTCCTATCCATACCTTTGCTCAACTATTCATCCTTACCTGGAATGGACTTCTCAAGGCCAATTCTTCCTGTGAAAGGTTTTCTCTTTCCTTAAGAAAAGGGCTTATTAGCTGCTACCTGCTACCTCTCTGAAGTCTTCCTTATGTTTCCCAACTACCTCTTCCCAAAAGCTAAAAGTCATCTCTTCCTCCACAAATCAATTATAGTACTTTATGTAATCTTGTACTTTGCGTGAATGTTTTCTTCTCGTTAAAGAAATTTTAGGGGCAGCTAGGTGGTGCAGAGAATAGAGTGCCAGCCCTGGAGTCAGGAGGTCCTGAGTTATTAAAATCTGGCCTCAGACACTTACTAGCTGTGTGACCTTGGGCAAATCACTTAACCTCAACTGCCTTGCCTTCCCCCTCCAAAAAAAAAATTAGCGCAGATCTTTGATAACACTTTCCAATTAGGTTGTAAGCTCATTGACAGCAATGTCCATCTATAATCTTCTCAATATCCAGTATAGTGTCTCCCACAACAAACATTTGATGAATTCCATTGACTTAAACTGAATAATGAAGGACATTTTTTGCCTACAATGACTCTGAAACATCTGCTTAGGCATGGATGGGCTGTAACCTACAGCACAGAAAGGGAGTGAAATATTGGAAATAGTGTAGGATTTTGAAACATTTGGTCTGGAATCAAACCCCAGTCCCACTATCATATGACCTTGAACAAGCAATATTTTTTCTGGATCTCATTTACTCATTTGTAAAATTATATTCTTTAGGTCTCTATCCTTCCCTAAACATATGATCCTATGATCAGTGGAGAAAATAGCCATAGAAATGAAATCACAGGATTTTTTGAGATATAAAAATAAACAGACATTGTTGAAAGCCTGCTGATAGAATTGCAAGTTGAGGAGGGAATGGTGAAGGATAGACATAGTTAGTCTAACAATTTATGATGCTTTTTACAAATGAGGGTAGAAAATGTTTCTCATCCTAGAGTTCTAACTATATTATACCCTAAGTAATAATATTTTCCAAACAATCACAGCAGACCTCTAAAAATGATAAATTAATTGTTATAAATATTTAATTCCAGCCATGTTCTCTATTGAAGATAACAGATCAGATTTCTTAAAGTCTAAAAAACTGTGGAGTAGTTAGAGTGCTGTTATGGGAATCTGAAGATCTTCCCTGCCCCTAGGCCCTTTGCTTAAGTGGCTTAAGTGACTCTGAGAACCTTCCCTGATTTGAAAGTATACTCTGCCCCCTAATAGGCTGAATGTGGTCACGTGGAGCCTGTGGTGGGAGG
>CM053580.1:506841386-506861948 GCA_028627135.1 Pseudochirops cupreus
GTGCTTCCCTCTCTGGTAACTGAATAAGTATGGATGTAATGGTCAGATGGTTGGAAGCCCGTCTGCTGATATGTTTCTTTGTCTGCTTGTAACTTCTGCTTGTTAACTTGTGTTTGTATTCTGTTTGCATTCTCTGAAGTTCAGCTGACTTTTTCCCCTGAACTAGGTAAATGATATGTTTGATTGATTAAAATAAGACTGTTAACCCATTTTGAGTTGCTTTCCTTTAGAAAAGCAGATCTAAGAACCTGTGCTAGCAGCCACCCTGGGTATGCTAGGGTGCTTGCTGATACAAGTGCCTTAGATTAGAAACAAGGCAAGGGTGTGTTACTTAGGACAGGAGTGAGAAGACAATATGTAGCCTAATTTGAATTGAATACAATAAACGTTCTTCAACTAACATTTGCAAGGCCCTAAACTGAGCATGTCAGGAGATGCACACATAAATAAGACATGGCCCAGATCTCTGTAGTCAGGAAGCTTATAGTTTAGTACAAGAGATAAAACATAGCCACTGATAACTAGAAAACAAAGCATTATATGCCTAGAAAGGGCCCAAAGAACTCCAGTCAGTTTATGAAAAGAATTATACTTTACCAACAGTAAGAATTACTCTGTTATTGTTCAGTCATTTCAGTTGCAGCCGACTCTTGATGACCCCATTTGGGGTTTTCTTGGTAAAGATAATGGGCTGGTTTGCCATTTCCTTCTCCAGCTCATTTTACAGATGAAGAAACTGAGTCAAGCAGGGCTAAGTGACCTTGCCTAGATCACACAACTAGTATCTGAAACTGGATTTGAGCTCACAAAGATGAGTCTTCCTGACTCTAGGCATGATACTCTATGTATTACATCACCTAGCAGCCCTTTCCCAGCATATAGGTAAGTGATAAAGAAATGATTTATTGGGATGACTAGGTGGTGCAGTAAATAGAGCACCAGCCCTAGAGTCAGGAGGACCTGAGTTCAAATGTGGCCTCAGACACTTGACACGCTTGCTAGCCGTGTGACTTTGGGCAAGTCACTTAACCCTAATTGCCCTTCAAAAAGGAAAAAAAAAAGATGTATCTATTCATTTATCCATTTATCTTTATCTGTCTTTCTGGGCAGCTAGGTGATCTAGTAGATAGAGGACTAAGCCTGGAATCAGGAAGAGCTGAGTTCAAAAACAACAACAAATCTGTTTTTCTATCTATATGCCTTTTTATTTTGCCTCTACCTGTGCAAGCAATGAATAAATCAATGAATATTCATTGAACACCTCCTCTGGGCAATTGCATTATGCTAAGAGGTGGCAGATTAAAGTCCACGTTCATTAGTCTTGGATTGGGAAAACTTGAGTTGTAGCCTTAGCTCTGCCACTTGTCTGTGCAACCTTGGTCAAGTCACTTCAACTCAGTTTTCTCATCTATAAAATGTGAATACTACCATTTGCATGTTGTTTCTCATAGGGTTGACATGATCACAAATTTCTGCTGCTATTTTTATAATAATATTCTCATTCCTGTGTATTAGGCTTGTTTCTTCAAGTCAGCTTTAAGGTCTATGATTTACTCATTTTTTTTATATCCTTTAAAAAAAAAAGAATCATTTTATGTTCTTCTATACATCCCTACTCAGAGCTATTGAAAGTTAGTGCTTAATATTTGGAATTTTTTAAAAAATTAAAATAAGATTTATAAGTACAAGGTATGTGTGTGCATGTACATATATATGTACATATACATACATGCATATACATATATGTTGAAGGGGACATTAAATAGAATAAAAGTTCAGTAATCAGTGTGATATGGCAATCAAGAAAATGAATGAAGGCAATGAGAACTACAACAAGAGAAATATGACTAGCATTCAGAAGTAGGAAGGCAATAGTTTCATAGGACTCTACTTCAACCAGATAATATCTGAAGTATTCTGTTCAGTTCTAAGTGGCACAGTTTGAAGACATGGATAAGCTGGAGAGTATCCAAAGAAAAGCAGCCTGGATGATGAAGGTCCTTGAAGAAACTAGTTATGTTTAATCTGGAGAAGAGAAGACTTACTGTTCTTGACCTCTGCAGGTAGAAGTAGAGGCAATAGGTATAAATTCAAAATAAGGAAAACCTTCCTGAAATTTAGAGCTACATAAAAGTAGAATTAGGTGACTCAGGAGATAATGGTTTCCTCCTCACTAAAAGTCTGCATATGAAGTTTGAACACTTTTTTGAGGATACCATACAGAAGATTCTTCCCCAGGATTAGCATAGGTTCAATGGCTTCTGCGATCTTTATTTCTAAGATTCTGTGATAGTTTAGCCATATAGAAAGTCAGTGAGGCTGCACCTTTAATGAGAATTCCTTCCTTAGGTCCAATATAATAAAGTTTTGTTGATTCCAAGACATATGGCATCACCAAAAGCATATTGATGTCAAAAGCACATTGTTTTGTTTCAGGAGCACCGTGGAATCATTTCCCAAATACAATCTAGCTCACTCTTTCTTCTATTTCTTTTATTTTGTCTATATATCCCCCATTCTTTCTTATATTATTCCATTTTCTGAGAAAGGTGACTGTTAAACTTGGCAAAACCAAATTGTATCTTCAATCCCAGGCAGAGGCTACCAAGAAGTTGGCTAGTCATGTCCCAAAGACAGCTTCTTCACCTTTCAAGGAAAAACTAGCTGTCTCTTACCTTTCTGATCACTTCTTGGTCTCATTTAGAAGGTTCTGCAGTATTCCAGGATCTTTTGCAACCAACACAATGTCATCTATAAATAAGAATATCTGGAGAACCTCAACATCTATAGAAATTTCCTCTTCCATCTGGATCTTTCCCTGGACATTCTCCATGATAATGGCAAAATTTTTGATGAGCATATGTCTTCTTGTTTTATGCCTCATAAACAGTCATAGGATCCTCAAAATTGTATCTATTGCTCAATGTATCAGGGAACCATGTGTCATCTTAACATATGGAGGAAACACACGGAGGAAAGCTTTAAGGCTTACCCTTAATCAAATTAAAAAAAAAATAATCAGCAAGCAATAAGGAAAGAGAAATCTTCTATTTGCTGCACCTTTCAGTCAATTAGGCAAAGGGCATTTTAAAGCTCTTCACAACCTGGCTCCAATATGAATAATGCAATTGTAAATTACTGCCTTTTATGAACTCTATGGTCCAACCAAAGTGAACAGGTGGCTCTTTCTCAAAGAAGACATCTCTCATCTCCATGTCTTGGTAAAGACTGTCTCCCTCATGCATGGAGTACATTTCCTCCTCATTTCTACCTCTTAGAACCCCTAGTTTCTTTCAATGTTCAGCTTTAACTCACCTCCTACCAGAGGCATTTCCTCATCCTCCAGATACTACTGTTTCCACCCATTCCCTGAAATGCTTTGCATTTATTTTGTATATATTTTCATGTATTTGTGTTTTCTCTTAAAGAATGCAAATGACTTGAGATCAGTGACTCAGTTTTTCCAGACATGTAGAACAGTTTAATAAATGCTCAATTGATTGATTGACTATGAAAGTGTTAGTTTACTTATATTTTCAACAATTAGTCCTTTGTTACATATGTCAATTATTTCCTACAAAAATTTCACATAGGAAAGTTGACATTTGAGTCTCCAGCTATTGATGCTTTTTAGGTTGCACTTTTCAGTTGGAAATATTTTCCATGGTTTTTTTTTCCCTACTTAATCAGAATTTTTCCCTCTCTTGCTTTATTTTCCCCTCTCTCATCTATTCTGAAAATCAGTTCCTCAAATTGTCTTCAAATTGTATTGCCTCTAGCACTAACCTCTCCTGTGTCTCTTGGGCTTTATTTTCGTGTCCTCCCCAACTTTGTCGTATACTTCTACTTCCTCATCTAACATAAGCCATTTCCAATTCCTTCAGTTAGCACTTGGTGGTGATACTTAAGGCTGTGTTAGAGTCCACTCTGAAAATGTGAGGTAATTAATAAATGTTTGTTGAATTAAATAGAAGTCAAGGATGTTGCCAAGGCTTTTAAGGATTTAGTATATCCCAACAGGGAATACAGTCATTAAACTACAGAACTAGAGAATTTCAGAGTTGGAATGGCAGCAGTCCTTTGGTTTTCTGTGTGGGGAATACATAAATGATAGATAGAGAGACTGACAGACAGATAGTTAGACAGAAGATAGACAGATAGATAGATAGACAGACAGACAGACAGACAGATAGATAGACAGACAGACAGACAGACAGATAGATAAGTAGACAGATAGATAGACAGGCAAACAGGTAGGGAGATAGATCTCTCTATATCCCTACATCTTGGCAACATCCTTGACTTGCGTAGTAGTAACACTATGTCCCTCCATGACTCTTACTTATAGATAAGCTTTAGTAAATTCCCCTCATTTTGCAAATGAGGAAACAGAGACCAAAAGAAAGAAAGTTTCTCTGTTAAGGTCACAAAGTAGCAGGCCAAGAAAACCTTAGTCTCTCCACTACACTGTGTTCCTTTCCCAATAAATTCTCAATCCCCTAGGAGCATGAGGATTATCTCTGCCTAAATTATGATTTAGTCTGTGTAAAAGTCTATTCATCTCTTTATTGTCATCATAGAACATATTCATTTACTGACTAACAAGTCATACAAATGTGCACACATCAAACTTGGGCTAAATCCTGCTAATTGACAAGATGTAATAATAAAACAGTGGTTCTCAACCTTCCTAATGCTGCGACCCTTTAATACAATTCCTCATATTGTGGTGACCCCCAACCATAAAATTATTTTTGTTGCTACTTCATAATTGTAATTTTGCTACTGTTATGAATCTATCTGATATGCAGGATGTATTTTCATTGTTACAAATTGAACATAACCCACAGGTTGAAAACCACTGTAATAAAGCATATCTTACCTAGAAGCTAGGTGATGCCATGGATAGACCAGTGGGCTTGGAATCGGGAAGACTCATCTTCATGAATTCAAATGCAGTCTCAGATACTTACTAGCTGCCTGACACTGGGAAAGTCACTTAATTTTTCTTTGGTTGCTCATCTGTAAAATGAGCTAGAGAAGGAAATAGCAAACCATTCAAGCATTTTTTTTAACAATTATCAAGCATATATTAAGTAGCTACTCTGTGCCCCCAAAAAATATGCTAAGCATTGAAGGTATAGAAAAGGGCAAAAACAATCCTGAGTTCTCAAGGGGCTCAAATTTTATTAGGGGAGACTATGAAACATACAACATAATGAGATATACGAGGTAATGAGATACACAAGATAAACTGAAGGCAATAGCATTGAGGGGAACTGGGAAGAGCTTCTTACAGAAGGTGGGATTTGAGCTGAGACTTGAAGGCTCAGTCACATATCAGAAGGTGTAGAAGATGTAAGAGTATTAAGAAATGCTCCCTTTTCCCCAAGAGCATTTAACCAAGTGAGGGAAATAACATACAAACAAGACCATAAACAAATTATGTTCTTCAATGGATCAGTGTTCTTTTTAGTGTGGCTTCTCCTTTCAATGATGAAAATCCCAAGGCATGGATTCCATTTCACCCCACATGACCAGAAAAGAAGGTGTACTGGTCGCGTGAAAAAAGTGAAAGTTAACCAATGGACAGTCTGTGAGTTTCATTGATAACTATCCAATGTCAAGAGAACTAGGGAAAAGGTCCTTGAAACATCTTCTTACCAACTTCCCTGCCTCAGCCAAGCCCTCCTTTGCAATTCTGGAATCAAATTCCAAGCAATACCAGCATTGATACTGCAAAGGGCATGTCAATCTACTCCCCTGTACTTCCCCTTACTATGTCTATAACTTTCCAAACCAAAATATTACTCCTTGGTTACCATACCCTATATCCACTCCCCATTAGATTCTAAGTTCTTTGAGGGCAGGGATAGCTGCTACTTTCAAATTTGTATCCTCAGCATTTAGTACAGTGTTTGACATAATATATGTTTTTCATTCATTCATTCAAGTTGAGTGGACCCTTTGTGAAGGACTTCTGTGAGATGGGCTGTGAGCTATACCAGCTTATATGATACAATACAATAATAGCAGTTTGCATTTTTCCGAGTATTTCTGAAATTAACAAAACACTTAAAATATGCAATCTTATTTGATTTTCACTACAATCTTGTCATCCCTATTATTCCCATGTTACAGATGAGGAAACAGAGGCTCAGAAAAGTCAGATGACTTGCCTACAATTACACAGCTAGGAAGCATAGAAAGAGGTGTTTAAACACTGCTTTTTCCTGACAATATGTTCGAACATACTTTCTGCTCTGACATTCTGCCTGGTAAAGCCATAAGAACACCAAAAAGGGGAGGAAGGACATCAGTGAGTGATCATGGAAAGATTTCCTAAAGAAAGTAAAATTAGAACTTAGACTTGTAGAATAAGGACTCGTGAAACAAAAAACAAATAGTCAATTTCTTTTCAACTAGGGTGACTGCAATTAATATTTGAGTCAGTTGGCCTGTCTGTTTGTCTATCTCTCTCTCTCCCTCTCTCAATTCACTCATTCACTCATCAAGAGCCTTTCATTCAGTGCCTACCACATTCATGGAACTGTGCCAAGCACCTTGTTAATTTAGATGAGATATTCTGCTTCATTAATCCAGTTTAATTACTATTAGGTAGGTGATACAGTAGATAGAACATTAGACCTGCAGTCAGGAAGGCATGAATTTAAATTCCCCTTAGATACTTACTAGTTGCGTGACCCTGGACAAATCACTTAACCTGTTTCTACCTCACTTTCCTCATCTGCAAAATGGTGGTAATAACAGCATTATGAGTATAAAATGAGAGTATTTTATAAAGCACTTTGTAAAACTTAATATACTATATAAATGCTGTGTATTGACAACAGTAATAATAAGTTTGTGCATATATCACTTTCTTCATATACATTCTTTCATTTGATCATCAAAACAGTTGTTAGTTGGGCAAGTGTTCTTATGCCAATTTTACAAATAAGGAAAATCCATCTCATAGATGTTAGCACAGTGCCTAGCACATAGTAGGCATTTAATAAATGTTATTGAATTGAATGATTTCTTCAGACTCACAGTAACTCTGGAAAAGAGTCAAACTTTGAACTCAGGTCTCCACAGTCCGAAGAGCAGGTCTTTTTCTACTACCCCATTCTGATTCTCAGTTTTCCCTTCATCAGTAAGCCTAGATATTGCTGTGATCGTCCCCTTCTTATCCCTTCTCCTCCCCCCACAAAAAACTGTAGAGACAAAAGAAAGGAGTGTCTGATCTCAAAGGGTTGCATCATACTGATGTTCTAGTTACTGGCCTATTTGCCTTTCCTATTTCCAACACACCAGTATTACTCTTTTTAAAAAAATTTTAACCATTCAAAAGCAACAAAAATCTCCAGCCTAATTTGTTTCATACAGAGGACAGTAATTCCAAACATTTAGGTAGAGAGGTTTGCTGCTGTGTGTGTTATATTTCCAAAATAGAAAATATTTTATATTTCCAAAATGCAGATAGATATTAGGGTTGATCCAAATTGACTAAAGTTCAAAAAGTATTTCAAATTTTCTTGAAGTCATCAATGACCACTACAAAATGTGGTATTGGGATTATACATTTTTAAGTTTCCTACATATGTATTCCATTTTTCACTCATTACCAATAGTAAAAAAAAAGAGCTGAATAACCGAAGCATGAGAATAATTAATCATAGAATCATGGAATTTCAGCTTAACTTCTGCATTTTACAGATGAAGAAACTGAGGCTGTAAGAAGTGCCTTATCCATGGTCATAGAGATGTTTATTGGCAGAGCCGGGAATAAAATGGGTGATTGGTCAGAAAGGTGTGATAGTTAAAAGAGAGGGAGGTAGTTTGAGAGGGAACTGGAAAATATTCATGACCTGTGGACGCTGCTCTTTTTGTTCTCATCAATGAGCTGGTTAGTTAAATTTTGGGCAAGAAAACAAATTTGAGTGGGTAACTTTAAAAAACATATGAAGCTTATATGTCCAACCATATTTTTAGAGTTTAGAAAACTAAGGTTGAGACAGCTTAAGAATAGTATACATGAAGTTAAAAGGCCAACTCAGAGGAAAAGTTAAGGCTAGAATTCAGATGTCTCATCACTCAGGACATCAGATTTAGGGGTGGAAGGTCATATTCTCCAAGTCCATCATTTTACAGATCAGGAAACTGAGACTTAGTGCAGTAAAATACTTGCCCAAGATCACACAGGTAATAAGTGGGGTAGCTTGGATTCAAATCTCGGTCTTCTGATTCGAACTCTAGCATTCTCTCCATTGTATCACCTTGCTTTCCCTTTCTATTATACCACAATGACTCAAAGTGACTTCCTCCAAGGTCAATGGCACAGGTCAGGAGCAAAGCCAGGAATACCAAGCTCTACATGGCTACCTGACTCCTCAGTCACTAGTTTTTAGTAACTAACCACAATTGCTATCTTCAGCCTAAAACAAGTAACCTCTGATTGCTTGTTTTTGACTAAATCAGTTCTGCTCTGTGTTAGAAATCAGAGATCAGTCTGAAAGCTGTTGTAGCAGATGGGGAAATCTAATGCCTTAAAACCATGTCTACCAGCTCAGAGGGAAAAAGGAGACAAAGGGTGATATTAATTGGACTTTCTCTTTTCTGCTCCCTTCCCACTTAGAACTGGAGGAGAAGTGTGAAAATTCAGGTCTAATAGCCAACTTGGAAATTTAACACTCTCTCCCTAAAAAAAGAAATCCAATACCATTACATTAGCAAAAGAAGCTTATCAACAACAGTTCAAGTTAGCCACCAGAACAGATGGGTCCCCATATTTTGTTGAAACCATTGTACACCTCAGGATGGCATCTCCTGTTTCATAAAGTGCTTGGAGGATAGAACATGTATACCTGAGGAAAGAAAGGTAAGGTCTGATTTATATTTTTATTTTTTTAATGTATTCAGTTAGATGAGTTGGGGAGCAAACTAACTTTAGTCATGGTTTTTTAAAGCTCTTTTGAAAAAAAATGTTCTTTGCTTATCAAACATCTTTAAACTCAGTCAAGCATCTCCCATTTTTCATTCTCCTTTGGTTCTGAGGTGATGATCCAAAAAGCCATGCCCATTGGTCATGATAGGAAACAGATTTGGCAGTTCTTCAATCATTTTGACCAAAGTAGGCAGGTGACAGGGGCCATTCTTGACACAAAGTGATTCTAGAAGTTGACTTCATTCAGCATTGACGAGGTTTTTTGACAGAGTTACTCTTTGGATGGACATGAACAGCGAAAGGCAGAAGCATGCCATTGTGGCTTATAGAACCATACCTGATATCAGGAAAACCTTGGTTCAAATCCTTTCTCTGACACTTACTAGCTCTATGACTTGTTTTGTTGTTATTCAGTTGCATCCAACTCTCTGTGATCCCATTTGGAGTTTTCTTGGCAAAGATACTGGAGTAGTGCCATTTCCTTCTCCAGCTCATTTTACATATGAGAAAACCAAGGAAAATAGGGTTAAGTGACTTATCCAGCACCACACAGCTAGTAAGTATCTCAGGTCAGATTTGAACTCCAGAAGATGAGTCTTCCTGACTCCAGGACCCGTAATCTATCCACTGTTCCACTTAGCTGCCCCAGTTCTGGGACTACTATACAATCATTTAGTCTCTCAGTGACCCCAGGAGGCTGTGAGTTGCTGAACTATTGTAGACCTGAATTGCTAGGGACAGTTTCCACACTGGGAGTTCTCTACACTGATAGAATCATAGGTCTGGGCAAAAAGCAAATACATTTTTAAAAACAGAGTCAATGGAGATATATTCAACAAATAGAATTCTCTCCTTCCCTTAATTTTATGAAAAGGGAAAGGAAAGAGTTCTATAGTATGAAATAAAGATCCCAATAGATCAAGATGAAATAAGCAAAACTACATGAAAAAAAATGCAAGATTGTCTAGTAAAGATAGGATCAGAATGAAAGTCAGAAGACTAGGGTCCTGATCTCAGTTCTGTTAGTAATGTATTTGGATAAATCCCTGTACCTGAATTGAAGAAAGGACTAAAATCCCTTCCAATTCTGCCATTCCATGAGTCTGTATTCTAACTATCCATGTTTATGTTTTCATTTCTGTTCCAGTTCTACTATTCTATGTTCTGGTCTAATAGCCAACTTGGAAATTTAACACTCCATCCCTAAAAAAAGAAATCTAATATCATTACATTAGCAAAAGAAGCTTATCAACAACAATTCAAGTTAGCCACCAGAACAGATGGGTCCCCATATTTTGTTGAAACCATTGTACACCTCAGGATGGCATCCCCTGTTTTATAAAATGCTTGGAGGATGGAACATGTTCTATGTTCTATGTTCTATGCTCTACCATTTTGTTAGACTAGATGATCTCCTAAGGTCATCTAGGACTGGATAAAAACATCTATATTTTCGTCTCTGTCTCAGGACTGTGATTTTGTGTGTTAATCACTCCCAAGCCACATGCCAAAAGCCTTTAAGGCCCAGATTAGAACAACAAAAAAGCCACCAAAAAATGATCACAAAAGATGCTGTTCTTAGACTTAGTTCTTAGTCAAGACCAACCAGAACACCTTTTTTACCTTGTTTCAAAAATGCTAATGCTTCTCACATTATAAATTAGTAACATGCTGTATTCCTTGCACAAAACCCACTCCTGTTTCAGCATCTTCAAGATTAAATTTTTCATTCTTATCTGAGACAATTCTTGTGTTTTATCTGATGAGAATAATGTTAAATAACCATGTATATTACCAAATATTTTCCTCATAATAATTCCATGAAATCAATATTACAAGTAATCATCATCTCCATTGTACAGAAGAGGAAACTGAGGCTCTGAGGTAAAGTGATTTGCCCAATGAAACGACAATAGGTGCTGTGGCCAAGACTCAAACTCAAGACTCAAACTTCATTATACTGCAATTTTATCTCAATTAACACCTTAAAACTAACTGGCAAGAACAATAGAATTACAATGTCTTTGAACCTACTAATTCAATTAAATTCAATCAACACTGAACATAGAAGTCAAAGGGACCTCAGAAGTCATCTAACTCCACCAATATCTTTACAGAGATCTCCTCTACAACACCCCCAGTGAGTGGACATCCAACCTTTGTTTGGAAATATCCAGTGAGGGAAAGCCCACTATGTTCTGAGGCAGTAACTTTCTACTTCTGGACAGCTCCGTTTCAAAGCCTGTTTCTTTGTTTGTTCGTTTTTCCATCAGCCTCCTTGCCACTTCCACCCATTGCCCTGGGACTAAAAAGAAATCTAAGCCTTCTTCCACTTCAAGTAATAAAGGTAGCTATTCAGCACCTTAATCTCCCTCCTCTCAAAAAAAAGACAAAGTCTGTTTTCCTTGGGCTAAAAATTCTGAGTAACTTCTAATGATCCTTATATTTTTGCATCTCTTACATTCAAGCTCTCATACTAAATTTTGGGGACACTAAAGTGAAAAGTATCCTTCCCATCAAGGAGGTTATAATCCAATGAGGGAGGGAGAGATGCAACATCTATACAAGTATAAGTATGAAAGAATATTAGAAAGATATAGACAGAATGCTAAAAGAAATTTGAGAAGCAAGAGATGATGATGATGATGATGATGATGACCACCTGAAATCTCATCATCATGATAATTAACTCAAGCTTGGATACTCAATGGCTTGGATACTCAACCTCTCCTCTCTGATTAAAGTGTGGAGCACTAACTCCTCCCCAAGTCTTCCTTTAATACAAGACTAGATTTGATCTTTCCAGCTCACTTTCCACTTTGTACCTGCAACTCTGCTTGGTTTGACCTCCAGGAAACAAGGTACCTCCATACCAGGTATCCTCTGGTCCCTTTCCCCCCTACCTTTCCAAATTCTTTTTTGTGTGTTGTAGTCTCCCACTAGATTGTAAGCTCTCTGAGGGCAGGTATTATATTTCCTTCTCTTATTTGTATCCCCAAAACTTAGCACAGTGCCTGGAACATTGCTATTGTTCAGAAATGTCTGACTCTTCATAACTCTGTATGAGGTTTTCTTGGTAAAGATATTGGAATGGTTTGCCATTTCCTTCTTAATGGGAATAAGGTAAACAGAGGTTAAGTGACTTATTCAGGGTCACACATCTTGTGAATGTCTGAAGCTGGATTTTAACTCAGATCTAGCTGACTCCAGGCCCAGCACTCTATCCATTGAGCCACTTAGCTTCCTCCATGGACTATGTTCTTAACAAGTGTTTATTCAATTGAAAAGAAATCACTTTAAGCTAGGGGGATTAGGGAGATCTTTCTATAGGAAGTTACATCCAAATATGGACTCAAAAGAAGGGAAGGAAATAGTCTGAAAAAGTAGATGGAGGAAAAGGCAGACAAGACAAGATCTGGGATTAGTTCACAATCCATTTTGTTTGAGACACAGAGTACTTGGAAGGTAGAATAATAGGAAATAAAGCTGGACATAAAGGTTATAGTCAGATTGTGGAGCATAGTGAATGAAAGGGTAAGGAATCTGAATTTTTATTTCCATTCCATGGCAATGAGGAGTCATGGAAAGTCTTTGAGCAGGTGTCATTGCTGTACATTGGGAAGATTTGTCTGAGTGTTCCACATATCTACTTTAAAAAATGCACTTTGACATTACTGAAAACATATACCTTTATTATCACAGAATCTCAAAGCTGAAAGTAACTTTGAAGTCACATAGACCAACCCACCATTTGAAGTATGAATCTCTTTCAGAACATGCCTGACAATGGCTCATCAAGACAGCTTTACAGGGACAGCTGCTGATGCATTGGTAGAGCACTGGGCCTGGGGTCAAGAAGTGCTGAGTTCAAATTCAGCCTTAGACATTCACCAGCTCTGTGACCATGGGCAAGTCATTTAATCTCCCTTTGTATCACTTTTCTCATATGTAAAATTAAAATAATAACGATATCTACCTTGCAGAGTTATTATGAGGATCAAGTGAGGTAATGTGGAATGTGTCATTGGCAAGACATGTTATAAAGAAAGAAATGACAAAATCTGGTTGTGTGGGGTGAGAGCAGGTTTCTTTAAATGTAAGAGTAGGATAATGTCACAATACTGCTCTATCTACTTTATAGGGTTGTTGCGAAGAGAGTTCTGTGTAGAGTAGACCTTAAATGTTAGTTGTTATTCTCTCAAGTTTATTCAAACGTTTCCCATCAACACATATATGGGGATGCTATTGGCTATGTAGAATCCATTCTCCTCTTTCGCCAGGAGAGAGAGAACTACAGAAGTCCACTAAGGCATTCGTGATATGGATGGAATGTTTGACTTTAAGGTACAGAAAATATCTAAACAGAAAAGACTTAGAGGTTGTTGATCTCAATAAGAATGAAAGCATCATAATAACAGCTTGCAGATACAGTGATTTAAGGTTTACAGAACATTTTACAACCATCTCATTTGATCTTTACAACAACCCATTTTATAGATAGGAAACTTAGCCACAGAGAGTTTAAGCAGCTTGCTCAGGATTAAACATCTAGTGTCTGAGACTAGATTTGAACTCAGGACTTCCTGACTCCAAATCCAATGCTCTATTCACTTTGTCACCTAACTGCCCTAAAATGATTCAGATATTAATCATTCCTCCAAAAAGGGAACATTTAGATGCTGACCCACTTTCTTCCCTGTCCTTAGCAGATTTCTGTTCTGCCAAGCTTTGTTAATTTCTTCTTCTTATGACTACTACTACTACTACTAATAGCTCCCAAGTACATGGCACTTTACAATTAACAGAATACTACCATCACAACAACCCCAAGAACTACACAGCAAAGTATCATTGTCCCTTTCGAGCACACACAAAAATGAAAGCTCAGAATGGTGCTTGTTTTCCTTTGCCCTGATCTTAGTACGGTGTCTGCCATGTAGTATGCACGTAATTAATGTTTATAAATAGGTGGCCAATTAACTGAGGTGCCTGTGATCATGTCAATAAATAAGGGTGCTGCTACTTTCTTAGTAGGGTACTTAACTTTCTTAGGCATGATAGCACTACACTGAAAAGTATGGCATCGAGAGGCAATGCAGAAGGGCAGATAGAGTGTCAGACTTGGTATCAAGAAGACATGAGTTATGAGGCAGCTTTGTACTGGATAGAGCACTGGCCCTGGAGTGAGGAGGACCTGAGTTCAAATCCAATCTCTGACTCTTACTGACGGTGTGACTTTGGGCAAGTCATTTAACCCCAGTTATCTAAAAAAAAGAGATGTGTTCAAATGTTACATCTCATATTTATAAGCTGTGTGAAAATGAATATCACTTAATCTCTCAGCCTCAGTTTCCTCATTTGTAAAATACAAATAATTGCACCTGTAATATCTTCCTTACAGGTTAGTTTTAAGGATCAAGTGAGAAAATATATATTAAGTACTACATACATGTCAGCAATCATTGTTATTCTTATTATTAATTGAAATCCTCAACTATCTAGGATACTTTGAGTTGTCTGTTATTTTTCTCACTATACTTTTTATTTATTTATTTTATTTTCAAATCACGGAACAAAATAAGCATTTCCATAACAAAGTAAAGTAAAAAAGATTGCACATGAAACTGCAAATCCACCGTGTACAGCTTGCTATTCCCTACAAACATACAGGAACATCATCATGTGAATTTTTTTTTTTTCTTTCACTTTTTTCCTCCCCCCACCTCCCATTTTAAGGAAAGGCAAACAATAAGAAACAGGCTCATCTCAGGAATTTAGAAAAAAGAAATAATCAATTCTAGGGTATATTCTGGAACACCCAGTCTAGTCTCTTCCATCATGTCCATCTGTTCATGGTGCAATAGAAAGGCTGTTATACTTGAAGACAGAGGATCTGAGTTCAGGTAGGTGATTCTGCTACCCTATTACCATTGTAAGAGATTAGATATTTGCCCTTGGATAAAATGTTTGCCATCTCTAGCCCTGATGATTTTTATCTATAAAACAAGAGGTCGTTGTAGAGGACCAGGAAGTTCCCATCCAGATTGGAATCTATAATCCTATGCAGAGCTCTGTGTAAGAAAGAAAGCTCCCAAGTTCTGGCACATAGTAAATACTTGTGGATTGATTGACTTAAGGGTTAAAAAATTCCCTTTGTCCACTGAAATACCTTGAAATATATAGTATAACTTATTTTTCCTACTTTGCTTAAGAGGAAATTGAGGCTCAGAAGGGTTAAGTAAGCCTCAATTAATCAAGAATTTATTAAGCACATACTATGCCAGGTTCTTTGGTAGATGGCAGGTGCCTTAAGGGATGTTACACTATTCAAGAGAAACAACAGATACAAAATAGGACAAAATAAAATGAAGTGATTGCAGAGGCTTGGGGGAATGACACTAGCAGCTGAGGGGATAAGGAAAGGTCTCATGTAGAAGATGCCATCTGAGTTTAATTCTGAAAGTAGGCATTTTAAGTCAGAAGTAAGCTAAGAGTGCATTTCAGACATACCTGCTCAAAGGCTCAGACTTATGTAAGGTCATATAGTTAGTAAGAAGCAGAGTTAAAACATCAACTTAGTTCAGCTGTTCTTTCCATTATCATCTGTCAGTCCTATCCTTAGAGCAGTGGTCCTCAACCTTCCTAATGCTGTGACCCTTTAATACTCATATGTGGGCATATCTGCATGTGGGCGATCCCACCTGGAGATGGATAGAGGAGTGCTGTCTCAGTTCCTAAGACCATCGGAAATATGTGTTTTCCAATGGTCTTAGGCAACCCCTGTGACCTCTGTGAAAGGGTCGTTCAACCCCCAAAGGAGGCACGACCCCCAGGTTGAGAACAGCTGCCTTAGAGCATTAAGGCTTAAAGGGCACATGTGGCCCTCTAAATCAAGTCCGGCTTTAATCTGTCAAAAAGCCACACTTGAGTACCTAGAGGACCACTTGTGATGTTGAGGCTATAAATTTCCCACCCTTGATAGATCCTACTGGGTCACTCAACCTTCAAGAAGAGTTTCTATTTTGTTCATTAGACTATATTGGTAAGACAAAAACACTGACTTTTAAGAAAGATTTTCCACAAAGGTTGAAATTTTAAAAAAAGGTTTCTGCATATTTCACTGAATTAGAAAAATTCGGTTCATGATGAACTCTGAATACAGATTAAAGTATATTTTTTTACTTTGTTTTTATTGGGGTTTTGTGCATTTTGTGTGTGTGTTTTCTTTTGCAACATGGCTAATGTGGAAAGATGTTTTGCATGACTTCACATATATAAATTACTTACCTTCTCAAAGGGGGAGGGGCTAGAGATAGAGATAGAGATAGAGAATTTGAAATTCAAGTTTTTTAAAAAAATGAATTTTTAAAATTTTACATGTAATTGGGGAATATTTAACAAAATGAATATTTTTAAAAGAAAAATTCAATTCATCTGACTCTCTTCCATTATCCAAATTCTGCAGCTATTTTCCCCCCAAGCTATAGCCACCTCTATGATCAGTCTTTGTTTTATCTTCACATCTCTGGGAGTTAGGGCAGGAAACTAATTAGTATGATTAATGCTCCAATTTTCCCATGTGTGAAAAAACTACTCAGAGAATACAAGAGATTTACCCAAATTTTCTAGTTATTGGCACAGAGGTCCAGGATTAGAATGTGGGCTTTATTGATTTTTTTTTTCAACTTCATGTTCTATCTTCTGAGGTTCAAAACTGCAATTCACACTACTCTTAAAAACCAGGACTCTAGAGACCGTTCAAGAACATTCTTGGCATCTTTCACTCTGGCTTTCTATTTGGAAGAATGGTTCTAAAAGAGGTCTTTTCTCTGTGAACAAGTCTCTCAGAAATCCACCCCCCTCAGGTGGGCTGTACTTTCTAAGAATGAAAAGAAGGAAAGGAAAGATTCTAGAGGCCCTAAGCATCCGTGTAGTTTCTGACCTAGTATTCTGCCTGTAGAGCTCCAGATAGTATGCAGTAGGTTCCTTCTCTATGTGCAGAGACGTTTTCTTTTTTAAACATACTGCCCAATTCTCCCTCATACCTCCAAGCTGTTCTCTGTGCCCAAAATGCTTATTCCCACTCTACCTGTTGAATTTCTCTCATTCTTTAAAGGCCAACTCAAAGTTAGAACCTTAAATCTCTTCAATTTTATATGCAAGGTAGAGCAATACTCCTTAAGGATAAAAAGACAGATAGGAAACAGCCTCCAAGGTATTTAAATTCTACTGAGGGGACAATTGCACACATAAGTCAGTACATGAAATAAAGAGATTAATGGGACTAGCTATTATTAATGAGGGGAGAGAGGAAGAGAAAGTATTTCATGACACACACCCATCAGTAAAAACTTCCCTGCTCCCACATCAGACAGAATTTGTTTTCTACATCTTAAATCCATTTGTTATATAATATTAAGCATTAAAACTCTCTCTATTCATTCCTTTTTTTTTTTACTGGACTTTTAGTTCCTCAAGGGCAGATCTGAGTCTTAGTTAAATGCCTATATCTGAGTCTTAGTTAAATGCCTTTATCTCTCCTAAGATCTAGTAGAGTACCTTGGCACAGTTGGTATTTAATAAAGTTTTGTTGGCTTCACTGAATAAACTATTGTTTTCATCTATTTATTTATTTATTTTTATTGAGGGGATGGGAACGGAGGAAAGGGGCACTTGTCCAGCACTATGCATTCTAGCACTCACAAAAGGTCCACTTCAGCCACAGTACTAAAAGCTAAATATCTATATATACATATCTATGAATCATTCTTTTCTTAGCTAGCCTTCCTCCCTCCCCTCTCCCTGACCCATCCCACAAAGTGTTTATATATGCATATATACATACATATACACATATATAGAGTGTGCATATATGTGTGTATACACACATATGTGCATACACCCACACACACACACACACACACACATTCCACGTCCAAACTCAAACTCGGTGGCCTTTCCAATGGCCATCTCTCATGGCTGGAATACTCTCCTTCTTCACCTTTGCCTTCTGGCTTCCCTGGCTTCCTTCAAGACTCCTTCAAATCCTGGCTTCTTTGAGAGGCCTTTCCCATTCCACCTCCCCTTCCCCACCCCACCTCTCCTTTGAGATTGTCTTCTATGTACACTTCCTCTCTCTTGTATCTACAATTTTTGGCACAGTTGTCTCTTCACTAGCGCGTGAGATCCCTGAGGGCAGGGATGCTTTTTGCCTTTCTTTGTATATCCAGTACTTATCACAGTGCCTGACACACAGAAGGAGCTTAACAAATGATTATTGACTGATTGACTGAATACTGCCTGCCACTAAACCACTACTTCTGTTTTTCTCCTAATGTAGAACTAACTGAAAGGTCTCACTGCTCCTGAAACTATTTCCAGGGAATCTGCCCCCCAGCTGCTGCTGCTGCCAGTGTTGCTCATGCGCTACTATACTGTACAGACGACCCCACCTCCTGGCTGTATCAGGAAAAGCATTTCCCCCGGGCAAGGAGAGGCTTCCCCTGTTCCCAACCTCAAGGCTCACCCGGTCTCTCTGACTGCAGTGTCCGTTTTCACTGAAAGGAGTTGGGGTGGGGTGGGGCAGCGAGTTGCACAGGCTATTGAGAATTAAACCAGGCTATTGGGATACCTCAGGACCACATCACTGGGGCCTAACTTCAGCAAAAGCTACACCAACCAAACGTGATTTACCTGTGACCCGACCCAGAGGGAGTAGCGGTGAGCGTGGGAATGACTGTATTGACCTGACAGGGCTCCTTTCATTCCCAGTATTCTCTGTGAATAGTATCAGTAATACTCCCTGCAAATGTCCAGGGAGGTTGGCTCCCGACCTTTCTGACAGATTATTCTGGCATGCCATCTGTCCATCATCATTTTTCATCCCCACCCCTCCCAAATAAAGTAGGTCCCACCCACTCCTCGCCTCTTCTATTCTGTTGGAAGAGAGGAGCGACCATCTTCTTTCCTGCCTCTTACCCCCTGTATGGGTAAGGGGATTATCTTTGGAACTGATCAGGGCTGAGGGCAAAGTTGGTCCCATTGACCCTCCACAATCACAATATTAGGAGCAGACTGCCTCGTTCACGACATGGGAAGGAGGGAGGATATTAGAAGTGGGAACAATAAATATCTGGCCCCAAACACCCGACACTCTGCCAATTCGATGCTCCAATTATTTATAAGGCAACAGTCGGATCTTTTAAAACTTCAGTAGCAACACCCAGTCAGCATAAGATAGAAACACAAAAACCAGATCACACACACACACACACACACACACACACACACACACACACACACACACACACACACCACTGCTCTCTACCCAGAAGAGAAGACTCCACTCCCGCACACCCTCAGACCAGTACAGTTTCCAAATTAACTGGGAAGCAGCAACTGGGGTTCCTTTCAACTCCAGGACCAATACCTAGCTAAGCAGCCACAGACCGATAGCCACAAATCCTTCACGCACTCACTCTCCAGTCCTCTCCCGCGGGAGAAAGCCGAAAGAGGGCACCAAAAAACACGCTGAGGTCAGTTTAACGAGCAAAGGAGTTGGGACAGCAGCCCTCCGAGCCCGGGAGAGAAGCATGCAAGTCCCAGGTGCGCTCTCACACACGCCCTCTCCAGAGAGAGATCCCAAAGCCAGTGGTTCCAGCAGGTACTCACACTAAGGCGTGATACAGCAGCGCCCAGCCCCGCGGTCTCTCCAGGGCGTCGTAGATCAAAGTTTGGATCCTCCGGTACTTGGCGTTGTTCCTCTTGACCGGCCGGCTCAGAGGGGTCTTGGCCAGGAGACCAATCCCTTGCGGGGTTCTCTTGCTGCCATCCTCCTTGCCCGCCCCTTCTAGCAGCAAGGTCCCGTCTTTGTCAGCTCCGGCTCCTAGGGCCAAGGTGCCCTGCTCCACGTCCCCGGCAGTCCCCAGACCCGTTCGCTTGTCCTCCGCATCCCTCCCGCCAGAGTTACCGCCCCCGCTGCCGCCTGGGCTGCTGCCGCCCCCGCCGCCGCTGCTGCCACCGCCGCCGCCAACCGCCCCCGCCGCCGCCGCCTTTCGAGACTTGAGCCCCATCTCCCTCCCCGCCTTCGCCTCCTTCGCCTTCTCCGCTGCTGCTGGTCCTTGGAGGTGAGCTCGGGGTAGTACTAGGCAGCAGCGGCAGCAGCAGCCCCGGGAACTCCAATGCCATGATCCGAGCTCCCCTCCCCAGCCCACCCCCCAAAAAGAAGGAAAAGGTGGTTTGGGGGGAGGGGGGTCAGGGAAAGGAGAGGGGGGTCACATCCCTGTCAGGTCACCAGCATGGTATGGGGACGGTGGAGGGATAGGTAGAAGAAGAAAGGCTGCTGAGTCTAGGTGAGAAGGAAGGAGGATGTCGATGAAGCGCTAAAGCCAAAAGATGTTGAAGAGGAGCGAGCCTGAGAGCGGAGTACCGCGGCTGCAGCGGTGATGGTGGTAGCGGTCACAGCACCTAGTCCAATAAGGGAAAGAAACCATCGCAGAGTTTATTTACAAGCTTGATGCCAGATGCACCCCCCCCCCCTTTCACCGCCTCCTCCTTCCCTTCCTCCTCCTCCTCCTGCTCTTCCACCACCTCCTCCTCTCTCCCACTTACCCCCC
>CM053580.1:506862448-506891213 GCA_028627135.1 Pseudochirops cupreus
ATGGCCTGTGACCAGTTCCTATTTTTTTGGAAGCTTTTGATGCAAGAGTTTTGACTTTGTTGTCTTCTTCTGGTTCCATGTTTTAGTCCTCTTTATCTCCCAAAAAAGATTCTATGGTCTGATTGTGCTTCCTCTGTTTGCTCATCTTGCCAGCCAATGACTTGACTTTTGAGCTCTCACCATGGTAGAATTCTGCTTCTCTTTTGTATTCAGCAATTGCCAATGATCTATCTTATCTAACTTTTCTAAAATTCTATTCAGTTCCATAATTCTTTCTTTCTTTTTTTCTTGTTAGATTTGTCTAGGTCTGAAAGGAGGTACATTGAGGTCCCTAATTATAGGTTTTCTGTTGATTTTGCTCTAAAACTCATTTAATTTTTCCTTAAGTATTTCAATGCTATGCCATTTGGGATGCATATGTTATATAGTGATATTAATTCATTGTCTATGGTACCTTTCAGTATAAGGTAGTTTTTCTGTTTATCTCTTTTAAACAAGTTTGTTTTTGCGATTGCTTTATTTGAGGTTACGATTGCTACCTTCTGCCTTTTTGTAACTAGATATTTTGCATAATAGATTTTGCTCCTGCCCTTTATATCAACCACATATTTATCTTTATGATTCAAGTCTGTTTCCTGTAAACAATATATTGATGACTTCTGCTTTCTAACCCATTCTACTTTCCTCTTTTGTTTTATGAATCAGTTCCTTTCATATTCACAGTTTTAATAATTATTTATGCATTTATTGTTATTTAGTCATTTTCAGTCATGTCCAACTTTTCATCATCCCTTTTGGGATTCTCATGGCAAAGGTATTGGAGTGGTTTTCTGTTTCCTTCTCCAGCTCATTTTGTAGATGAGGAATCTGAGGCAAATAGGGTTAAGTGACTTTCCCAGGATCATACAACTAAATGTCTAAAGATAGATTTGAACTCAGGCCTTCCTGACTTCTGCCTTGGTGTTCCACCTAGCTGCCAATTATGTATTTACCTCCTTTCTATTCTGTATTTTCTTTTCTCTTTGCTTCCCAGTCACTTCTCTATAAAGAAGAGAATAGTGACAAACAACTGAGCAGGCTTGATGTAATCTGCTTCCACCTGTTCCCCCTCCCTGCCCTTCTTCCTTTCTCCTTACATAGATCCCAGTCATAAGGTATTAGTGTCTTTTTTTTTTCTTTTTAAAACCTCTTTTCATGATCTACTCTCTGAGGTTGCAGCTTTGTGTATGACTAATCCTTCCTTTATGCCATCTTCCTTATAATTCCCATCTTCTCCCTTCTTGTTGTTCCCTTTCTTTTTGTAATGTGCGGAATAGATTTCTATACCCATTTCTTTGTGTGTATGTTTATGTTCTACCTCCCTTTGAACAATTTAGATGAAAGTGTCATACAAATGATGTATATTCTATCCTCTTCCTCCTTGTTTGCATAGTCTTCTACTTGAGTATACTGATAATGTGAGATAGTAAGATTTTCTCCCCTTCATCCCCCTTTCTTCCATAATGCAAAATTTTTAAAAAATTATTTTGCGAATGGGGGGTTCTCAAAGCATAACTGTCCACATGTTGTCTGTCTGAGACAGAGTACAACAAAACCCCTATCTCCCCCATTAGATTGTGAATTCTTTGAGATAAGAGACTGTCTCTTGCCTTTCTTTGAAGCTCCAGCACTTATCATTGTACCTGACATATAGCAGGTAGTTGATAAACACATATTGACTGACTGACTTTTTCTGAACATTGATGATATGCACTCTCTCCAGCGCATACCACAACCCATATATATATTCTCCTTGTGTGCAATTCTGTTTCCTGTCTTCCTCTCAATCCTCCAAGGGGCATGTACTGAATGGGCTGGACTCCTTTCTGAATCCTTTAATGCATTTTGGGATTATATCAGCTTTTCCAGCTGTTATGTCACACTATTGACTGATATTGAGCTTGTAAAACCCTACAATTGTAGTATAGTCACACCTCTCCCAATGTCTATTTATGCAACTGATATTTTTAACCCATTTACAGGTTTTTATGCCTATTAAATTTTACCTTATCATATATGGCTATTGTTTTAGTCTGTCAAGATATATTTCTATCCTGACTCTATCATCTAATGTATTAACTATTCTTTCCAGCTTTGTTGGCAGATATATTGTCTATACTTTCATCTAAGTCACTGATCAAAATGTTGAATTCTCAAATTTCATTCATTCAATCATTTGTTCACTAAATATGTATTGAGTAATTACTAAATACGAGTCTCCATACTTAGTCATGAGGATGAAAAGATATAGAGTTGGGAATAGGAACTAGCAAGAAGGTTTCTAGCAACCAAACATACATTCTGGGAACACAAAGACAGATGGTTTTGAATATGACTTTTTTTCCTTACAAATGGACATATTTGCCATGCCAAAAGTTATCTTCTCTATAGCACACATTTATTTTGTGTTGTCAGTTTTATTCTCTCTCCCTCTCTCTCCCTCCCCTGGTTTGTTTGATTGGCTGCTTTGTTGGTTGAGACTTTTTGAATCCTGAAATTCTATATTTCTAAGTGACCTCTTGTTGAAACCAAAGGTTAAGTATTAGAAATATTCTCTACCTTCCAGATACTTTTCCTTTGGTAGTGAACTAGAATCTAATTCAGCTATTATAATTCTAATAGGCAATGCTATACTAGATTTGGCCCAGCTTTCTTATTCCTTGCCCCTTAAATTCTGATACATGTCTTATGAAGGTACTGAAGAAGCACAAATCAGAATCACAAACCAAAACAGACACCCACAAACATCCTCCTCATCCCACAGAGATAATGAAAAAGGAAGATTCAAGACCAAAGATTTCAGAGGTCATTGTCCTAAACCTCCATAGACCTCCACTTACTAAGAACAATTGATTTGCTCACCCTAAGTAAGACATTTTCCATTGTATCCACTCTACCAGACAGATAATGGCCTCATAATCCATCTATTTGTACATTGACCCACCTATTATATATTATGTCAACTCACCATGCATCAGTGGAATTTATGGGATAAAGAGCTGGGCCTGGCATCAACTCATTTTACAGAATGGTGAATGGCAGAGGAAGCACTTCCCCTTCATCACTTGGCAGTGCTTGCATCCAGTCTTCAGTCTCCCTATCATGGCAATGTCTCTATTGTTTGACAGCCACTGTAAGAAATAGTCACCGACATAGTATAGATCAAGAGCAATACTATGATTCATTTCATTCTATTTTAGCTGAGAAGGCATTGAAAATCAAAACAATGGTTTTTACAATAAAGATGACTCTTACTGTGGCTCCCAAGAGGAGGTGACCAGAGCCATAACTACTCAAAAATTGAACCGAGGCAAAAACAAAAAACATATATTCATACATATTTGTGTGTGTGTATTCATTAGGAAAGTGGGAAGGGTACCCATAATACCTTTCTTACCTTCCTTATGCCTTCCATGACAGGAATCTTTCTTTTACATTGCTTATAACTAGCACTTGTCCTGGATATCCCCTTTTCCTCTATTCCATTTTTCCATTTGCCATACAAATTTGTGCAGATCACACAATAATAATGATAATAATTAATAATAATATTTATGTTGTACTTCAAGATTTGTGCTCTACACACCTTTGATTCTCATTGCTACCCTGTGAAGTGGGTGCTACTATTATCCTCATTTTTCCAAAGAGATTACTGAGGTCCAGAGAAGCAATGAAATTTGCCCAAGATTGTACAACTAGCGTCTGAGTTGAGGTGTGAATACTTAAAATATGACTTTCTTTCTCCTGGCTCTCTAGAAGGCTGTAAACCCCATGAAAGCATGTTATATGTCACATTGATGTTCCCAGTGAAATTACAGAATCTTACATATAGCAGGAGTTTCACAAATATCTGCTGAATTATTGCTAAATTCAGATGAATGAGGCAGCTAAAGCAGCACTGTGGCTAGAGAGCCTGGTGGCTTGGAGTCAGGAAAACTCATCTTCCTGAGTTCAAACCTGGCTTCAGATACTTTCTAGCTGTGTGACCCTTGTGGGGTGAATTTACCTGAGCCAGAAATGGGGGAGATTAAACTCCAGTGGGACAGCTAGATGGCACAGGATATTGACTGCTAGCCCTAGAGTCAGGAATGCCTGAGTCCCAATCTGGCCTTAGATACTTACTACCTGTGTGATCCTGGGCAAATTGCTTAAACCTGTTTGCCTCTGTTTCCTCCTCTGTAAAATGAGTTGGAGAAGGAAATGACAAACCACTCCAATATCTCTGCCAAGAAAACCCCAAATGGGGTCACAAAAAGTCGATAGATTGGGCTCCTCTCACCAATGCAAGGTTATAGAATGACTCCAAAACACTCACGATGGAAAGTGATATCCACATCCAGAGCAAAGAACTACAGAGTCTGAATGTAGATTGAAGCAAACTACTTTCTCTCTCTCTTTTGTGTTTTGTTTTGTTTCATTCCTTCTTTCTCGTTGTTCATTCCATTGGTTATAATTATTCTTTGCAACTTGACTAATGTTTAATGTTAAGGTATTTGTGGATTGCATGTTTCCATGGTGGGGGAGTGGGGAGGAGAAAGAGGGGGAGACATTTGCAATTCAAGGGATTGTGGAATTGAATGTTGTAAATTAAAAGTAAATAAATAAATTAAAATAAAACAAAAAAGAAAAGTCGGGCACAACTGAAGCAACTGAACAATAGTAAAATTCAGATAAAGGAGGCAGAAGAGCTGTGATCTCTGCCCACAAGAGCAAGAATGAGGCTGGTCTTTTGGCAAACACACCAGAACTTATGCATCCAAATGCATGCTGTCCTTTGGACACTTATTCCAGCAGTGCAGCCAGTGCTCAAAATATGCCTCCTTTTTGGAAAAAGCCTTCAGAGCCAATAAATGAACCAAACAAGAAAATCAATCTTGTTCCTTTAGGGTCACATCTCATGCATGCTAATCCACTTGCTGTCTTTTGGAGGAGGAAATAATACTGGCATAACAATTTTAGCATGCAACGGACAATCATACACATGGCTAGATTTTAAAGCTGAGTAAAATTTGGGTGGTGTTTAATAGTTATAAAATTGTTACACACAATATTGCTTAGGCTTCTTAGGGCAACTGCAGAGAGTAGGGCGTGTACAAGGTATTATCCTCAGTGGATAGGAAAGGAAACAGGCTCAAAAGGGTTAACCTAATTAACTCAAGCTTACCCTGCTGGTCACCAGCAAGAGTGAGGACTCAAAGTCAGGTCTCCTGTCTTCAGGGTGAGTGTGCTTTCCCTCCCACCATGCTGTTTCTGCCCAATAACAAGCTGACCTCCAAAAAATATTAAAACGATTACTGTGATATGCCAGCCTTCCAAATGCCACTGCTAAAAAAACAATTATCCAGGTTGGCATATGGGACATCTTCTAGAGTGAATCCAGTAAAAACAGAGGCTCTGAGATGAGATCATTATATATTTTTTTCAATCACCATTTAAACAGCAGAAATTCTTGGCTTCTTGCTGCTGGGAAAGCTGTCGCCATGGAACAGAGAAGAAAGGCCCCCAAATTAGTACTGAACATTTTCCAAGAGCTGTCAATATTTTTGGAAGCCCCCAAAGGACTAAAAACTCTCATGATTTTGGCACAATTTGAAGTCTGGAAATTCAATTTTCTTGGAATTGAGTGATGAGGTCACTGAATTCTACTTGAAACTTATAGTACAGAGGATGCTGAGCTTGGATTTATGGAATCTGGGTTTAAGCTTGCTCCTTCGTACCCATGTGACCCTTTGCTATTATTCAGTCGTGTCTGACTTTTGTGACCGCTTTTGGGGTTTTCTTAGTAGAGATACTAGAGTGGTTTGCTGTTTCTTTCTCCAGCTCATTTTATAGAGGAAGAAACTGAGACAAACAGGGTGACTTTCCCAAGGTCACACTGGTAGTAAGTGTTTGAGATCATATTTGAATTCAGATAGTTGAGTCTTTCTTACTCCATACCTGGTGCTCTAGCTACAACTACCCAATGTGACCTGAGGCAAGTTATATGAGAGCTCTGAGAGCCATGGTTACCTGATAGGTAAAATAAGGCTAGACTAGGTGGTTTTTTAAAGAACCTTCCAACTCTAAATTTTGTGACGTTATGGTTCCAGGGACCTATGCAGTGATTCTTAGGTTTGCCCAATTGCTCTGTAAAATCTGCAATGAAGAATCCTTTGAAGTAATATTTTTAGAATGCAACTATTTGAAGAGCTGAAATACACATCTATGTATATTATCTAAACTAGATATCTACACATATAGACCTTTATGTATGTGTATTTGACATGCCAAATGGCACAATGGATGGAGAACTACCCTCAGAGTAAAAAAAAAAAACACATCTGACACATGTAGACTCTTCAGTTCTCCCAAGGCAACTCTGACAGTGTATCACAGTGCTGGGCACATAGTATACACTTCATCAATGCTTGTTGATTGATTGGCTGACTAACAGTTGTAGACCAAGTTCAGCCTGCTCAATTTACAAGTCTGAAACCTGAGACTGAGAAACCATAAAGGACTTGCCCATAGTTACATACCCAGTAAGTGTTTAAGGCAGGATCTGAACTCAAATATTCCTAACTCCAAGCTCATTACTTTATTTATTGTTCTACCTCAAGGTGGAGACATATGAACTATATTTGAATCCAGTTAAGTAGGTTGTCTACTGATTTGACCTAAAAAGTGATAACTGATAGATTGGTGCACACCTCTAAGGAGTTATCAAACCATGATCTGTTTTTATTTTATTTTATTTTATTTTTTTGCTGTTTGGAGGGGGAAAGACTGGGCAATTGGGGTTAAGTGACTTGCCCAAGGACACACGGCTAGTACATGTTAAGTGTCTGAGCCCGGATTTGAACTCAGGGCCTCCTGACTTCAGGGCTGATGCTGTATTCATTGCACCACCCAGCCACCCCATGATTTGTTTTGATTGAAATTTTTTTATCAGAGATTTGGATGAATGCATAGTTTACTTACTTATTGAATTGGTGGGTAACTCAAAGTTGTGAGAGTTAATGAATGCACAGGATGACAATCCTAATGTTGAAACATAGGCTAGGATGAGGTAAGGCAAACAAGAGTAAATCTATAGTAATAAATGTCAATTCTTGTGCTTACCTTAAAAGATGACATAATACAAAAGTCACAAGGAATCTACATATGTCCAAAAGGAGTTATCGTGAAAAAAAGATGATGGGGCTCTGCAGGAACGTTGAATCAATATCAGTTAAGAATAGGATGTAGTAGCCATTAAGTTGTTGCCATCTTAGTCTTCATTAATGGGTATATCCAGTCTGACTGAGAAGATTGACCCCCTGGTTCTACTTCGGTCAAACTGCATCTGAAGTTGAGTATCTATTGTCATTGCTGTTTAGAAGGAATAGTGACAACCTGGATCTTTACCAAAGGAAGATAGTTGAGGGAATTTGAAATCACATCATAGAAGAAGTTGAAAGAACTAAAGATGGGTGCCTTTAGCCTGAGTGGAAGAATACTTAGAGTAGGGTCATAATCATATGCTTCAAAAATGGAGGAAATTGTCCTAGGGAAGAGAGAATAAATTTACGCTATTTGACTCTATGTTTGGAACTATAACCAATGGGTGGAAGTTACACGGAGACAGATTTTGGCCCAGCATGACTGAAAACACAGGGGGTTGCTTCAGAGCACAGTGAGTTTTTCATCATTGAAGGAATTTGGACAGAGATTTTTGAAGAAAACTTGCTCAAAAATAAGTCAACTAGTATTTATGATGTTCCTATTATGTTTGAGAGACTGTGCTTAGCACTGGGAACACAAAAACGAAAGTGAAAAATAGTCACTACCTATGAAAAACATATTTTAACAGATGAGAGTACATCTGCATATATAGGTATGTAAACAAAATAGATAAAAACAGATATAAGGTGTTGGGCAGAGAAGGCACTAATAGCCAAAATAGTCAGGAAAGACTTCTTTTAGAAGCTAGGTTGAATGGAGTCTTGAAAAGACCAGGGATTTTGAAAGGTTGTGTATTTGTCTTTCATTCTCGAAGAGGACTATGATATCAGGGAAATTAGGACATGATTTGCAGTTGACTTTGATTTGAGTGAGGGAGGGCTGTGCAAGGTCACCAATCTCATTTTCTTCTCCAGAGCCCCCCGGGTCCAGCAGCCAGATATTCATCAGGATGACTGGAGATGACCCAGGATGCAACGGGAGACCTTGGACTTTTAAGCTAACATCTTTTCAGGTTCTCACTTTGAGTGAGGTAAGGTCCATTCAGTAAATAGGTCATTTTAAGAAATGAGTCAAGGGATGATACCCCCCTCTCTGCTTCCCTCTCCCTCTCCCTTTCTCTCTCCCTTTTTGAGAGGTAGAGGTGAGGTAGGAATGCATTCTAGGCATCCTAGTATAAAGGACCTGCAAAATGAATGGAGGAACAGTGAGAAGAATAGCTCAAGTAGACCATAACATGTATAGAAGTGAATGATGTGAAGCCCATTAGGGGACTATTATAATAGTCCATGTGGTAGATGATAAAAGATTTAACCATGGTGATGGTTGTGTGAATGGAGAAGAGGGTACAAATGTGAGAGACGGCCTAGAGGTTGAAACAAGATTCAGCAGTTAATTTGATACATGACTCAAGTGAAAGTAAAGTGTCAAGGAGAGCACTGAGGCTACGAATTCAGTGACTGGAAAAGCTGGTGGAGCCCTCAACAGAAATAAAGAAGTTGAGAAGAGGAATGGATCTTGTAGGAAAGAATATGTTCTATTTTGGACAGGAAGAGTTTGAGATGCCTGAGGGACATCTGGTTTGACATGGTGGTTGGTGACTGTTGCTCAGGAGAGAGACTAGGACTGGCTATATAGATCTGGGAGTCATGTGCTTGGACTAATAATTAAATACATGGAAGTTGATGAGATCACTAAATAAGAGAGTGTAAAGAGAGTAGAAGACCCAGAACATAAGTTTGCAGGACACCCAACTTTAGGGAGTGAAATATGGATGATGATCCAGCAAATGAGATGGAGAAGTAACTGTAGAATCAGTATGGCTTTGGAGATGTTGTAAACAAGATCCAAGATTTTAGCAGAGCTTAGATTGGATAACTTTTAAAATCCATTCCAACTCATAGTTTTATGATATGAATCTATTAGTAATCAAATTCACTAACCAAATTAGATAAATATCTGGCCACTGGACCCAGAGGTCATCTTGAAAAGTTGGGGTAAGATTTAGTACTGGAAGAAACCTAGTTAACAGAAGAATGGAAGCATGGAAACTATAAGTTAAGACTGCAGAAGGTTAGGGGAAATGTTTGCTATATGGGGCAATGACTAATAATGATAATGAAATGAGTACAAATTATTTTTACTTGCATTATTTAATTCTCACAAAAGCACCATGGGACAAGTAGGTTAAGTAGAAATAGTCCAAATGAACAGCATCCCAGTGGGTTCTCTGTGCTTTGGGCATGAGGTAAAGAAAGCATGGGTGGCAAGAAGGCACAGTGAATGGAGTTCCAGGCCTGAAATCAAGAAGACTCATCTTTTGAGTTCAAATCTTGTCTCAGACACTTACCAACTGTGTGACCTTGGACAAGTCACTTAACCCTATCTGCTTCAGCTTTCTTATGTGTAAAATGAATTGGAAACTGAAATGACAAACCACTCCAAAAACACCAGATGAGATCACGAAGAGTTGGATGTGACTGAAATCACTGAACAACAACAACAACAACAAATGAAGGCACATAAGAACTCATGATTTGAGCTCTTCTATCTCTAAATCTTTCAGCTGTTCTTAACTATTTTTGTAACAACGATCCCTTTGGTAACCTGGTGAAGTTCATGGACCCCTTCTCAAAATACTGTTTTTAAATACATAGAATAAAATACATATTTAAAAACAGTGTTTTGAGGAAACTATATTGCAATAGTCACATGTAAAATATTAAATGTAAAAAACCCCACAATTTTGCATGCTGTTAAGACTCCCTCCTTCCTAAGGCATTGTTCAGAGTAGTAGTCTTCCTGACTCCAGGTCCAGAGCTCTATCCACTGCACTATCTAGATGCCTTCTATTTTGTAGTAGTCTACTAATGAGATGATGATGATATAATTGTTTATTTTGCTTAAAAGAGCCACGTTTATGTTCTTAGAGAGCCTCGTGTAACTATTAAGCTTCTGGCTGCTATTCCTGCTTTAAAGGAAAGGTAGAAAGGAAAGAAAGCAAAATACTCCATCACTGACTGAGCAAGTAGCTTTTGGTACTCACACAAGTATCGTGAAGTCAACTCTAATTTAATTTGGAGACTACTGCTTTAGTGTGGTTGACCTCTTTCCTATTGGGCTGTATCTAACCTGTTCCTTTCCACCCTCACACCTTCTGAAAAACCTTCCTACTTTACCTTCCCCAGTCTTCGTATAGTTTTTCTTTTAAGATGCAAGACTCTTCTTCTATAAGTCTTCTTTTGCATACACCAATTATGAATTTGATCTCTGGCTTCTAACTTCATCATTCAACTGACTCTTGTGTCTTCAACTACTGATAATTTCTAAATCGCCAAATCTAATGGTTTTTCTCAGTCCTCCTCCTTTTTTTTTTTTAAACCTTCTGCTGGCCGCCCAGCACTCATCAATCTCCTTTGCTGCATCTTCTTCAAAGATGTTCTTGCTAATGGTGTGTGTCCTCCAAGGCTCTGTCCTGGTGACTCTTCTTGCCTTCTGTACTATTTCACTTAGGGATCTCATCAGCTCCTCTGGTTTCAATGATCATCTGTATGCTGATGATTCTCAGATCTACATATCCATTCCTAATCCCTCTGCTGACTTCTAATGTCACATCTCCAATTGCCTATTGGACACCTCAAATGGTATATTCCACAATATCTTAAATTTAATGTGAACAAAATTCAGTTCATCTTCTTTCTCCCAAATCGCTTCTCTCTTTCCAGCTTCCCTATTGCTATCAAGAGCACCAGCCTCCTGATCAGGATCTCAAATTGGGTATAATCACTGACTCTCCACTGTTTCTCACTCCCCCCCATCTGTTGCCAGGTCCTGTCAATTTTACCTTTGCAACATTCATCAGGGTCTTATAACCTCACACATGGACTATCATAACAGTCTGTTGATAGGTCTCTGTCATGAATTCTCTCCACGTCAGTCCATTCTTCATTCATCTGGTAAATTGATCTTTTCTAAAGCTAAGGTCTGACTGTTTCATACCTCTCAATCTCCTACCCCCCACCTTTGATAAATTCCTATGGCTCTTTAGAAAATTATACTCAAGAAAGATGTGAGATTTACACCTGCACATTTAAATTCTATGTTAAAACTTTCATAGCCACAATCACAAAAGTTGATAAGCCCCTGGAATCTTGTTTTATTTTATCCATCTATCTGTTGGTACATACAAGTAAATCATTTGTTTTTTATGGTTTAAAATTGTACTCTGTATTACCATAGTACTAATAATATGGAGTTTTATTTTTATTATTTTGAAAAACAAAAACAACAAAATGCTTCAATTGTTCCATGCCACTTCCAAGATCAAATAGAAAATCTTTGGTTTTAAAACTCTTCATAACTTGTCCCATCCTACATACCTTTCTGATTTTCTTATATTTTATTTATTGTCCCGGTGCTTTTTGAGCCAGTGACACTGGCCTCCTTTCTATTACATGCAACACTCCATCTTCAGATTCTGGGATTTTCCCTGCCTATCTACCATACCTGGGATTCTCTCCCTCCATCTATTTACCTAGCTTCCCTAAAGTCTCAGCTAGAGTGCCCCCTTTGGATTACTATACCATGTCTTTGCCAGTATGCACTTATGAATCTTTTGTGTCTTAAGCATTTCTTATATAGAGAGGAAACAAATACATGTCCTGTATAATATGTTGGGTATCTTTCTGTTTCCTCCTGGAGAGATCTTGGACACAAGCCAAACCTGAGTTTAGGTGATTTTCCTTGAGCCTACTGGGTAGGGATGTAAAACACCAGAATGCATTTGACCCCTTTCTTTAGAGGAGAGGCTCCCCTAGGACTGAATCCTGTTCACATGCAAGCCCAGAAATATGTGCCCCATAGTGGAAGGGCAAGTGTTCCATTCCCCTGGACTCATCACCAAATTGTTCTTGGTTTCACTGGCGTCTCAAGACTTTCAGGGTAGTGATGATTGGAGAATGAAGATGCTGTTATTCACTTTTACTCCCAGATCTGTACTTTGGGAAATCTGTATCTTGTAATCAGTTAAATGGGTAAGAGAGAAAAGAAATGAAGAGAGAGTCTGGCTCACCCCGCGGCTAATGTTGCAAATGTATTGGCTGCATTCTCCTAGACATAGGTTCTTCAGGCCTTGGCTGGAGTGCGTGAAACATTATTCTGTCATTTTCCCAGTGACCAGGGGCTTGTAGGTGGCTGTTACCTCATTAGGGACTTCCCGGCAAAGCAAAAAACAAAAGATGCCATCAAACTTGCTCTTTGCCCACATTTCTGATGCCTTTCCTAAGCCAGTCTCAAGACTCTAAAGTATGCTGGAATTGGAGTAAATAAGTTTTTTCATTCAGGGTTTTTTGTTGTCATTTCATTAAATATTTATTAAACACCCACTGTGTGCCAAACACTGTGCTAAATATTTTTAAATATATAAATAAAATTGTTTTATTTTAGGATTTATACACACCTATATGTTGAATATCAGACTACTATCAAAAATATTGATGTAAAATTTTCCCTAATTAACAGGTTCCCTTCTTATTGTAGATGTACTGATTTCCTTCTCTCTTTTTTGGGGGTCTTTTTGGAGGGGGGAAGGTAGGGCAATCGGAGTTAAGTGACTTGTCCAAGGTCACACAGCTAGTAAATGTTGAGTGTCTGAGGCCAGATTATACTGTGCTAAATATTAAGGATAAAAAGAAAGACAATAATAATGACAACAAATCCCAGTTCTTGTTCTCAAGGAACTCACAGTTTAGTGGGGAAGACAAGATGCAAACATATTATGTACAACCAAGGTCTAAATGGGAGAAATCGGAGATAATCTTGGAGGAAAGGCACTAGGATCAGGGAGGAAGGGTGCAGAAAGGCTTTTCAGGGGGTAGGATTTTAAGGGTGATGTGAAAGAAGTCAGGAAAACCAAAAGGTAAGAGATGTGGAGAGTGAGGAGAGAGAACTCTATGCACGGAGAACAGACAGTGAAAATACCCAGGGTCGGGAAAAGGACTGTTGGGTATGAGAGACATCCTGGATACCAGAGTTCATGGAAGGGAGTAAGGTGGAAGAAGATTGTAAAGATAAGAAAGAGTCAAGTTATGAAAGGCTTTAAAAGCCAAACAGAGGATTTCATATTTGATCATGGAGGTAAGAGGGAGCAATTGCTATTTCTTGAATGGGGTGGGAGTTGGTATGATCAGAACTGAGCTTTGGTAAAATAAGTTTGACAGCTGAATGGAGGGTGGACTGGAGAGGGGAGATGGTCTTTTTGTTCAGTACTTCATATATTAAGGCATCTTACATCTACGGAATGTAATACTGGCAATTACTAGGGGTCAATAATCAACCCTGCAACCGTATTTAGTGTTAGGTAGAATTAGGATTTCAGAGATGAATGGGACTTCATAGGTAATCCAGTCCAGGGATACTCCCTCTATTATTATCAGTGAAAGCTTCCTTATATTGAACATAAATCAGAGCTTTGTAATGTCAAACTGTCCTAGTTCTGCCCTTTGAAGGGAAGGGGAATAGCAAAAGGACCTATAATTTCACTGGTATAGGGAACTCTCTGATGAAAAAACTCTCTACCTCTTCAGGTGAGCACCTTCTCTATGATGTAGAGTATTATAGAGTTGCCTGGGCAAGGGGAGGAGGAGGGAACTAAGAGTTCAAGTGGTTTCCCCAAGGTCAGAAAGCAAGTCTCCCTGGTTCCAAGGCCAGGCTTCTATCTACTATGTCACATTACCCTTGAAGTCAAGCAAAATAAATTGAAAATACTCCTCTCCAGGGTAAGCATCACTTATTTTTTCAAATGTTTCATGGGTTTGAGACCCCCTATTAATCTGGTTGCTTTCCTCTAGACATGTTCAAGGTTGTCAACACCATTCTTAAAATGTGGCATCTGGATATTGGACTGATCAGGACAGAGTACAAAGGGACTATTACTTCCCACTTTGTTCACTAGATTCCCTATTAATTCATCCTTAGATTACATTCCTCCATTAAAATCCCCATTGGGGAAAAGCCTGAACAAATTGTGGCGTATGATTGTGATGGTATACTGTGCTATAAGAAATGATGAGCTCAATGATTTTAGAAAAACATGGAAAGACTTGCAGGAACTAATGAAAAGCTAAAAGAGCAGAACCAAGAGAATGCTGCATACAGTAACAACAATAATGTTTTAATAGGGGGCTGCTAGGTGGCTCAGTGAATAGAGCACCAGCCCTGAAGTCAGGAGGACCTGAGTTCAAATTTGGCCTCAGACACTTAACACTTACTAGCCATGTGACCTTGGGCAAGTCACTTAACCCCAACTGCCCTGCCTTCCCCCTCCAAAAAGCAAAAAACAACAACAAAAAATAATATTTTAAGAACAACTTTGAGTGACTAAGTCATTATAAACACCATCTACAAAGGCCATATGAAGGAAGACTCTATCTACAACCAGGGGAAGAACTGATAAATAGAAGTATGCAAAGAATAATTTTAATATTCACAAATTTGTGTCTAATGTAGCCACCTCTAGGGTGGCAGAGATGGGAGTGGAAGGAAAAAAGCAAAAAAAAGGAAGTTACATGACAACTCTATTATGTATTTAAAAGGAATAGCAATTTGTACATAACAGATTTGTGGTTTCCTATATAATCATCTCTTAAATTTTTATTCTAGTATGTTATGGAAATGCTTGTTTTATTTCTTAAGTTCAGAATAAACTAAAATTAAAAATAAAAAGTCTCACTTGGATATCTCAGTATGGCATGGAGGTGATCCTGGATTGTTGAAGGTTATGGAAGGGCAGCACAAGCCAACAGCTCCTTTAGTGCTGCCAAGACCGAACATGATGGGCATGATGTTGGACTATGTCCCTGAAGGCCAGCCTTATTAAAGTTATGAGTCCCTCTGTTGCTCGTATCATGATGAATTTTGCAGCCTCAGCAACTGTCAAAGACAATCTATTGAGTCACCAATGGGTTGTAATATTCATCCATGGAGGGAATTTCAGCCACAGTACAAATGAAATGTACTGAAATAGATCAAACTGGGTTTTAGGATGTTTTGGCTGCTACATCATAATACTGACTCATAGTTAGTGATCAGTCCACTAAAAATTCCAAAGCCTTTTTACATGAATTGTTCCTTAGTGACTGCTCCCAGTACTGCATGTGTGAAGCTATTTTTTTTTCTAACTTAAATGCAGCTTTTTCCATTTATCACTGTTAAATTTCATCTCATGAACATCATCTCATTCATTCCAATGAAACAAGATCTTTTTGGATCTTGATTCGTTTATCCAGTGCATTAGTTATTCCTTCCAGATATCCCAAAATCTATTTTGTATAACTTCCTTTTGTTGTTCCTTGGATGTGAGTTTAGTTTCTCCAACTAGAGTAGGAATTCTTGACATATTTGTGTGTCCTGGACCTGGGGTCCCTTGAAACCTTTCTTAGAATAATGTTTTTAAACTCAAAAAATAAAATTCATAGCATTAAAAAGAAACGAATTATATTGAAATATTGTTCTCAGAATTAAAAACAGAACAAAATAAAACAAGTTAATAGATCGCAGGTTAAGAGCCCCTGGTCTAGCTGATAAGTTTCTTCAGGACAAGGATATAGTCTTTGATATCCCTCTCTTTATCTTCATTTCTCTCCAGGATGCATTCCTGAATCTGGACTTTTGTCTACAATGCCTTGGGAACCTCTTCACTCTGGAAACTCATCCCATCTATGGACTTCATTTATTGGAAGGGCCCTCCATTAGGCCCCTTCAGCCTATCCCTCTGGTTGTTAGGTTTCTTTTAGAACCTCCATTTAAGGAACAGACCCATATCATTCGTATCTTCCTTTGTCTCCAGGTTGTACTCCTGACAGACAGACAGACAGACCCTGAAAGAAAGACAGATGGACAGACTATGTCATCAAAGAGCTTCTGTCTTTCTTTATGCTTATATTTCTATTTTTAGCACTTAGCACAGTGTCTGGCCTCTAGTAAGCACTTAATAAACATCTGTTTACTTGATTTAATTTGACTGTGTCCTTCTTTGATCCCAGATGACCTAGCATACTTTGGGGCACATAGAAGGTAATTATGGGTTGAATTAATGAGTCATTGAATGGGAGAGTGACCACTTATAGATGAAAATGTGCTGAAACTGCATTAAATACATTTCCTTAAAATAGTTCCTTATGTATAAGCAAAAGGGACAGCTAGGTGATTCAGTGGATAAAACACCAGGACTGGAGTCAGGAAGAACACAGTCCAAATTGGGTCTCAGACACTTACTAGCTGTGTGTGACCCTGGCAATTCATTTAACCATGTTTACCTCAGTTTCCTTATCTGTAAAATCAGTCAGAGAAGGAAATGACAAACCACTCTGGTATCCTTGCCAGGAAAACCCCAAATGGGGGCGTGAAGAGTTGGACATGACTGAGAAACAACTGAACAACAACAAAAAAGCAAAAGAGTTGGTGTACTTAGTGAGATAAAAGAGGGAGTTGAGAGAGTAATATGTTGATGAGGAAATTACCATGTGGAAGTCTTTACTGAGGTGTTTTGGGAACAGTATCCTGGAAATTTTAAATTGCACTCCCTCCTCCTTTCTCATATACCCCTCAGTTAGCCAGGATTGCTATTTCAATTTATACAATATGTTCAGCAGTTTGCCTTGAGCTATTAAAATTATGCTTTTGTTGGTAAAAATAAAGTAGCATCTCATAACTCACTTTGGAAAAGGGAAGTAGGCTGTAATCTTTCATGTTAAAAGCTCATCTGTGTGCTTTGAAGTCTGAGCAAATACCCAGACCAGTAAACGAATGAGAATTAAGAAAGCCCATAGATCCCCAAACCTCTGCTATCTCATTTCACACTTAGGAACTGCAGCTGAGGTCATTTCTAGAGCCACTTCCAAAAGCTACTTGCTTCACTTAACCAAACTCAGGACAGCTGGCATGGTTTTAGACCTAATTTTCTCAAAGGATTATTAGGATATTGTTGCTGGAAGAGCCTTTTTTTCTAATCCAATTGACTTATTTGACAGACGACAAAATGAAGCCTTCAAAAGGGATCTTGAAGAGAACAAGCATTGATGAAGTGCCTACTAGGGTCCAGGCTCAGTGCTAAGTGCTTTACAGATATTTTCTCATTTCACTGTCTCAACAACCCTGAGAGATAGGTCATATTATTGCGCCATTTTGCAGTTAAGGAAACTGAGGCAGGTAAGTGATTTACCCAAGGACACAGAACTGGTCTTCCTGATTCCATGCCCAGCACTCTATCCACTGCACCACCTGTAGCTGTGTATTCATTCAGAATGGGAAGATTTGGGTTTGATCTTGAGTAAGTGATTAACATCATGGGCTTCAGTTTCCTCACCTGTAAAATGTGTGTATGTGAGGGAGGGGGTTGGACTAGATGACCTCTCAAGTCACTTCTAGCTCAGAAATCTCTGGTCTCATGGTCCTATTATCCCAGCTCTGTTACTTTCTGCCTTTGTGATATTTCACAACTCACAAACATTTCAGGGTCTACTGGTCCTCATCTATAAAAATGTAAGTGTTGGTTCATGACCATTGTTGGATTAAGTAATCTCTAATGTTCCTGCTAGTCCTATAATCACAGGTGACTAGCCCAAGGTCACAGAGCTAATTTAATGGAATCTAATATCTGTCAGGCTGGATTTCTTTTTTTTTTTCATTATTCCCCTTACCTTTAGGTCCTTTGTAATATATACTATATCTGTTTCATACATTGTTGTTGTTCAGTTGTTCATTTACGTTTGACTCATTGTGACCCCATGTACCGTAATACTATATCCATGGGCTTTTCTTGGCAAAGATACTGGAGTAGTTTGCCATTTCCTTCCCCAGCAAATTAGCTTTTGCCAAAGCTCCCCACTATAACCCATCCATCTTTGGGAATCCTGAATGGCATATCTCACAGTTTCATTGACCCTGCCATGATGAGATTGTGATCCAAGAAGGGGTCTCATTTGAGCATGTGTGCATACAGAAAGAGCAAAATCAGCAAATCTATAAATGTACATAATAAGCACAAAATAAATGTTTGAAAGATGAAATGTTAAACATAAGTCCTTAAACACAGGCCTCCTGGAGTATGATTTAGGGAGCATCAGGAAAGGCATTGAGTTAGTATGGAAAAGTATAAAGAACACTAGAGAGTCAAGTGATCGGTGTTTGAATCTACATTGTTACCTATTAGCATATAACCCCAGACAAATCATAGGATTTAGAACTGCAGGGGGCCTTATACAGAAGCAGTGTGTTAGGTATAGTCAGAATTGTGCTGAATCTGGAAGAAGACCATAGTCTAAATCTTGGCTTTGTCATTTATTAGCTGTGTGAGGCTGGCCAAGTCACTCAACCATGCTGTGCCTTAATTCCTCATCATTAAAATGAGAGGTCAGGTTCAATGGCCTCTAATCCTGTCCAGCTTTAGAGCTATGATCCTATGCTTTATTCCAGTTCTCTCCTTTTATACTGTACCTTTCCAGGCTTATTTTACATTTTTGTTCTTTGTTACAGAGAGTGATAAAGTGGATAGAATGTTAGTTCTGGAGTCAGGGAGACCCAAGTCCAAACCTTGCTTTAGATCTTTACTAGCTGCATGACCCTGGATATGTCACAACCTCTTTTATCCTCAGTTTTTTCTCCTGTAAAATGGAGATAATAGTACCTACCTCATAGGATTTGGGAGAGTATCAAATGAGATAATTTATGTAAATGACTTTGTAAGCCTTAAAGTGTTTATATATAAATATTATTGTTTTTAATATACTCTCTATTTCAGTCAAATAGACTTATTTGCTGTTTCTTGAACTTAGTTTTTAATTTCTTGATAATGTATCTTTATACAGTTTGGCTCCCATGTCTTGAATGCACACGAACTCTATCTCTTAGAATCCTTAGCTTCCTTCAGGGTTCATTTCAGGGGCCACTGATGGGAAATCTTTCTTTTTAAAAAATTAGTTAATTTATTTTTAGTTTTCAACATTCACTTTCATAAGTTTTAAATTTTCTCCCCTTCCCTTCTCCTCCCTCCCCAAGACAGCATGCAATCTGACATAGACTCTACACATACATTCTTATTAAACACATTTTCACATTAGTCATTGTTGCGTAGAAGAATTATAACAAATGGGAGAAACCATGAGAAAGAAAAAACAAAACAAAACACAACAAAACAAAAAAGAAAACAGTCTGCTTTGCTCCGTATTCTGACTTCATAGTTCTTTCTCTGGATATGGATGACATTTTCCATCATGAATCCTTTGGAATTGTCTTAGGTCCTTACATTGCTAAGAAGGGCTAAGTCTATCAAAATCAGTCATCGAATACCATGGGTGTTACTGTGTACAATCTTCTCCTGGTTCTGCTCACTTCACTTAAGTTCATATAAGTCTTTCCAGGTTTTTTGAAGTTAGCTTGTTCATCATTTCTTATAGCATAATAGTATTTCATTACATTCATATACCACAACTTGTTCAGTCATTCCCCAACTGATGGGCATCTCCTCAATTTCCAGTTCTTGGCCACCACAAAAAGAGCTGCTATAAATATTTTTGTATATATAGGTCCTTTTCTCATTTTTGTGTTCTCTTTAGGATACAGCCCTAAAAGTGGTATTGCTGGGTCAAAGGGAATGCACATTTTTATAGCCCTTTGGGCATAGTTCCAAATTACTCCCCAGAATGGTTGCATCAATTCACAGCTCCACCAACAGTGAATTAGTGTTATAACTTATGGAAAGTCCTTCTTGCTCCCTACTCTTGTTAGGGCTCTTTCCTGCCTCACATTATACAGGGTGTTCCTAAAGTCTTAGTTCAGTTTTAAACTATTAGCTGAAAACTACACAAAGACTTTTGGGAAAACTTGCATTCTATCTGCTCATCTGTGTACATGTACCAGTAGGATATAAGCACCTTGAAGACTTATGAGGACATGTACTCTACCACCAGTTAGGTGGTGGAATGGACACAATGCTAGCCCTGGAGTCAGGAAGACCTGAATTCAGATCCGGCCTCAAACATTTGCTAGCTGTGTGACCCTGGTCAAATTGCTTAACTTCTGCTCACCTCAATTTCCTCAGTTATAAATAGAGAATCATAAAGAGTACCTACCTCCCAGGGATGTTGTGTGATGATCAGTTGAGATAATATTTGTCGAGTGCTTAGCACACAGTAGGTTCTTAAAGAAATGCTTATTTCCTTATTTTGGGGTCTTATTCCCCAGCACCTAGCTGTGTGTCTTGTACATAGTAGCTAATAAATACTTGTTGAATTGCATTAAATAAGGAAATTGAGACCTAGAGAAGCTAATTACTCTGGTGTTTGGAAGAGGGCAGTGCAGGAGGTGAGGGAAGATTCAAATGGTCAGTGGAAATATTCCAAAGATAAATATTTCTTAATTTAGTAATTTCCCCCCAGATAGTCCTGACTCTAAAGGGATGTCAGAAAGCTTCATAAGCACACAAGACATTCTCAAATAATGGAAAGAATACTACATTAAAAACCCGGAGCCCTGACCTTCAACTCCTGCTCATCTGCTTACTAGCAGGGCAACAAAGAGCCAGCTAGTTTTGCCTGATTGAGCCTGTTTCCTTATTTATAAAATGGGGATATTAATACTTTCACTTCCCCTCATAGCGTTATCTCAGTAAAGGAACTCTATCAACCCTAAACCCCTACTTAATATTATTAGTTATATTTATAATATTGCATTGTTATAGCACATATTCCAGAGTTAGGGACCAGCGGTTCCTTTAAAACACATTGTTTTCCTCTTAACACCTTAAATAGAAAGAAAGAGGCAGATATTCAATCATCAAAATCAATCTGAGGTCATGAGCTTAGGAAGGAAATGGTTCATTTAATTGATACCCAGGGAATGGTATTTACAGCCTCAGGAAAACAGGCCAGCAGAGCTTCCTTTGAAAGTGTGGGTTGGGGCAGAGATTCAGGATTTCTTGGTTAAAGCAGGAAGAGAATGTGAAAAAGATTGTAAAGAGCTAGCTAATTCAATCATCTAGGTTTGTGAGAGTTGAACAGGGATATTATAGCTAAGTGAAATCATGTTTTACAAATTATTCCAGCCTCCTTTGCCTCTGACCTTAAAGAGCAAAAAGCAGAGGTCTACTTAAGTGAGTTTTCCTGACTGTTGCTACCTGCCCCCTACCTTTTGGGGGGTATGGGGTACTAAGGGAAGACTAGCACCTCCGGTGTGAGGGCTGCTCATTCATCTTTGGTGTCCACTTGGCACTCAGCTCTCACTGGTGGCTCTAAGAAACTGTAACATATGCAATGGTCACACCCTAGTAAACCATGTGGGAAGATAGGCTAAACAAGGTTGTGGGAAACCAACCGGCCATAAACCCATTGGTGATTTAAGAGGGTATCTACTCCAAGCTTGTGAAGACTACTCCCACTGGAATGGGTGAAGGAGAACAGTTTGTTCCAACTACCATGAAGACAACTGAAACAGGCACTGTAGAGCTCTAAGAACTTGGTTAAATATTTAAAATGCCAAGGTCGTCCACTACATCCCAGGCTATCACCAGTTGAACTGACTTTTGTCTCATGATTGGACTTTAATGACTCTGGAAAAGAGTGTGAAGTTGACGACTTTTTTGTGTAACTCTTTCTCACTTAAATCAAATTATTTATTTCCTAACTAGAATGTAAGCTCCTTGAGGGCAGGGACTCTTTCTCTTTACTTATATTTCTATCTTTAGCACTTAACTCAGTGCCTGGAACAGAATAAATACTTAATAAATCCTCCCTCCTTACTCCCTCCTCCCCTCCCTTCCTCCCTTACTCTTTCCTTCCTTCCATCCTCCCTACCTCCCTCTCTTCCTTCCTTCATTTTTTTTCTTTCTCTTCATGAGGGCAAGAGTTTTTTCTTACATAAACAAGAGCACTGACACAATGTTCTCTACGCAGTAGACAGTAAGTGTTTGTTGAATGAATAAATAGATCATATGCAATTCCCACCCCAAACCCTTGAATTTATTATTTGACAGCACATAATTGCTGGCTTTTTGAAAAGAGGTGATTGACATTTGAGGCCTTGGCAACCACTTCAGCCAAGGCTGACATCTCAGTTACCAAGGCATTGGAGGTTGAAGGAGGGGGGGAGATTGTGAGAAGCAGGGAAAGTCCTTTTTTTCTCAAGAGCTTTGACTTAACAGGGCTTTGCTCATATTCTCTATCAAAGGATCAGGGGTTAGGGGAGAGCTTTCAGCAAGCTCTAGCTTCTGCCAGGGTAATGTTACTTACATAATCTGAATTCTGAAGACAGGAGCATCCCAGAGTTGGGGAGAGTCAAGTGTGTGTGTGTGTGTGTGTGTGTGTGTGTGTGTGTGTGTGTGTGTGTGTGTGTGTGTGTGTATGAGATTCCTTAAGCACACAGGTCACTCAGAGAGTGTGATTGTCACGGAGTACTCAGAAGCCATGTGGGAGCAAAGCTGCCAGTCACAGACTGAGACAGGAATCCATCAAGGGCTGCTCTCTCCCCTGCCTGCTCTGGAAGATGGTGAATTGTACAACATGAGAAAGAGGTCAGCTAAAAATAAAAATAAAGGCCTTAAAAAGGTACTTCACAAGTTAGTGGTTTGGAAAGGCAATGAAAGCCAAATCCAGGTTTCCCATGGGAGCAGGGATGGTTCTTGGCAAAATCGTAATAACTGAAATTTATATAATGCTTTAAAGTTTACAAAGTGATTTATATAGGATATCTCACTTTAAATTCAGAAAAGCCCTGTGAGGAACTAGGAGTGTTTTTAATTTTCATTTTATAGATGAGGAAGCAGAGCTCAGACTAGATGACTCACTGACAATTACACAGCTGGCAAATTGATCTCCGATGAGGTGGAATTTGAACTCAGGTCTATCTGACTACATGTCCAGATCTCTATGCTCTCTAGCATTTGCCTAGCTCCTCTCTCAGCACCCATCTCCAATTTTTCATCGGGAAAAGCCCTAGACTTGGATTCAAGAAACCTAGGAACAAGTCCCAGTCCTATTACTCACTAATTATGTCATTCTGGTCAAATCACTTAATATTTCTAGGCTTCAGTTTCTTCTTCCTTTGGGAATAATACCTACTTCAAAGGGGTGTTGTCTATACAATTTAAAGAACTATATTAATGTGAGTTTAAGGGGATGGGTCATGAACATTTAAAATAAAGGAGGCAGTTGGCCTCATTACCAACAGGATGGAGGACTAGATGTTTAGGTTTTTTTTTCCTATTGCAAAGATCTCAAAATTCCTTCCTTCCTTCCTTCCTTCCTTCCTTCTTTCCTTCCTTCCTTCCTTCCTTCCTTTCTTCCTACCTTCCTTCCTTTCTTCCTTTCTTCCTTCCATCCTTCCTTTCTTCCTTTCTTCCTTTCTACTTCTTTCCTTCTTCCCTTCTTTCCTTCCTTCTTTCCTTCCTCCCTTCCTTCCTTCCTTCTTTCCTCCTTTACTTCCTTCTTTCCTTCCTTCCTTCTTTCCTTCCTTCCTCCCTTCCTTTCTTCCTTCCTCCCCCTTTTCCTTAAATTTGTGTAAGGAGTAAAGTAATTATAGCTCTAACCACAGACTAAGACACCACAAAATCTAACAGGATAACTACCTGATTAATTAATAACAGATAAAGTTGCTTTCTAATGTAATTTACTCCTCATCCCCTTGCCTACCCAACTATCCAGGCAAGACTGTATAACCTGACACTATAGCTTGTGCTCTTGGATCCACTTGGCAATTTTCTTGCTTTTTCTACAGTTACAGTGTCTGCCCTATGCCTTGATTCTACCATCACCTCACCAATCTGTGGCAATGACCTTAACTCTGCCTGTCTTCTCTACAGAGGATGAGGAAGTATAGAAAAGAGGGAGCATATTCTACATGATGCAGCAGCTTTCTGCCCCAGAACAAAAGAATAGAGGTAATTGTATACATGCCTTCATGTGTATGGGGACTGCCAGAGTCCTGAAGGAAAGGAGATGTACCCCTATGAGTTCTCTCCTGTCTTCTCAGAAGTCACTTGGGGCTGGTATTGAGGCTGGTGAAAAGTGGATTCTCCAACAGGAGTGAAGGTTAAGACAGCTCTGAGGTCCAGCATTGGGGGATCTGCCATCAAAGGTGAAGGAGTCAAAAAGTGAATGAGAAGGGTTTATGAGGAAAAAAGATTGAAATTGCAAAAGAATACAAAACACACAAAATACAAAACTCAGTTAAAAACCTTGAACATAACGCCATTATACAAGAAATAATGGAATAAAGCTGTTTAGAACTTCTAAACCCAGAAAGTAAAGTACCAATTGAAAGAATTCACATATTGCCTCAAGTGAGTAAACAAACCATGCTGCAAACTACCAGACACAGAGGTTAAATCGAATAGCCTCGATGAAAACAACAAATTCTGCAAGCACTCTGAGAAAGGCCTTCAAAAACAAAGGAAAATAAATTAATATAATACAAAACTATTCTACATTCAATAGAAACCATAGAAGGAAACAGAATAATGTGTTCTGAGGAGCAGAGGAGTTCAAGATGCAAATAAATGCGATGTATCCTATAAACATGAATCTAATAATCAATGAGAAAAAGAGAAAATGAATAATGGAAATAAAACAAAGAACAAAATATTTGATGTATTTATAAAAAGAGAGATTTTTGCTTTGCAAACACTCCAGACAATATAAACTCAAGAACAATAGAGAATCAAGGAAAGTACAAGTGATAGAAAAATAGATAGATAGATAGAGAGAGAGAGAGAGATAGATGGATGGATGGATAGATAGATGAAAAATATCCCCTTCCCAAGGAGGAAATATCTATAAAGAAAAAGATACCTCTGGGGTAAGAAACAACAATGGGAGGGCATATTGTCTCCAGAAATTCATCTTCCTACAATGTCACATCAACTCTAAAATGCACTCCAACTCAGTCCCTGCAGCCCACTGGACCACTCCCTCCCTCTAATTAGAGAGCGTAGAGTGTAGACATTAGAGAGCTCTTCCTAGCTTCTCAGTTTAAGGAGGGGGCCCAGGGCAGCCACTTCATCATTTCCTACCTGGCTGCAGTATTTCACCATGCCTGGATGCTGAATACCTTTCCTTTCCACCACTTCTTTTCAGCTTCTCTTTATGTGCTGTATTCCCCCATTTGATTGTGAGATCTTTGAAGGTCATGGCTGTTTTGTTTTTCTTTTTGTTTTTGTTATTTTGCTTTTTTTTGTATCCCCAGTGCTTAGTACAATGCATCAAACATAGTAGGAACTTAATAAATGTTTATTTACTGATTGATTGACACAAAAGGGGAAACAAGATGAAGAAAATAGAGGGACATATGTGATGCTTCGTAAACAAGTCAATGGTAAACCACGAAGGGGAATAAATTCTGTAGTCTCTCAGGAAGAAAAGGGACTGTGTTGGCAAGGGTAGAGAGTGAAACAGGATAAAAGAAAGGGGGAAAAATCTTAATTCAGTAATAAGAGAGGGTGCCCTAGCTTCTCTACTGAATTCCAATCTTAAATCTCCAAATGCTTTTCAGACATCTCAGATTAGATGTCCAATAGACATCTTAAACTCAACAAATCCCAAACTGAACTCTTTATCTTTCTCCTTAAACCATGCCCCTCCTAACTTCCCTATTACTGTAGAAGGTAACACCAGCCCCCAGTGTTACATCCTAGATGTTATTCTTCACTTGTTTCTATTTCCCCAGATATGCAATCTGTTGCCAAGGCTTTTTGTTTTTACCCTTGCAATACCTTTTGAATACTGCTATCACTTCAGAGGAAGTGCTGGCATAATCTTGTGTAGACTCTCATCACTTCACTCCTATTCTATTGCAACAGGCTGCTGGTGGGCCTACCTGATTTTTCTCTCTCCACTCCAATCAATCCTCCATTTTGTCATCAAAGTGATTTTCCTAAAGGGTGGTTCCCACCATATTAAGCCCCTTCCCTCAATAAACTCCATTGACTTCCAATGACCTCAAAAATAAATACAAAATCTTCTGTTTGGCATTCCTCAAAGCTCTTCATAAACTGGATCCCTTCTACCTTTTCAGTCTTTCTTCACTTAACTCCCCACCACATGCTCTTCAATCCATTAACACTGATGTCCTTGTTGTTTCATGAACAAGACACTCCATCTTTCAGCTGCGGGGATTTTTTCTCTGGCTTTCTCCATGCTTAGAATGTTCCCCTTTTTCATCTCTGCCTTCCTTGGCTTCCTTTAATCTCCAACTAAAATCCCATCTTTTAAAAGAAACCTGTCCCAATCTCTTTGAATTCTAATGTCTTACCTCTTAGTTATTCCCTATTTTTCTTATCTATTGCTTATTTGTTCATATTTGTTTGCTTGATGTCTTCTCTATTAGACTGCAAGCTTTTTAAGAGAAGAGACTTTTTTTTGCCTCTTCATATCCCTAGAACTTGCACAGTACACAGCACTATCACATAGCATGTACTTAACAAATATATATTGACTGACAGAATCACAAATAAAAATTCAGAATAGCCAGAAAGGGAAGAGAATTAATGAAGAGAACAAATAAAGTGACTAAACTGTTCATTGTCTTTAACCTAGAAACAGTGCTACTAATTAATGAGGTTATTAATAAAAAAGAAAGAACTCGTATATACCAACACATGTTCCTAGTAGCATTTGTGTGTATATGGTAGCAAGGAACTGGAAATAAAGTAGTTGTCCATTCAATGGAGAGTGACTAAACAAATTGTGACATTTGAATGTAATGGGATATTACTGTGCTGCAACAAACTATGAATATGATGATTATTACTGAGAAGCATAGAAAGAATGACATGAATTGATTCAGTAAGATAAGCAGAGCCAAGAAAATAATATATAAGGATGACAGCAATGTAAGTGGGAAGAACAATAACCATAAAAAAGTGAACATTGTGTAATTTCGGAGTATATATATGGTCCCAAAGAAAAGATATGAAAAGACAGCTTCCCCTACTTCTTTGTAGAGGTAAAAAAATCCAAGGTGTGGAACATTGTACATGTTTTCAGACTTTCTTAATGTATTCATTACTGGTTTTATTTTTTTTTCTCTTTTACTTTGTTTTAAAAATTATATTTAAAATATTATGTTTACGTATTTATATGTTTATTATACAATTAATATATTATTTGTTACATGAGATGGCTCTCTGGAAGGGGGAGGAGGAGAAATTTACTTTTTTTTTTGCTTTTTGGAGGGGAATTGGGGTTAAGTGACTTGCCCAAGGTCACATGGCTAGTTTTTGTGTTTGTGTCTGTGGCTGGATTTGAACTCAGGTCCTCCTCACTCCAGGGCTGGTGCTCTATTCACTGTGCCACCTAGCTGCCCTGAGGAGGAGAAATTTAGATGATATGAAATAAATAAAATAGGGGTGGAGTCAAGATGGCATCATAGAATCAGGAGAACTCCATGGCTCCCACCATAACCACTTCAAATACCTCTAAAATATGACTCTAAACAAATTTTAGAGTTCCAGAACTCATGAAATGACAGAGAAACAAGGCTCCTGCTGAAGGTAGCCTGGCAGATGGATGGAAAGGGTTCATCACAGTGAGCTCTGGGAGCAGAGCCTAGCCCCATGCAGTTTTAGTCCCAGGCCGTCCAGGAGAAGCCCCAGCTGGAGCTTCAGGAGAACAGATCACTGGCAGCTGTGGCAGTTTCCAGAATTACCAACTCATAAGAGGCAAGAACAAAGGAAAAAGGTCAGTGGAACTCAGCTAAACTTGGGGGAGAGGGTCTGGCTAACTGCTTCCAGAGCTAGAAGTCTGAAGTGGTGGCCCTGCAGCCACCTCCACGTGGCTGCTTCAGAGCTCATGGCCTACAGATTGCAGGGGGGCCAAGTGATGGTTGTTCTGAGGTGTGTTTTCAGTGAGCAAAAGCTGGTGGGGGCTGCAGAGACTGTGGCCTCCTAATAGCTCTGGCAGCTGCAAAAACCCCAGTGATTTGGGACAAAGCTCTCCCCTCTGAAGGCAGAGTTCTACTGAGCCCAAAAGTCAAGAAACTAATGGGCAACACGAGCAGACAAAGGAAGCAAAAAAAGCTCAGCAGTCCAACTCTAGATTCCTTTTTTGGGGACAAAAAGGATCAAAGCATGGAATGGGAGGAAGACAACACAGTCATAACTCCCACACCAAAAGCTTCCAAGAAAAATGTAGACTGGTTACAAGCCATAGAGGAGCTTAAGAAGGATTTTGAAAATCAAATAAGAGAAGTGGAGGAAAAATTGGGAAGAGAAATGAGAATGATGCAAGAAAATCATGAAAAGAGAGTCAACAACCTGACTGAAGAAAATAACACCTTAAAAAATAGATGAACTCAAATGGCAAAAGAGGCCCAAAAAGCCAATGAGGAGAAGAATGCCTTAAAAAGTCGACTTTGCTAGATGGAAAAAGAATCTCAAAAGCTTGCTGAAGAGAATAGTTCCTTCTAAATTAGATTGAAGCAATTGGAAGCTAATGACTTTATGAGATATCAAGATACTATTAAACAGATCCAAACAAATGAA
>CM053580.1:506891713-506941291 GCA_028627135.1 Pseudochirops cupreus
TGAGAATTGTAACTTATGAAACTTTTCTCAGGATGAGGATAGTTGAAGGGAATATATATATATATATATATGTATATATATATATATATATGTATATATATATATATATGAGGGTATATATGCATATGAATATATATGTAAGTGTGTGTATATATGTGTACATAGACAAAGGGCACAGGATCAATTGAATAGGATGGGATGATATTTTAATAGGTGAAATTAAGAGGTGGGAAAGGAATAGAATGAAAGGAGACAGAGAGAGACAGAATGGGGTGGATCATTTTATATAGAAGAGGCAAGGGATAACTTCACAGAAAAGAATTTGACTTGTTCCATTTGGCCCCAAAGGATAAAGGCAGGAGCAATGAGTAGAAGCTACAGAGAGTCAAATTCTGACTTGTTATAAAAAAACAAACAAAACCACTTCTTAAAAATTATTCCTTTAAAAGTTTTTTTTTAGTTTGCAGTTTTTCAGTGAATAAACATTTATTTTCTTTTCTTCACAATCCCTCCCCACCATTAAGAGAGAGGAAAAAAGAAAACAAAACCCTTGTAAAAATATGCACAGTCTAGCAAAGCAATCCCCACATTCAATAATAAAATAATACTTAACATTTATATAACACTTCAAAGTTTGCAAAGCCCTTTACAAATATTATGCCATCTTATCTTCATACCAATCCTATGAGGTAGGTGCTATTAACTCCATTTTATAGTTGAGGAAACTGAGGCAGACAGGGCTAAAGTGATTTGTCCCAGGTCACATAGCTAGTCAGTGAGAGGTTGGTTTTTGAATCAGATTTTCCTCTCTCCAGGTCTAGTGCTCAATCCACTGGCCACCTAGCTGCATCTAACTTACATTTCACAACATACCAATATGTATTGGGCTGCCTTAGTAGAAAGTGAGTCCTCTATTTCCCTCCTAACTTCCTCTTCTTCCACCCTATACTTCTAATATATGTCTTTCAGTAAAGGCTCAGATGGTTAAAAAAAAATACTATTGGAGTTTACTTGTTATGTCAGGGCTCTAAAACAAGCTGTAGGCTGATAGAGAGAATCTCAACACAATGGCCAGACCAGAACATAGCCTAATGGTTATTTGAAAGGTAACACCATCCCAGACTTGGCCCATAGAGTTTGACCAGATACTGAAGATACCAAGGCCATCTACTGCATTCCAGGCCATCACCAGTCTCCCTGCTTTTGTCTTGCCACTGAACTCTGATTACTCTGGAAAACAGAGGGAGGCTTACAATTTTGTGAAACTCTGTCTCACTTAAACCCAATTCATGCATTAGTCAAGACATCACGCTGTGGTGTCCTTGGTATTCTTTGAAAATAAAGGACAAACAAGGAACAACTGAGTGTAGGCACTATATGCAGGATACCTAAGAGAGAGAAACAGAGAAATAATGTGCTACTCCCCCAAGCTTCTTCCTGCTGAAGCTTTATGAGGAAGAAAGGCATAGAGATATGCTCGTATCAGGGAAACTTTCCAGAAAGCCAGATAGAGCAGGAAGTCCTGAGGTGCTTCTGAGATCTGAAAGCTTATCTGAGTTTGATTTAACTTTATAAATAACTGAATCTACTCCCCAAATGCCAAGGAAACATGGCACAGTGAAAAGGATGGTGAACTTAGAGTAAGGAGAGAAGTGAGTTGAGTCTGAATCTTGGTCCTGACAACACACCTCTCAGACCAGACGAGTGACACAAAACAATTAGGTTCATTACCTCATGACAATACATACATGTATACATGTTGTTCAGTTGTTCAGTCATGTCTGACTCTTCCTGATCCCATTTAGTTTTTTTTGGGTAAAGATACTGGAGTGGTTTGCCATGTCCTTCTCCAGCTTATTTTACAGATAGGGAAACTGAGGCAAATAGGTTTAAGTGACTTGCCCAGGGTCACAAAGAACTCAGATGAGTCTTCCTCACCACAGGCTTGGTGCTCTATCTACTGCACCATCTAGCTGATATATTTTAATATCTGTATTTATATCCATGTCACACAGACATACATACACACATATCACATGTATTATATGTGATATATAATATAATGATATAATAAACTTGAATATGCATGTGTGTATTATACATACACATGTGCATGTGTGTATGAGTATGTTTATATACACACCCACAAAAAACCGGTGATCCACATGACTATGTTGTCCTCAGATTCCTTCAGACTACTTCAAAGAATCATTCCCTGTGTGGTCCTCTAGGATTTACAAGGCACTAGCTCTGATCGTTCTCACCATCTCTCTGACAGCAAGATCAATTATTATATTCAGGGCTGTGCTGAAGCCAGCTCAGAGGTGGTCTGGAAAGCCATTGTTAAATTTTCAGTGTGAGCATTTATACCTTGGAAATCTGCAGATACTACAAAGTAGGCGTGATTTATTGTTTTGTTGGTTGTCTAGACTTAAGAAAGTGATGGAGGAGATATTAATAATGCAGATTAAACTTAAAAGCGTTTCTTTCATGTATTTTCTCAGGGAGCCAGTTGTTAAACATTTATCAGCACACCATCAATATTCCTTTATATGGTGAATCGCCAGGTATAATACAGGGGAAGGAGGGGGAAGGTGTTATTTACAGGTATGTCTAACTTTAGAAGTAGATGAATTCCAGCCAAATTTGCTAAAAGATAAATCTTCCTTTCTCAACTCTACCTCTCAGACGCAATTTACTTTAAGACTCAGGTCACTTGCTGCTTTTTCTGTGAAGTGTTTCTTGACTACTGACGTTAGACATCTTTCCCTGCACAAATTACTTTTCATTGTTTATTTGAATACACATGTATATGTGTGATTTCTCCCCTTAGCACCAGTAGAACGTAAGCTCTTTGAAGGCAGGAACTGTTTAGTTTTTAATCTTCATATCCTTAGCACAGTGCAAATTGAAGGTGCTTAATGAGTTTGTGGAATGAATAAGTTGATTTTTTTTCTTTTGAAAAAAAAAAAAGATGTATTCTCAAGTGTTTAAAAAATCCAACTCTATTGGGCCAGATATTTGAAGGGGGAAAAGGGTTACAGTCATCTTGCCTGCTCCAAGATTTGCCAGTAGTCAGGGTGGCCTTGCTGAAAAAAAGGGCAGGTGACTCAGTAGAGCATCAGACCTGGAATCCAGAGGGCTTGAATTCAAATTCAGACTCAGACATTTTTGTCTCAGACAGCTTTGTGTCACTGGGCAAATCACCTAACCTCTGTCTGCCTCAGTGCTGTCAGCTGTAAAATGGGGATGATAATAGTCCCTACCTCCCATGGTTGTTGTAAGGAGAAGGTGAGACAATATCTGTAAAGCATTTTGCAAAAATTTAAGTGCTACATAAAGGTCAGCTATTGTTATTCTGCACTGACACGTTAGCTGTGTGACAGAGGGCAAGTTCTTTCTCCTTTCTGGTCCTTGATTTCCCCATCTGTAAAATGGAGGTAATGATTGTTTGCATTATTTATCTCATAGGGTTGTTGGGAGGAAAGAGCTATGACAACACACATAATTGCTGTTGGCTATTTACCCAGAGTCTGTGTCTACTGGGGCTCCACCCCGACCCCTACCAGCCTATTCAACTATCTGTATACCTATTCCTATCCTGGAATAGCCCTACTCTTGGCTTTGGCCATCTCTTTCCCTCTAGACTAGCAGAATGCTTGGGCATCTCTTGAGTATATGCTCATAGTTTCCAGAACTCTGCTGCTTTTCTTTCTTCTATTTCTGCTATTAGCAATATTTAAGAGACCTGGAGGATTTGAGAAGGAAATGGCCAACCACTCCAGTATCTTTGCCAAGACATGCTATGGTTCATGGGGTCACCAAGAGTCAGATAGGACTGAATGACTGAACAACAATAACAAAGGACCTTAAACTATAGTAGAACATTTTCTGTGGAGATGACATTTAACATAGTGTTGTCCAGAGGAAAGAGGACTGGGATGGGTTAGAGGACCTGAGTTAAGATCTGCTTTTGCAATTTCTATGTAGGTGATCATGGGCAAATCGCTTAACCTCAGTCTCAGCTATCTTACCTGTAAAATGAGGGATCTCTAAGGTACCTTCCAGTTTTGGATAATGATCTGGTGAATCCAGATGGAAAGTCCCACAAAGGATTAGATATAATAAAGAAATAAATGAATGAGTGAATGAGTGACTAAATAAATGAATGTAATATGTAATATATTGATTTATAATAAAATATAACAAATCTAAGTAATATAATAAATAATAAATTAGATTTCAGTTGAGAAATCCAGTATATTAACTAACTACTTCTGCTTCCTGAAATAGCTTTTAATTTATTTTTTATCTGTACTGAGAACTTACCAATGTACAAACATTTTGATTCACTTTAGTAGAATACAGGCTTATTAAAGGTAGGAATTATCTCACTTTTGTATCTGTGTACCCAGCACAAAACCTGACTCATAGCCAGAGCTTAATAAATGTCATTTGGGTAAGTCAAGTTGGATAGGGGATGAGGGTCACCAGAATAAATATATTTTACTTATTATCTACTGTTAAGAGAGCAAAGGAAGAATAATATCTTATATTTTTTTCAGTACATAGGGCAGTTTACTTGCAATAACCTTCTGAAGTACATTAGGCAAGTATTATTAGTCTCATTTCATACATAAAGAAGCTGGGGAAAGTAGTGATTTTCCAAGGCTACACTCAAACTAGAGGCCAGTTTTTTTCTGGGTCCAAACTGATTTTTCTTGTTATTGTGTCATAGTAGAGGGTCATAGAATTTGGAACTAGAAGGGATTGTTCATACAGTACAATCCCTCTTTCAACAGATAAGGAAACTGAGGCCCCAGACAATTAAATAACTTAAACAAAATCAAAAAAAGTAAGCTCTAGAGTGAAGACTTGAATCCAAGTGTTCTGATACAAATCTAGTATCTTTTTTTTTTTTTTTGCTTTTTGGAGGGGGAGGGCAGGGCAATTGGGGTTAAGTGACTTGCCCAGGCTCACCTGGCTAGTAAGTCTTAAGTGTCTGAGGCCGGATTTGAACTCTGATCTTCCTAACTCCAGGGCCCGTACTCTATTCACTGTGCCACCTAGCTGCCCCCCAAATCTAGTATTCTTAATCAGGAGTTAAACAGAAGGATAATTAAGGGAATCAAATCAATTTGCCCCTTGAACAAAAAAAGATAAGAACATAAAAACCCAGAGCTCTTCTTTACTTACTGTGTGATCCTCAGCAAATCACTTACCATCTCTGACCCTCTTTTTCATCATTCGTAAAATGAGGGGTTTGAACCAGATGCCCTTTGACATCCCTCCTAGCTCTAAATCTATGGTCCAATGATCTTATGCCTGAAATGTCACTGAAACGAAAGTCTTTGTTATTTGAATGGGAGTGAAGACGCAAGTGCTCATGCCGTTCTGGACATATTGTGAAGAGATGTGGTAACTGGTAAGAGTTTGCAGCCTTCTGTGGGTAGATGGATTGGCAGTGATTGTACAGGGTAGAAAAATGTCACAAAAACAAAATGGAAGAAGCAATCAGGGTCTTGGAAGAGGGTGGGAGCAGGGGAGGTTATTCTGGAATAGTAGGGTCAGATTAAGTCCCGAAAGAAACCTTCGAGGTCTTTAAGCCAAACTCCTTCATTGGAAAGATGAGAAAATTAAGATTGAGAGAGAGTAAGTGATTGCTTAGGGTCCCATGGCTCTTAAGTATCTGGGGAAAGATTTGAACATAAGTCCCTCTGATTCCAAACACAATGCAATTCATCCTTCCACTACATCTACCCAGTGCTCGAAAGTAGTATTGGGCAACGCACCTGGTAAAGGGGTAAGTGAGTGCTGTTCAATAACACAGCACATTGAATGGAAACAGAACCATAGGAGAAGAGGAGAGGATAATAAACAACATTGCCTCCTGGATCTAGGCATTGCTCCCTCTGCTCAGTGATGATGGCAGTCTCTCATGCCTTTGTGTGTCACTGTAACCACAACAGCAGCAACAACCACAATAACATCACTTGGTAGCCAACCCTCTGCCAATGAGCTTTCTAAACCAAACCAAGCTGGTCATCAGATGACAATCCATCACCAAATTTGTGCTCAAGTTTCTAGTTTGCTATGGCCTTCCAGACGCTTAATTCTTCTGGCCTACCTTTTAAGAATCCAAGTTGCCATCAAAAGACATCAGAAGAATTCTTTAGTGGGGAGATAATAATCACTGACATGTAAATAGTACTTTAAAATATGTTAAAACTCTTAACAACCCTTTAAAGAAGGTAGAGCAAAGATTTATTTCCATTTTACAGATGAGAAAACTGAAGTTCAAAATGGCTTGCAGAAGGTCACAACATATGGCACACCTGGTGTGGAGGGCATTCCTCTCGCCTCATTTCTCAAGATTGTTCTATTATCAGTGGTTCTCAACCTTCCTAACGTCGTGACCCTTTAATACAGTTCTTCATGTTGTGGTGACCCCCAACCATAAAATTATTTTCATTACTACTTCATAACTGTAATTTTGCTACTGTTACAAATCATGATGTAAATATCTGATATGCAGGATGTATTTTCATTGTTACAAATTGAACATAACCCACAGGTTGAGAACCACTGTATTAGCTCATATTAAGTGGGCAGTCAAAAAACTTGAGCAGATCTGTCAATAATTAGCTGTGCTATCTTGGGCAAATAATTCCCCCTCTCCAAACCTCATCTATAAAATAGGGCTAATAATCACTAGATTTAGAGCTGAATATGGCCTTAGAGTTCATTTAATCCCAGCTCACTTTTCAGGTTAATGAACAGAGGCCCAGGGAGGGGAAGAGCCTGGTCCAAAGTCACACATTGGTAAAATGGGAAAAAAAGCATTTCCGCTTAAGCCCCCTGACTTCACATCTTGTGTTTTTCCCCTGGTAGTGCTGCTCTGACTTCTGCAGGGGTTGTTGTGAAATTAAAATAAGAAAATGTATATAGAGTCCTATCTAACTGCAAAGAAATATATAAGCAGCAGCAGCAGCAGCAATATTATCAGCATTATTGCTGTTGGGTCCCAAGTATGAGCATTGGCCTTGAAGAGAAGGAGTGCCATTTGTCATGACAACTGGCTCTCTCCACTGTCTGCTTAGCATGTGAAGCAGAGAGAGCCTTCTCTGTGATGACACATCATTCAGTGAGAACAGGTGGATTGGATGCTGGTGGCAGAAGAGCGTCCTGGTGCTGCCACCTCAGCAGGACTCCCTGCCTCTCCCACTGCCAGCAGAAGCCTTGCAGTCAGCCATGTTCCAGGTGCAAGAAACCTTCAGAGCCAAGGTGTCAGAGACATGAGGGGAGATGGGCTGAATCTGACAGCTCTGTTTCTAATTATGAAGCCTGGTAACTGCGTGGTGTGCTGTTCCAAGCTTCATTTTCTGGAAAAGGCAAGGGAACATGCTTATTGTATTGATAAATCCCTTCTATTCTTGCGGTTTTATGGGCGTATTAAAAGATGGTTAATATGTAGTCCTTGTATCATCTTTCAGGCTTTAGACCCATGGAATGTCTTTTTGTTCCCCCTGAAATAAGACAATTTTATTCTCTTAAACCCAATACGTGCCTGTATTTGCTCAATAGCTTCAAAAGCTAAGCATGACTCTTCAGAATGACTTTCCTCTGGCACCTATAATCATAAAAACAACAACAACAAAAACCCTTTATAATATCTTTGAGAAAGAAGACAGACAAGCTTTTTTCAGTCTTCAAAATATAAGAATAGTTCACTTTTAATAGAACTTTAAGGGTTACAAAGAGTTTTCTTCTCACAATAATCCTGGACAAATATCATTTTCATTTCACAGAGGAAGAAACTTAGGCTTAGCACAGTTAAATGACCTTCCCAACGTCACATAACTAATTAAGTGTCAGAGCTAGAATTTGAACATAGGTCTCTGGGCCCAGGTCCTTTGCTCTTTCTACTACAGTGCTTCGCAGATAGAGGGAAGGAGGAGGGAGAGAGAAATGAAGGAAGAAAGGAAGGAGAGAGGGAAGGAGGAAAGGCAAGAGGGAGGAAGGAAGGAAGGAAGGAAGGAAGGAAGGAAGGAAAGAAGGAAGGAAGGAAGGAAAGAAGGAAGGAGAGAACAGACAAAGGGAACAATGAAGGGAGAGAGGGAGGGAGGAAGGAACAAAGGAATGAAAGAAGAAAGAAAGGAAGGAGGAAGAGAAGGAAGAGGGAGGGAAGAAAGGAATGAAGGAAAGAAGGGAGGAAGTAAAGAAAGAAGAGAAGGATGAAGGAAGGGAGGGAAAGAGAATGGCTATCATGCAACAGTTTAGATGTCCCCCTCAACTGACAGTCATCTTCAATTCTGATGATCATTCCATCTCTACCTTTATCTAATTTAGTGATAAAATATGTTAACCAGCACAGGGCCAAGCCCAGATCTTCAGGCCCATTGGAGACTTACTACTATACTGACATAAACTCTTAATGACCACTTTTTAGTCTATTCATTCAACCAGTTTTGAATCTAATTGTAGCATCATCTAGGCCACATCTCTTTATCTCTCCACAATAATAATATGAAATTTTATCAGATCATTTGCTAAACATCAAAGTAAACTATGTTGATAGCATTCCCTTCACTTCCCAGGTATCAGTACATATTTACAAATATTTCTCTTCTCTGTCCTGTCAGTTTACTTAAATTAGGATTAATTAAAATTAATTAAATTAATTTTAAAAATTAAATTAAAAAGGATTCCTGAAGCATCCTTTTTAATTGCTATGTGTCAAACACTGTGCAAAGTGCTAGGGATACAAAGACATAGTCCCTGCCCTCAAGGAGCTTACATACAACTGGAAGAAAATGAGATTTAAACAGATAAGCAAACAATATACAAAATGAATATTGGGTGATTTGGGGAGAGCACTAACAACTGAGGACATCAAGTCACATTTCTCCTAGAAGGTGGCATTTGAACTGACCCCTTCCACGGAGGTGGGGCTTTTAAGAGGCAGAGATAGGGACCAAGTCACCTATTCCTAGGTACCTGATCAATAGCATGCTTGAAAAAAATGTGTTAGGAGGGAAATCTGGCAGTCACATTAGGGACAGAGTTACGGGGTGGAGGAAAAGAAGAGGAAAAAGAGGGGAGGAAATGGAATTGGGAAGACAAGTCAATAGAATTTTACTGCATTGGTTGTTAACCTGAGAATGGCCAGGCACAAAACAGAGCAGATCAGAGGCAGGTGTGTCAGCAATTAAATAAATAGTGGTTTCATTAATTAATTTCAGAGTGAGGAATGTGCTTTGCAAACCTGAAGTTCTCCTGAGAAGGACAGCTTATCATGCTGGAATAAAGACAGAGGTTGTATACATAAATCACAAGTGGGAAGGGAATGGGGAAGGTGGATTAGGACACGATAATTTCTAGGTCTTAAGTGGTTTCCCATGGCAAACCCAGGAGAGCATGACAATGCAGACATTCTTGACTCCTCTGGGAACAGTTCTTAAGTTGATTGTCTCAAATCTTGGGGGTCATCATTACTCAGCGGGGTACAGAGCCAGAGTTCTGTGACGGGAAAAGGTTTTGCAATCTTTGATTCACTCCACTTAAGGTACACAAGCACAGGACTATAGGAGCTGTCAGAGTTGATCGATCACTTTAGGCTGCATTCTCACTCCCGAGCCAGAGTCTGCTGGGAAAACGGGAGCTCTGAGGGATTTTGGTTGTTAGTATATTCTTTACACACATCGTATCGATTAATATGAAGACCATAAGTCCCTTTATACCAGGTAGAAAAGCTATTGCAATGGACATGTGAATGACAATGAAAGCTTGAGTTGGCATGGAAGCAGTAGGACTAGAAATGAGGGGCTGTTTTAGGAGCAGAGTTAATAGAACTTGTCAAATGAAGAGTAAAAGAAAATACCATTGTTTTATGTGGGTTACTGGGTGAATTGTTGGTGCTGGTGAAAGAAATCAGAAAGCCAGAAGCCGAAGCAGGTTTGGGGGCAAAGATCCATTTGGTATGTAACATATAGTGATTAGGGTAGTGATGGCACATCTAGGTAGATAGGGTTCTGTAGCCAATTAGAAATATAAATCCTAAGCTTAGGAGAGATAGATCATTGTTTATGATGAGCTTCATGCAGATGGAACAAGAGTTGTATTCCCTTGGGCCATTTTTACTTATATAATAGACCACTTTGGGTACCTTGGGCTCCTCAGCTCTCCTGAAAGTACAACCACTCCACGTGCAGAGTGTACTCCTGCCTTATCCATACCTCTTCAATTTCCTCAAGCCCTATCTTAGTTGTTGCACACTTTGCAAAGCTTTTCCCAGATATGCCCAGTTGGCATTGCTCTTTTGTATTCAGTGTTGGGAGGAATAGCTAACATGGATTCCAGAGTCAGGATCCAAAATATCTCAACAGGCTAGATTATTGGACCAAAATATGATGAAATATAATGGGGATAGAAATATTACTTACACCGGGGTTCAAAAATTGACTTCACAAGGGGAGGTATAGGTAGTTATTAGTTTATGTGGAAAAAAATATCTGATGGCTCTTCCTTCTTTCTTCCTTCCTTCCTTCCTTCCTTCCTTCCTTCCTTCCTTTCTCTCTTTCTTCTCAGTATCTCACACATTCATTCTGTTATTTATATTTTGATTCCCATCAGTGTGCATGCTCTTATTCCTTAAGATCCAGATTTTTGAAAGAAATTCCTAACTCATCCCTTAGTCTCTAGTCTCTCTCTCTCTTCTAATTCACTGCTATAATATTAATTTTCCTAAAATACCATTTGGGTAATTTTACTTCCCTGTTTATAACCCCCAAATGACTTCTTATTATGTACTAAGTAAAGTGCAAACTTACTCATCTGATGTTCAAAACCCTTTAGAATCTGGCTTAACTCTATTGTTTCAACTATAACTTTCTACCATCTATTGACAATGAACTCACTATGATAAAGCTCTGCAGTCCTTGAGTCCAGAGATTAACCCAGTGCCTTGAATATTGTAGGCATGTGTAATGATCTCTTCTCTCTTTCTCTTTCATCTTGTGCCTGTCTCTGTCTCTCTTTGTCTCTGTCTTTGTTTGGGTATCTACCATTCTCTGTTCGTCTCTCTCTCTCCTTGTCTGTCCCTCAGTCTCTGTCTCTGTTTCTCTCCTTCTCAACCTGTGTCTCTTTCTGTCCGTCTATAACAAGTGACATAGAGCCAGGTGAGGGAGTGTATTCTATGGACAAACTATCCCACAAAATTAATGGTATCAGAAGACCTGGTTTGTATTCTTCTTGGATTTACTACTTACTAGCTGTATGACCTTGGACTAGTGAAACATTTTATATTTCAAAATCCCACTTTTTCTTATGCTAATATGAATGAGTTGGACTAGATAATCTCTAATTTCCCTTCCAGTTCTAAAATCCTTTAATCTTCTGGTTTAAATAGTGTATTATTTGAAGAAGGCTTTACACATTTGGACCTGGAGAGTGAGATTGTTAAATGGACTTGGCTTTTGACTCTAGGGCTTGAAAAGCTGGCTATCCCAATGTCCATAGTGCACACTCACCATCCCCCATGCAAATACTCCTGAGCTTCTGACATATTTTCCTTCTAGAAGCTTAGTGCCTCTGTTTTAATAGGCACGAAAATCGCCATTTGTCTGTCTCAAGGTACCTATGTGCTTTCTTCTCTGGCAGTCAGACAACAGCCAGGATTCTAAATATAGCTGAGAAGGGAAATGCTATAAAAGAAGCATTAAAAATAGAAAGGGAAGCACTGGTGTGAATAATGTATGGGAGAGAATCCCACTAGCAAGCAACCCAAAGCTCAAAAGCCCTTGATGGCTTGCATAGGGTACTCACTATTGGGCTAACAAGTAATAAGGCACATGTGTTGAACAAGGAACAATAAAAGGGAGCAGATCAACTAATTACCATCTGCCATTGTGAATTATAATGGGGAAAGTACAATGTAAAATCAAGCAGAATGATTTGCCCTAAGTGCTGGGAAGCTAATGCCATTGAACCTTAGAATGTCAGAATGGGAAAGGAATTGGAATATAAAATTTAGAACAAAGAACGCAATAGCTAGAAGAAACCCTGGTAGATAAAATGTTAGAACAAAAGAATATAATATCTAGAAGGGACCTTGGAATATAGAATGTTAGAACAATGATTGTCAGAGCTGGAAGGGACCTTGGTGTATAGAATGTTAGAACAAAGACTGTCAGAGCTGGAAGGGACCTGGGAGTATGGGATGTTAGAACACAGACTGTCAGAGCTGGAAGGGACCTTGGAGTATAGGATGTTAGAACACAGACTGTCAGAGCTGGAAGAGAACTTGGAACCCAGAAGGTTGGAGCTGGAAATCACCTTAGGGGCAATCTAATGATCACCATGGTTGTCTCTTCTTTCTGAGCCTCTGTTTCCTTCTCTGTCAGATAAGAATACTAATCCTTGCCCTATGTATATCAAAGCATTGTTAGAAATATCAAATGAATATTAAAATGTTTTATAAATACTACGTGAATGCTAATTATTATTATTAGAGCTTATTTAGTATAACCCCCTTATTTTATAGATGCAAGAACTGAGGACCAAGTCAGTATAGTTTGCCAAAGGCAGTGCCAAGACCAGAACCTATGTTTCCTGACCAGGACCATTATGAGGATTTCTGGTATGTGGCAGACTAATTTGGGGGAACAGGGTGTTTTCTCCTATGCATGGTTGGGGTAGCCTGAAGGTAGAGGGACAGAAGTAATGGGCATCAGATAGGCTTGAGAATTGGGAGACGAGCGTGTTTGCAAGGAGGTAGGCATTGGGCTAGACAGCTAGCTACTGAACTTATTGGGGTGGAGGGAGAGTGATATCTAGATGCATAAATGATAACAACAAAATTCTCAGCAGGATGGAGTGAAATGTAAAGGAAATGAATTTTCAAGGCAGAAAAAGGGTCTGAAGGTAAAATTAAGAAGTAAGAAATCTGCCAGCTCATCCTCCTGGCTCTCTGTGTTAGGGAATGTGAGAGGAATATCCAGACTTTGAGAGGGGGCCAAGAGATGTGGTGTCTTTAGGATGAAACTACATTTCAGTGAGCACCTGATAATGGAAGCAGTGCAAGAGGAAGAAATATAGGAAGAAGGAGAGAATTGGAGAATAGTAGAGAAGGTTTGCAAAGGGTACAGAAACAAGAGAGGGAGCCAAGGACTTGGGAGAGTCAGGTGTGAGATTGCTATGGGGGTGGGCAGAATGTAGAATTCATCTTATGTGCCTGTGCATATTTGAGGTGTCCCCTCCCAAGTCCACGCAGCACATTTGGGGCAGTCACCCTTCCCCAGGGTTTTTTTAAAATATTTTTTTTTTGCTTTTCAGAGGGAGAAGATAGGGCAATTGGGGTTAAGTGACTTGCCCAAGTGTCTGAGGATTTCAAGTGTGTCAAGTGTCTGAGGCTGGATTTGAACTTAGGTCCTCCTGAGTCCAGGGCCAATGCTCTATCCACTGTGCCATCTAGCTGCCCTTCTCCCCAGGGTTTTGATGAAATCAAAGGCTTCTGTGATTGAGAGATTATAATCAAGAAACATAGTCCTGCGGGGTGATCAGGAAAATATGTCCCCAATATTGATGCCTGGGGCAAAATCCCAACTGTCCTAAGCTAGTCCAGGCTCTGCTCTTGATGCCCAAGTTGCTGCTCTTGAGTTAGCTACTGCAGATTTCCCATTGTTTTAAAGCTCCAGGCACAAAGATAGAAAAAAATCTCCGTCAGTGAAATCTTTACCAGCCTCGGGCTCTTGTGGTACCTCTGTCCTTCACTGTGCAGCCCTGCGCAGAGGTGAGCCCTAAAATAATTATTTCCTAAATAAGAATCCTTCTAAGACCTGAGTCATTCTTAATGATAGACTTCCTGATGTGCCAAATGTCAGTCAACAGCTTTTTCTCCATCAAACTATTTCCTTCCTGAAGATGCAATCTTAACTAAAGCCCCAGATCTCATAGATTTGAAAAACAAAAATTGTTTAAAACAATCTGTGTGACCTTGGAGAATACCAGCTTTGCAGTTGAAGAATCTGATTCAGATCTCAGCTATTTCTTCAGATAGGTCTGGAAAACCCCTTTCTAGATTTATGAACTCAAGAGTCAGGATAAAATTCAAGTCGTGTTTCATATATTTGCTAGCTGGTCAAGTCACTTAATCTCTATTTGCATCAGTTTCTTCATCTGCCAAATGGGAAAAACCCTACCTCCCAGGGTTGTTGTGAGCATCAAATGAGATAATACTTGTAAAGTGCTTATCACAGTGCCTGACCCATAGTAGGTGCTTCATAAATACTTGTTCCTTCCTCTTTTAGACTGATGAACTTAGAATCAGGTTGAACTAGTCAGTGGTTTTCAACCTGTGGGTCGCGACCCCTTTGGGGGTCAAACGACCCTTTCAGGAGTCGGACAACCCTTTCACAGGGATCACAGGGGTCACCTAAGACCATTGGAAAACACATATTTCTGACGGTCTTAGGAACTGAGACACTGCTCCTCTATCTGTCTCCAGGGGGTTCTGCCCACATGCAGATACGCCCACAATTTAGAGTATTAAAGTGTCATGGCATTAGGAAGGTTGAGAACCACCGAACTAGGTTTAAATTTCGCCTCACATACATCCAGTCAGGTCACTTGACTCAATATCAGTTTCTTTCTCTACAAAATGAGAATGATAATAGCTCCTACCTCACAAGGTTGTTGTAAGGATCAAATGAGATAATGTTTGCAAAGAGCTATATAAAGAAAGGGAAGAAATTGGAGTAACTATTAGCTCAGTGGTAGTCTTTCCATAGCAAATTTGTAGACAACCATTGTGAAAAGCTACAAGAATTTTGATTCTAAATTGGCCATAAGAATGGACTGAACTAATGTAAGGATTCAGGATGAATCATAATAAATGTGGGATCACAGAGCTGTGATGGAATTCAGAGGCCGTTCAGTACAGTGCCTTCATTTTACACATGAGGATATTGTGATCTAAATAGCTAAAGTGACTCTTGTGCCCTGAGGGACCTCTTGGGACCTCAGCATCCTCTGTACAATGAGAGTTGTGGAATATCAATATGTAAGTGAAGGTATACTTACAAAATTTGAAGATGCCAATAAATATGGAAGAGATAGCTTATTCATACTGGATGATAAAACTCAGATCCAAAAAGACTCCGCAGCTGCTAACAATGTGCTGAATCTGACGAGATGAAATTTCCTAGAGATAAGTGTGGTCCAAGTACGTGAACAAAAAATTTTCAACAGAGAAATTACAAGCTATCAATTACGTTAAGGCTGTTCCAAATAATTAATAATGAGATAAATGTAAATTAAACACAACTTGGAGTTTCATCTCATGTCCAGCACATTTGCAAAAGTGAGATTCTGTGATTCTGGTGACAAAAGATAGAAAGAGTTAATACTGGAGCGGCTGCAGAAAGACAGGAACTGGACTCACAATTCTGCAAAGCAATTGGGAATTACTTGAGAGGAGTCACTGGACAAGTTCATGCCCTTTAACACAGAGATATCTATCCTATTGCTAGACATATGTCCCAAAGAGATAAAGATAAAAAGTTTCCTTCTATCCAGAAATAGTCTTTGCAGTACTTATGGGAGTAGCAAAAAACAAAACAAACAAAAATCTGGAAACAAAGAGCATACTTATCTATTGGAAAATAATTGAATGAATCATGACAAATTCTGCCTGTTAGCAGGGCAGCTAGGTGGCATTGTGGATAGAGAGTCAGGCCAGGAGTCAGGAAGACATGAATTCAAATCTGACCTCAGACACTTACCAGCTATGTGACCATGGGCAAGTCACTTAATCCTGTTTGCCTCAGTTTCCTCATCTGTAAAATGAGCTGGAGAAGGAAATGAACCATTCCAGTATCTTTGCCAAAAAAAAACCCCAAATAGTCATGAACAGTTGGACAAAGCAGAAAAGACTCAACAGCAAGTACCTCTTAGCCTGACTTCCAGAAACCCCAGGGGCAGAGCTCTGCCAAAATCTGCTCATATTTTTTTGCTAAGCAGGACTTCCATATGTCCATGGGGCACAGCAGCAACTCCCACCACTTCAAAGTTTCGGGTTCTGGGAAGACCTTTGAGTCATCTGCCTTCATCAGTAGACATCTTCCATCCACTGGTACTCTTACTGGTCTAATTATATATTAGCAAATTCTGAGTCCTTCCTATTTTCTCCATCCCAGTGATACTGAACTCAGTTATGGAAAAACAAACTCACCTCCCCAAACACAGCTTTCCATTTGCTCATTTTCATCTACTTCAATCCTATCCTACCCAAATCCCTCAATGCCCTAGTGCAGATATCTCTGTCCCTTTTACTCCATCCTAGAGTACCTGATTTATAATTAACAAACATCTTTCATTTCATACCTCTTCTCCCCCTTCTTTCTTTCTTCTGGGACCCACTGAGACTTGGTTTCCCTTGGAGAGCATGACATTCGTATTCATCCTTTCCAATAATAATTGCACTTCTCTCACAGTCTCTGACTCTTACACTTTACTGTCCTTCAGCAATGCTAGCCTATTTTGTGGTTCCTAGATGCTCTTTTAACTTTCTTTATGACTTTGTAATATATATTCCTCGCATTTGGGATGATCCACCCATCCTTCACCTCCACCTTCAACTCTTAGTTTCTCTGGCTTCCTTCAAGACTCAATTTAAATTCTATCTGCTGCAGAAGACTCACCTGGCTGCCCCCAAAAGCTGTTTTTAATTAAAATTCTTCACAGATATTTTTAATCTTTCATCTTTCTGTTGTTTTTTTGTCCAGTTTTATCCTTAAATGCCCTAAACTTTCTTCATTTATAATCTCTCACCAAATTTTCTTTAAACTTGTTTTCTCCATTTTTTCTCAAAGTTTATGAAGGCTTCTACAGCAGATTTTGTAAAAAAAAAAAAAGCTTATATTCTAAATTGATATTGATCTTGGGTGTCAGATTTCTCTGTTTAGCTGAATGTTTGTTGGCTAAGGTAGTTTCTAGAATCTTTGGTTTCTCAAATATGACATTTGATTCATAGCAGTTATATTTCTTTAGATAATTGTTATAAATCCTATCAATTTCATTCATTGGGTGGCTAGGTAGTGCAGTGAATAGAGCACTGGCCCTGGAGTCAGGAGGACCTGAGTTCAAATCTAGCCTCAGACACTTAACACTTACTAGCCATGCGACCTTGAGCAAGTCCCTTAACCCCAATTGTCCTGCCTTCTCTGCTCCAAAAAACAAAAAAAATCCCAAAACACACAAAAAACCCCAATTCATTCATCTATGCATATTCCATTTTTTTTCACTTTAAGAGTATTTAAATAGGCCAAATTGGAGTTGTTTTAATTGTCATATTCTCTCATTTTAATTTTTTTAGTTCCATATTATTTTTGATTTTTATTCTAACAAGTAAATGGTTTGACTTTATGCCAGGAGCTGATTTGGAAATAACTCCCATATCAGTAAATCATCATTTCCTATGTTAAATATGATCAATATTGCTATTGTTACATTATTTTTTGCCATGTCTTCTGCCTCTTGATTCGACCACATAACAATCAAATGTACCATATAATGGTATTTCTTGTGGTCTTTGTATGTACAATAAACCCAAATCCTCCAATTTCTTGTATCTTCCAGAATGATCTGAGATCCATCCTTTGTCTGTAACTCCCTCCTGTCTTACGCTTTCATATATAATAAGAACTTCCAGATTATTACTATTAAGTTCCTTCATTAGTATATCCAATCCCTGATTATTGGTTAGTAGGTGTGATTCCAATATTTAGCATACCGACAATTAAGTTTATAGATGATCTTAACACTTTGTGATTCTTAGAGTCCTATGCCCTCTATCCCTTTCCACCAATCTGCCACTGCAGAAGTGGCAAAGGGACCACAAATACTAAGAGATACTTTCTAGATTTCTTTGTTTCATGGGTTGCAACACCCAAGTGGCCAGCCCACTTGTGATGAGCCTCTGTGTACTTAATTAGACTTTACCTTCGATAGCACATATAGTTTATTGCCAGTGCTATATACTTAAAGTCTTTCCAGGATTGTGAACCTTTTGAGAGCTTGCATTTTGATAGTATAACCTCCAAAAACTAAGCCATTTTTATACTATGCAGAAATGGAATAGGATTTTGTGGAAGAAGAAAAGATCATAAAAGAAAAATATCGATTATCTTTATAAAATTTAGAAGCTTGTGCTCAAAAAAAAAAGATCAATTCAGCTAGAATCAGTAAAATAGTTTTGGACAGCAACATTGATCAATATCAGTTATCCAAAATCCATAGAGAAATCTACAGGGAATGTCTTTAAGCTTGAGAACCATTCCTCAATAGACAAACAGTCAAAGAACATGAATAGTTTTTCAAAGAAGAAATACGAAATATTAACAACCATCTGAAAATGTCAAAAACAATCTAAGAATCATATAAATACAAGTTATACCAATCTTGAGGAATTATCCTGTCTGCACTCATCAAGTTAGCAAGAATGGTAAACAAAGACCTTAAGGAGACACACTAACTGCGTTTTGGTGGATCTGTGAGTCGGTTAAACCCTTCTGGAAAAAAAAACCATAAACCACGCAAAAAAGTTACTATATCATTCATACACTTTGATCCAGAGATTCAGTTATTAGGGCTCTCCTCCCAAGAATGTTATTGATATCATAAACTTAGTAGTAAAAACAAAAGTAGCAGGAATCATGTTAGCAAAAAGGTACAAACCAAATATGCACCCAGACATTGGGGAATAGCTGAAGTCAAATCATCAAGCATTTATTAAGTACTTACTACAACTCAGGGACTATGCTAAGCCCTGTGAATAACAGCACAAGCAGAAAGACCATCTTGGTCTTAAAAAGTTAATATTATAATGGGGGAAAACAATATGCAAAAAGAATCTTTAAAGGGGGTTATGGGGGAAGAAAGGCAGGTTACCTGAATGGAGACGTGGTGGAGAAATCCCGAGAGTCAAGAGTAGAATCCAGAAAGGAACGAAGGAGCAAACAGCTGGTCTGGACACTTTCCTCAAAATGGAGGTTCTAGGATGAACAATCTGTGGAATAAAAACAAAGGAATGTTTGTACCATGAAGACCAATGACTATGATGAATATAAGCATTCCCTTCCACATTATTCCATATGTAAATATGTGTGGCTACTCTGGGTTCTGCCCTGCTAGGTTTGGTCCAAGGAAAGTGTGGTCTGTACGTGACTATGGACGTTAGAAAGACTTCAGGTGCCCTGTCTGAACTTGGAAGGGATAACTTAAGAAAGTTGTTGTTTTGTTGTTCAGTTGATTCAGTCATGTCAAACTCTTCATGACCCCATTTGGCATTTTCATGTCAAAGATATTAAAGTGATTTGCCATTTCCTTCTCCAGCTCATTTTACAGATGAGGAAACTGAGGCAAGCAGGATTAAGAGATTTGTCCAGGCTCACACAGCTAATAAGTGCCAGGCCTAATTTGAACTCAGGAAGATGCCATCCTGACTCCATTCCTAGTATTTTATCCACTGGGCCACCTAGCTGCTCAATTTAGAAAGATAATTCAGGATGAATTGTGGAATTAGGGTAGGGTAATTAATGTTGTGACAATTTTGTCAGCTCCTTCAGGTCAGGTACCGTTTTTGCCTTTCTTTATTTCCGCAAGGTTTAGAACAGTATGTGACACTCGATTTGTTTGTTGTGTCTAAGTGAGTCTGTACCTGTCTCCACTTCTAAGGAACGCTAACTGTGGATGAAAATGATAACCTATAAATTCATGATTATCATAGACTCTTCTTGGTGGAAGGAACCTTCAAAGTCAACATAACGACTCCTCAAACATTTGATGATGATGTGGATGAAAATTTCTCAATCCTAAATCTTCTTCAGATTTAAAATCCCAGTTACTTCAATGAATCCTCCTTTAATGTAGTTTCTAGTAGTAGTCTTCTGGACTCATTCTGGGTTGACAGTGGTTCTCTGAAAATGTGGCACCCAAACTATACACAATTCCTCAGTGTAATTGATATATCTATGGACAGTCATTGCTTTACTGCAATCCATAATCGTCATAAATGATGACACCCAATTTTAGATTTTCTTTTCTAATTAAAGATTCCATTTTTACTTTATGTAAGTTTTAAGGTCAGGCCCAGGACTGATATTTTCTCATGAACTTTCTTTGAAAGAGCCTTCAGGGTTTTGCCCAAAACATATTTCACTGAACTTTAAATGAAAACCATCTATCTAAGGCCTGCTGTCTTAGCTGCCTTAATGTGGTTGTTAGAATGACACAGTATATTCCTGAACTGGGGTCTCTGGAGACAGACACCAGTCTGCAAGATGTCGCCTCACAGAGGAGCAGGATAACAGAGCTGTGATTAACCACTCGGCCATGGAAAGTCATTTTCATCCTACTGATCTAGCTCAGAAAGCAGCAGTAGAATATGACAGAGCTTTGACCCCTAAATCATCAAAATTTTATTTTTCCAGTATTCACCCACTCCATCTAAGGCTGGAGGGTAGAATTGAAGGCACTTATTATTTATTGTTTATTTATTAAAAACCAGCATGATTTTAATTGATGGGTTGTTCCTTCTATAGAGTATACCCCACTCTGAAGAAGGGAGAAACAGAATGTTCTTACAGGAAGGATTCTCACTTATGGAATAATGAGCACCATTAGAGAGGTTCAGGACCTCTACCTCTAGGTGCACAGTAGACAGAATACTGGATCTGGAATCAGAAAAATTTCAGTTCAAATCCAACTTCAGCTCCTTCCTAACTGTGTGACCCTGAGCAAATCACAACCTTTCTTATCCTCACTGTCCTAATCTGTAAAATGAGTATTATAATACCATCTACCTCCTAGGGTGGTTAAGAAGCTGGGGGTCCTAGCAAGTAGTGCATTTACTCCTCCTTCTCTTTCTCTTCATTTTCTTTCTCCTCTTCTTTCTTCTCCTCTTTCTTCTCTGCCTCCTCCTCATGTCCGTGATAGTTATCATAATCATCATTCTAGACTTCAAGTTAGAAGGGGTTCCAGAAGTCATCTCACCATGTCACATCATGAATCCTGCTCATAACATCCCTACTAAGACTTCTAATAACTGCATTTTTGTGCTCATTCATTTCAGTCATGTCCAACTCTTTAAGACCCCATTTGGAGTTTTCTTGGTGAAAATACTGGAGTGGTTTGCCATTTCCTTTTCCAGCTCATTTTATAGATGAGGAAACTGGGCAAACAGGGTTAAGTGACTCACCCATGGTCACACAACTAGAAAACGTCAGGAGTCAGATTTGAACTCAGGTCTTCCTGACACCAGGTCCAGCACTCTATCCACTGCACTACATCACTGCTCAATGACTGCAAACTGTGTTACTGCTCCTCCAAAGAATTTGGTATAATGGGAAAATCAGGAACAAGAATGAAGATACTCAGGGATGGCTAGGTGGTGCAGTGAATAGAGCACTGGCCCTGGAATCAGGAGGATCTGAGTTCAAATCCAGCCTGAGACACTTAACACAAAAACTAGCTGTGTGACCTTGGGCAAGTCACAACCCTAATTGCCCTCCAAAAAGCCAAAAAAAAAAAGTAACTGGGCAAAATTTATTTAAAAAAACAAGAATCAAACTTTTCTTCAAGTCTCTGTGCAGCCAATGGCTAGTTCTGTGCTCTTGGGCCAGCCACTTCATTTCCCTAAGCATCCATTTCCTCATTTATTAAAATGAAGGAGAGACCCAGATGAATCTTAACATCTTTTCAAGCTCCAGAATTCTCTAATTTTTTAACCTAAAGGTAGGTGACTATCTACATCCTTCTCTGAATGGAGAGATCACCCCTCAAGAGGGCATTGCCCCCATTTAATGAAAAAAGTTAGTGATGCCCACAGATAGTTGTCTCCCTTCTTAAGTCAGGTAACTCTCTTGGCATTCTTTACTAATATGCAAGCGCCTTTATATGGTGCTATGCAGCCATACTTGGTTGGGGATCAGAGGACCCAGGGTTAGTTTTAATAATATCTGTGTGACTTGAACACGTAACTTTGTTCATCTTTCTAGGACTCAGTTTCCTCTTTCAGAAAATGAAAGATTCTAAACTTCTAACTTGATTGTTCTGCATTTGTGACCATGATTTTCCCCTTCTTTCTCCAGAGTTGGCACTCTTTATTCTTTGTATTAGACTCCTCTCTTCTCCCCACAGCAGGTATGAGAATGAGAAGGAAAAGGGCGGGCAGGGAGCTAGGAAAGGCTTACCTACGTAGCAAACAAATCAACAGCACTGGAAAGAAAGATTTTTTTTTCCTGCTTCAGGACCAAAACTAGCTCCCCACAGTAATTCCAGCTGTCAGTAGCTGGAGAGCTAGAATTTTGGCTTTCTAGTACCAGAACAATTGAAACAGGTATTTGGTGAGAGGATGCTCTGAAGTTTATGTGTATAACCCCAACATCAAGTTAAGTAAGTATTAAGGTGGCTAGGATGCTTAGTGGATAGAGCACTGGGCCTAGTGTCATGAAAACTTGAGTGCATATTCAGCCTCAGACACTTACTAGGTGTGTGACCCTGGGCAGGTCATTTAACCCCATTGCTTCCAAAAACAAAAAAGCAAACAAACACACAAAAAGGTAAATAAGCATTTCTTGACCTTGTATTCTGTGCAAGGCTCTGTGCTAGGTTATGGGGACAGGAGTATATATTGCATGCTCCCTTTCAATGACTAGTTATCTCTAACCCCACACTTTGCTCTCCTAACATGGAGGGTCTGAAATCTTAGTGTTTCAGGCTCTCCAGAGGCAATCAGCCTCCTACTGTGCAAACTCACCAAGACTAATTTGCACCAGGAAACCAGTTTAATTTTTGATAATTTAAAATATCATTTCCCCAGTAATGAATCACAGAAGTTTGCTCATTTCTGATATTTTATCCATTGCAAACAGCCAAATGATGTCATGGTTATTATTATTATTGACTCTTTTCTTGGTTTTTGTCTTCTATGAACTTTGAAATGTCTCTGTTGTTGTTGTTCCTAGATGACAGTATTTGGTGTGCTATCCTTCTATTTGCTCTCCTCTCTGTCTGCTGTTACATTCTTTGAACCACCAGAGCTTTTGTCCTGCAGCTGTACCCTCATGGGGCACTCAACTCTCTCAGTTCTGGAACTCTTGTCCTGGAGCCCATGCTATTCCAACTGGTGAAACTATAACAAGGTTTCCCATATCTAGACATTTCCAACCATTCTTCATATTTCAATCCATTCATCTTCTTGCCTCGTAACAGCACGTGTGCCCTCCCCTTCACTTTTCTCATCTCAATTTTAGCTATGAAACAGTAAAACAATCAATACTGCTGTTGCTGTTGGAAACACTCAAAACGGTCTCTCTATGAATCTACCGATCATCCCTGGGATTTCCCAAACCAGAACTCCTGGAGAGGCCACCATTGTTCTAGGTCTTTTATTACCTTCTTTTGGAATGTGAGCTCCTAGAAGTGGGGAGAATGTTCTGATTTTTAAAATTTTGTTTCCTCAATGCTTGGCACATAGTAATCACTTAGTTCTTTGTAATTTATTCATTTGAATTATTAAACTGGCTCAGTGTTACATGAAAATAGTCTCCTTTCACCTTTATTTTTCATTTACAGCAATTTAGATTAGATTTGCAGAATTATAGAAAAATCCTTCTAACTAGTCCTTACTATTCCTGACCAGGAACCTTTCATTCTTATCGTTTAATCTATGCTCTGAAAAATCTGAATCCATTCAGCCAGCAAATATTTACAGAGGCCTTACCCTGTGTGAGGTATCTTGCTGGGAACTAGGGATTCAGAGACAACAAGGAAGCAATTTCTGCTCCCAAGATACTTACCTTTATTATATGCTCTATTCTTCCCTGTATTTCGATTTCCGAAATTTGCTTTTCTCTTCTGAAGCTCTTGCTTTCTGTTTACAACAGTGCTGAAAACACCAATTGTGCCCCATGCCCTTCACTGTCTTGTTGGAGACATTGATATTTTTAGCTCTCTTTTATGGAGTCTTCTAGCAGCATCATTTTTGCCGATGAGAATCACCAGAAATGGACAGTGTGCATGATTTTGACAAGTCTTGGGAGGTTCTCTGTCAAGTCCTGGATACATGTCCCAGGCAGTCAGCAGACTTTTCTATTGTTATCAAGTTGACAAATAGCCAGCAGTCTCTGCTACTTAATTTCCTCTTCTAACCTTTACTGAATTTTCTTTCATCTGACAGCATCTGTGGCTCCATATCATAGGTCCTTGAATTACAAGCAGTTGATTTCTTTTTGAAGCATCCAGATCCATCCCCTACAGGAAAATTTCTATAAGAATAATGATTCTATTGAAATCAAATGAAGAATATACTTTCAAAGAGAATATATGGAATAACAACAATAATCATAGATCGGATTTATACAGCACTTTACAAAATAAATTCTTCATAACAATCCAGGAAGGAAGACAGTGCAAATATTATTATGGTGCTGGTTTTACAGATGAGGAAACTGAGGCTCAGAGAAGGATCAAGTCAATGAGCATTTATTAAACATTTACTACATACCAGGCACTGTGCTGAACACTGGGGATTCAAATACATGTGAAAAGAGAGACAGTCCTTGCCCTTGAGCAGCTTATACTCTAGTGGGGATAAAACAATACATAAATAGGAGCTAAAACCCAGGGCCATGGTGGCAAATTCCAGAAATGAGAGTGGCTGGGAGAGGAATGAAGCCTAGATGGTCTGGGCCCTTCCTCAAAATGGAGGTTTCAAGAGGAATATATCAGTAGAAGGAAAAAGCTACAGGGATGATAAAGTGCTTCAAGGTGAGAATGAGAAAGCCATAGAGTATGAGAGAAATTCCAGGGCAATAAGACAGCTTAGGTATGAGGGCAAAGGCTAGAGAGTCAGAAGCAGAGCCAGAAGAGGACAGTCTGAATAATGGGGCTAGTAAACAATAGATCTGAGATTGTAAACTCAACATGGTATAATGGGAAAAACACTGCTTATGGAGTGAGAATCACAAAGCCCTAGAAACCCAGATAATTTTAAAAGGTTATATAGTTATATTTTATAGGGTTGTATAGTTGTAAAAGGTTATATAGTTATAATTTAAAGGTTATATAGTTCAAACCATAGATGAAGAGTAATCCCCTCTAGATCATTCCCAACAAGTGGTCATCCAGCTGCTACTTGAAGCTCTTTAATGATAAGGAGTTCACTATCCACCAAGGTAGCTTATTCTACTTGGAGACAGCTTGATTTGTTAAGTAGGGATGGATTTGTTCTGCCACTTAATAGTTGTGCAATCCTGAGTGAGTCACATACCTTTTTATGCCTCAGTTTCCTCATTTGTAAGATGGTTATAATAATACTTCCACCACCTCCCTCATAAGGTTGTAATGAAGGACTAGACAGTGCTAGAGCTACACTGCATCAGTCCCCAGTCTCACCTTCTCACCAGTCTCACCTACCTATAGATGACTCTCTCATGATCCTGCTCTCCTGCTTCGTGAGTCATTGCCTAGGCTTGCCATATCACTGAAGAGCTCCAGCCATTCTTGCTTCATTCCCAACTCAGTATCTGCTTTTCCTCTTTAACCCTGTTTCAACCCCTCCCTCAACTTTCTATGTCCCCTTTATGTTTTGTTTTCCTCTATTAGAATAGGGTTAACTCCTTGAGAACAGGGATTATTTAAAGCATCATCACCATAATAGGTAGACTTTCCTGAACTTGGAAGAATTTTCTTTCCTAAACTTTCCCTCTCCTTCTCCCTCTCCTATCTACCTCTCTTTCTCCCTGTCTCCTCCTCCTCATACCCCTTCCCTTCTCCTCATACCCTCCTCCTCTTCCTCCTCCCATTCCTCCTCCTCCCATTCCTCCTGCTCCCATTCCTCCTCCCATTCCTCCTCCTCCTCCTCCTCCTCCTCCTCCTCCTCCTCCTCCTCTTCTTCTTCTCCTTCTTCTTCTTCTTCTTTTTCTTCTTCTTCTTCTTCTTCTTCTTCTTCTTCTTCTTCTTCTTCTTCTTCTTCTTCTTCTTCTTCTTCTTCTTCTTCTTCTCCTCCTTCTCCTCCTCCTCCTCCTCCTTCTCCTTGTCCTCTTTTTTGTCTTTATCTGTCTCTGTCTTTATCTGTTTCTTTCTCTGTATGTGCCTCACAGTAATTACTGCCCTCCATGATGGATCACACTGTTTTCTATATAAAATCAAATTGCTTTTGCAATTTGACCTCACTAAATTAATATTACTAATATACTGAAAGTGAAATAAAACTTCTTCTGAAATTAGAGAATAATAGAGGATAATATTAGATGTAAAAAAAGATCAGTGTAGTTTGAGTTTTTCAGATGTTATCAATATGGCCCCATTTCCCTGTCTCTGCCCCTTGCTGAGGAATCTAATAATAGTTTAAACTTATATAGGTCTTAGAGGTTTAAAAAAGATCCTCTCTATAGCAACCCTAGTAGTAAAAAATTGAGTTAAAAAAGTAGTCAAAAATGATCTCCATTTCCCAGAAGGACAAACTGAAGCTCGGAGAGGTTTTATGACTTTACCAGGCTCACTTACCACCACGGGTCAGAGGCAAGCCTCCATCAAAGTCAGCTCTTCTGATTCTACTTGCAGTGGTTTTTTTCCCATGATGCAATATTGCCTTTGTTAATGGTAACTCCTGTTTGGGTGGTCCCAGTTTTCTCATTTATAAAGTAAATTGGGCTAGGTGGTAAAGGGAGTGGAACTGTAGACCTGGAGTCAGGAAACCCTGAACTCAATCCAGCCTCAGACACTTACTAGATTTGTGACTCTGGGCAAGTCACTTAACATGTGTCTACCTCAGTTTCTTCATCTGTATAATGAAGATAATAGTACCTATCTCATAGAATTGTTCTGAAGATAAAATGAGACAATATTTGTAAAGTATTTTGCAAATTTTAGGGCACAATGTAAGTACTAGTTATTATTATTTTATTTCCAGGCCCCTTTCAGTTCTAAAATTCTATAATCACAATTTAGCAGGAACTACCACTACTCTTTTTACATATTAAGGAATATTTAATCCATAATCAATAAACAAGCACTAATTAAACTCTTCCTATATGCCAAGTGCTGTGCTAGGCAATGGGAATACAATAAATAAAAGGGTCCCTGCCCTCAGTGAGCTTACATCATCTCACGAGAGACTCCTGGTCCACAGAGTGAATTGTTCATGTTCATCTGGTTATATAAAAGTAGGCAGAACATGGAAGCAGATCTCCAGATGTTTATGACAGTGCTTTTTTTTTAAAAAAATATTAACCATATCACTATGAAATGTTGAAGAGAAATTGCCTCATTCCATTGGTGAATGATTGAGCTTGAATGAGTCCACAAACATTTATTAAGCATCCACTATATGTTAGACCAGTGGTTTTCAAGCTCCCTAATGCTGCAACCCCTTAATACAGTTCCTTGTGTTGTGGTGACCCCCAACCATAAAATTATTTTCATTGCTACTTCATAACTGTAATTTTGCTAGTTATGAATCATAATCTAAATATCTGATATGCAGGACGTATTTAAATTGAACGTAACCCACAGCTTGAGAACTGCTATGTTAGGCACTGTGTTGGGCTCTGAGGTTACAAAAAAAGGCAAAAACACAAGCTCTCAAGGAGCTCACATTCTCATTGGGGAGATACCATGAAAAAAACCTAGATATGCAAGACAGATTCAGTGTAAATAGAAGATAATCTCAGAGGGAAGCCACTAGAATTGAAGTTAGCAATTGAGCATAATCTAAATTTTTTATTTCAATCTGTTGATTAAAATACATTTCTTTTCTCTCCCTTCCACTCCCTCCTCCTTCCCCTATAGGAAAAAAAAACCAGAAACAAAACTCTTGCAACAATTATGGATAGTCAAGCAAGACAAATTCCTACATTAGCCATGTTCAAAACCCATGCCTCATTCTGCATCTTGAATCCACCACCTTTCTATCAGGAGGTAGGTAACGGAGTTTATCATTCTTCTTCTGAAACAGAGGTTGATCATTGCATTGGGGTCTTTAGGCTTTCAAAATTGTATGTCTTTACAATGTCATTGTTGTATAAACTGTTCTCCTGGTTTCAAGCTTAAGTCTTGAAGTAAGCTAGAAGGTAGAGGTGGGGAGGGAGAACATTCAAGTTATGAGTAAAAGCTAGTGAAAAGTCATGAAGTTAGGGGATGGACTGTCCTGTGTGGAAAACAGCAAGAAGATTAGTGTTGCTAGATTGTAGAGTATGTGAAAGGGAGTAAAGTATAAGGAGACTGGAAAGTTAGAAGAAACCAGGTTAGTTAGGAAGAAGCCACCGTTTGTGGGTGTGACAATTCAGCAAAGGAGATTGGAGAGAACTCAGAAAGGTGGATGAACCAGAAAAGAGCATTATCACAAATAGCTTAAGAGAAGAGAGTATCTATGAGAAGAAAATTATTGATGCTATTGAAGAATGCAGAGAAGTCAAGGACAATGATTAATAAAAGGTAAAGTAGTTTTGAAAATTATGTCATCATTGGTAACTTTGGAAAAAGGAGTTTCAGTTTAATGATGAAGCCAGGATCCAGACTGCAGAGGGTTTAGAACCAAGTAAGAAGAAAGAAAGCAGAGGCACCAATTGAAGACAGCTTTCTCAAGGAAATTAGCCAAGGGGACAAGAAATATAGGATGATAATAAAACCCACATTCAAGGGGCAAATTTCCTCCCTGTAAAGGTCCAGAGACTATTATTCCTATGTCTCAATATTAATAAATAATAGGATAATAATAACAATGTGGATAGTCAGATCAAGGGAGGATGTTTTTAAAGGATGAAGGAGAGATGGATGTGTTTGTGGCAAACAGGGAAGCAGACAGCAGAAAAGGCTACATTAGAGATTAGTGAGAGTGGAGGGATGATACAGAAGTCAGTCTACTGGAGAAGACAAGATGAGACGGGACCAAGATTGCATGTATAAGGTTTTATCTTGGCAAGAAGAGCTACCTCTTTGTGTGAGACAGAAGGGAAGGAGGACATAGTGAGGGAAGATATCTTTGTGATGCAAGATGAAAATGAGAGGAAAAATGGAAAGTCTCAGCAAATGGCTTCAGTTTCTTTAGTGAAAAATGAGACAGGGTCCTCCCCTGAGAGGCTACAGTGGGAGATCTTTAGAGGGCTGAAAAGGATTGGAATACACATAATATTGAGTGGGTAAGTGAATCAAGGAAGTGTAAGTCAAGTCAAATCCAAAAACATTTATTAAGTACTTACTACATATCAGGTACTGTGATAAATGATGGAAAAATAAATGCAACCAGAAATAAAGGCAGTCTTTGCCCTCAAGGTGCTTACATTCTAGTTCTAGTTTGGGAAAGAAACACACAAAATAAAGATGGAAACAAGGGTTGGGGTAGCAGGATACCTAGAATGTTAAGAGTCAGGAGTTCAGCCTGGAGAGGAATGCAGATATCATTGACCTTGGCATACTTCTGGGAGGAATCAGCCAACCAGAAGGAGAGGTTGAAAGGATGTACAGTAGTTACAATGTGAGAAGTAACCCAGAAATGGAGTGAGCATCCAGGGTGAAGAGGTTTTTATGGCATGATAGAGAAAGTAGTGTGGAAAGTTTAAAGTGAAACCTAGAGAGAAATTAGATATAAATGAAGTGTAAAAAATTGCCTTGCTACAGTGAGTGCCCAGTTGAGGTTATGTAACAAATTTTAAGTGCACCCAGTCAACACAATTTCATGATTTTCCCCAACTCCATTCAGTAGCAGGTGGATGAGAATGAAGATATTGGATGATGGGAGCAATCTAAGGTTGGGATTTGGCAAAGTATGACTTCCAGTGGGAAAAGGGAGACAAGAGACTCAAGTGTACAGAATGGTATAGTGTTGAACTGATCTCCTCAAAAGGGAGAGATAAAGAAGGAAGGAGAGGATAGCCAGTGTGGGAGTCATGACCTGGGAAAGGACTGAAGAATGAAGTGTTGGTCATCAAGGTGAGGATGAAGAACAGGGCTAGAGGTTGTAAGGCAGAGGAAAAGATAGAATGATAAAACATAATCAGTTAAGGGAATCTGTTTATGACCATGGAAGTGGAACACTTGACAGGTGATGGAGAGATCAAGTTTATGAACATTTCTACATATGAAGTGAAATGGAAGAGTAAGTCATGAAAACTGAATTTATTGACTAATTCTTAATTTACTAATAAAGATTACTAATAAAAACTAATTACTAACAAATATAATGATTATTAAAATGACTAATTATCAATTACTTAGGGAGCTATTATATAATTCATTAGTGACTAGGAGGACAGCTAAGTGGCTCAGTAGATAAAGAACAGGACTTTGACTCAGAAGACCTAGGTTGAATCTGGCCTTAAACACTTACTGGCTCTGTGACCCTGAGCAAGTCATTCAGCCTTATTTTCTTCAGTTCCCACATGTGTAAAATTAACTGGAGAAGGAAATGGCAAACCACTCCAGGATATTTGCCAGAAAAACCCTAAATGAGGTCACAAAGAGTAAGACATGACTGAAATGACTGAATAAAGGGATTGGGCAAGCAGAGATGATGGGTTAAAACAAGATGTGTACCCTGAGAGTTGAGAGGAGGGAATAGATGGAAAAGATATTGTGAAGGGAGAATTAATGAAATTTGGGAACTTGTTGTTTGCCTGTGATTATAGGTTTTTATGGGGAACAGTTTTATGGGGTGTGGTGATGGGGACTACACTCTAGGATGAGGCAACTGGGGCCTTCCCCTAGAGCACCCACATTCCAGGGGCAAAGTTTCTCACTGTAAAGATCCAGTGACTATTATTCCTATGTCTCAAAGTCTTCCACTAGCTTGTGCTGTGTGGTGCTGTCATCATGGTGTTCCTTTCCCAAGACTCGATTCCCCTCTATAACCTCAATGGGAATGCAGGTAGGATTTTCTGAATAAGAGACCACCCCCCTTCCAGAGAGCTTACACTGGTGGCATATAGTATTCTCTGCATTTCCACATACCACCACACTCTCATCCTCTACCAACCAAATTATTATTGCCCCGGGTAAAAGAATTCAAATTTATGGTTTTGGAAATCTATCTGAGATAGCTCAGGTAGAGGTTAAAGATATTAACTCTTTTGTAGTCTCATAATTGCTAGTCTTAATTCTAAAAGACTCATGATGGAAAATGCTATCCACATCTAGAGAAAGAACTATGGAGTCTAAATGCATATTGAAGCATACTGTTTCCTCTTTTTTCCTCTTTTTTGTGGTTTTTCCCTTTTGTTCTGATTCTTCTTTCACAACATGACTAATGTGAAAATATGTTTAATATGATTGTACATGTATAGCCTATATCAGATTCCATGGTATTTTAGGGAAGGGGAGAAGGGAGGGAGAAAACATTGAAACTCAAAATCCTATAACCGTGAATGTTGAAAACTGAAAATAAATTTTAACAAATAAACATGATTGCTAGTCTTTTCCCCTTCTCTTATGGAGCAGTGGGACCTGAACAGCTTCTGGCTTTCAGAAACTGCATCATTCTGCTGATTTTTCCATAGACACCAAGAGCCACACTGCATAAATTCATAAAGGGTGTCCTTACCTAAAGCTACAGAGAGCCCGGAAATAGCCATATAAGCATAGGCAAATGTACTTGTTTGCATGCCTCCCTGTTTGCAATCAGTAGAGAATAATTGATGATAGTACAGATTGCGGCAACTGGGTCTTTGCCCCAGGGCAGCATCTTTCAAGGAATTATCTGTCTCCTTCTACATCTCTAATTCTGTCCTTCAATTTTCTTCCCCACCTCCAGTGCTCCATCTACAGCAGCAGTTCTCTTTAGTCTCCCTTGTTAAGTCCTGGCTACATGTGAGATGATTTTCCCATGTACCATATGCTTTAAATCACAGACCTTGTCAAGTTTTCTTTGAGGTCAAACAATGTTGTTCCCCTGTGTTAGACATAGCAAATTCAGTCTAAAAGACAACATTTTTTCAGGCAGCGGTGGATGCACTGTGCCTGAGATAGAACAGAATGAGGTGACGTCAGTTCATGAGTCTGTGGCAAGATAGCCCTAGATGAATCAGCTAAAGATATTTCAACACTTCAATACGTCAAGAATCTGTGATTTTGACAGTGTGGGTGCTCTCTGTGATGCTAAGAAGTGGGAAAACTGAGCAGAAAGGTAGAACTTGGGCCACAGTCACAGAGGAACAATTCTTTCAAGACTCAGACTCTCCTTGGGATTTTCTAGCCTGTCTTCAAATATGATACACAGTTCTGTTCACTTCTTGTCTCCTTGGAGGATAATCTTTGACATGATAGAATGTAAGGCCAGAAACCAGAATGCTTCTTGAAGAAACAAATAGCCTTGTAGCTAATAGATTATTTTTCATTGAGGTTCAGAAGAAGGGATAGAAGATGGGGCTGGATGTTCCTTCCTTCATGTAAAATTGTACAGGTCTTAACAACCTCTTAGAATAACTACCCTCACCTGCAACTTTCATGTTTTTGTTGATTCTCCCAGTCTCTCAAGTTCATAGGCTTGATATCATCTTCCCTTTCTTTTAGCTATTCATTCAATCAGTTCCCAAGTTTCATCACAATCTCTCTACTATTTAGTCCCTAATCTCAACTCTTGGTACAGGCTTGGCTCAGGCTCTCATCTCTTCTTACCTAATATAATAGGCTCTTAAGTAATCTTTTTGCCTCTAGCCTCTCCCTTCTGCAATCCAACCTTTACACTACTACTTAAATAACTATACTAATGTACCACCAACTCCATTCAATTCAACTCATTGAGCATTTACAGTTTATCACAGTGCCTTGGCACACAGTGGATGCTTAGTAAATATTGATTGATTGATTTAGTGCCTACTATGTGAGAAGTTCTGTGTTAGGGCTGAGGAGAAACAGAAGGTATCCAGATAAGCAAATGCAAATTATGTACAAAGCAACACGAGGTAATTGTGTGGGAGATGCTAGTAGATCATTGTGGAATTGGGAAAGACATCTTATTGGAGGTGGTACTTGAAATGAGCATTGAAAGGTGCTACAAGATCATATGGACCAAAAGCATTCCAAAAATGGTTACAGCTAGTACAAAGACTCCAAAAAACAGGAAATAGAATAGTTCAAAGTTAATGGACCAATTTGGCTAGAATGTAGAATGTACAGGGAGGGGGAAGAATGGGCAATCAGTCTAGAAAGATTTTTGGAGCAGATTTTGGAGGGCCTTAAATGATCGAGGATTTTGTTTTTTATGTTACAGACAGTAGGAATGCACTGAAGCTTGTTAAGTATAGGAGGGACAAGATCACAACCTTGCTTTAGAAATTCTTATTTGGCAACTGTGTGGAAGACTGTGGAAAGAAAAGGCCCAAAGCAAGGAAATCAATTGAGAAGACTACTTCAATAGTGGTGTGCTGATAGATTATTCATCAATGAGGTCCAGGAGAGGAGAAGGAAGGTGAGGTTGTATGCTCCTTCCTGCATGTAATGATATATGTGATTTATCATCCCCTTAGAGAAATGATTGGAGCCAGTTCCAATTGGCTCCTGAGATAAATGTTCATTTTTTTAGTGTGAGCATTTATACCTTGGAAGCTGGCAAATGTTACGAATCAGAGCTTGATTGTTTTTTATTGTTTAGACTTATGAAAGTGATAAAATTTTGATAAGGTAGATTAAATTTATAAGTGTGTCATGGATACATTTTTTCTGGAGAATTGGTTATTAACGATTACTGACTGAAAAGGAAGGGACAGACTGAAATATGTTGTGTAGACTTGTTTGTCCTTTGTTCCTAAAGAGGACTATTGTGTCTGGAAGGTAATGCCATGACTTGCTAGTGAATTGGATTTAAGTGAAGGACAGCTGTGCAAAGACATCAGCTTCATTTTCTCCTATAAAGCTATCTGGGTCCAGTGGCAAGATATAAATCAGGATGACTGGAGATGGCCCCTGTGTGGACTTAACAACTGGTTAGATGTAAAAGATGAATGAGGGTGAAAAGTCAAAGATTACTTCTAGAATGAGGGAAGAATGGTTCTGCTTTTGATAGAATGAGTGACTAGGAGGAGGGTACATTTAGAGGAAAAGAGAAAAGTTTTAGTTATGTTGGCTTTGAGATGCCTGTCATAAATTTGGGTAGGGATGTCTATCAGATAGTTGGCCGTGAAGGACTAGAGTTAAGAGGAGAGATGAAGGCTGGCATAAAAGATGAGTTATCATCTGTAGAGAGATGATAGTTAAACCTATGATGGATAATGAGATAATCAATGGAGACTATAGAGAAAAGAGGAGACCAGAGTAGTACCTTGGACAGCACCATTGATGAATAGGAGGTGGGGCATGGATAATCCAGTAAAGGAGACTGAAAAGGAGCAGCTTAACAGGTAGGAGGAATACTGTTATAAAGCAGTGTCATGAAAACTTAGGAAGGAGAGAATATCCAGGAGGAGAGAATGGTCAACAATGTCAAAAGTTGCAGAGTTAAAGAAGAATGTGGACTGAGAAAAAGCCATTGGAGTTAGCAATAAAAAGATGATTATCAACCTTAGGGAGAGAAGATTAATGTGGTGGAGTGAAAAATATGGTTAGAATCAAGATCGTAAGGAGTTTAGAAGTGAGTTTTAGAGGTGAGAAATTGGGTCAATGAGTATAAAAATGCTTTTTCCTTCCTAGGAGTTTGTCTGTGAAAGGAAGGAGCACTATTGGTGAATAGCTTGAGGGATGGAAGGATCATGTAAAAGTTTTCAAGGTTAAGGCAAACCTGGGCATGTTTGTGGGCACCTGCAAAGAGAGAGGGAAGGGAGAGACTAAAAATTAGGGAGAGAGAAGGGATGATTGAAGGGACAAACTTCTGAGGAGACCAGAAGGAATGAAATCAAGGAAAAAAGTAAAAGGGTTGTGCAAAAGGAATGGACACCTTTTCTTAAAGTGGAGCAAAGGAAGAGAGAATAGGGCATGCTAATGAGATTTGAAATGTGTAATTGGAGAGAAGGAAGACCTTGAGAGATTTAGGGGAAGAGGTTGTAGGTGGCTTGAAGAGAGAAGAGAAGGACTGGAATTTCAGAGTATAATAGGAAATATAAAGAAAGTCAATCAAGAAAGAGTATAAGGACTGAAGTATATCAGTGAGGATGTTGTTGAGATTGGGTAATATGTATATGTGTGTGTGTGTGTGTGTGTGTGTGTGTGTGTGTGTGTCTGTGTGTGTGTGAATGTATGTATGTGTGTATACATATATATGCACACAATTTACATATATATACATATGTATGTATACATGTGTTTTATCTATATTCCCAGTTTGTACAGTTGTATGACATTCTCTTGTGGCATTCATGAGCACACAAATAGAAATGGAGAAGGCAGATAAAAAGCACAATCCCGAGATGTGAAGGAATGAGAGGCAAAAAGACAAAGTAAGTGGTTCAAAAGTGAAGGACAGTGCAAAGTGGAACTGGTTAACTCTAGGGTCACAATTTTGAGGCCAGAGCAGGGGTGATAGATGGGGCAAACACGTATAGGGGACTGGAAGTTGAAGTAAGAACTGAAAATAGGTTTAGAATGGATAAGTGAGGAAAAATGAAAAGTGGAAGGATAGGAAGTTAGGGTCAGATAATTTCAGAGTTATAGGTGGAGATATGTAACACTGATAAGAGTGATGATAAGATGAAAGGGATGGCCGTCCCTCTCTGTGTGTGACTGAAATGAAGTGGAAGTGCCAGTGAGAGAAGTTAACCATGTTAATTCTGATCACCATTAGACAGGAGTTGAACCCAGGACCACTAATTCCAGAGCCAGTAGTTATTCACTAGGTTTTGCTGCTACTATCTCCTAAGGCAGCACTGCACAGAATCAAACATTTTACCCTATTTTTATTCTTCTCATGATCTGACCTCTCCAATACCTAAGACTGGTAGGGCTCCTGTCTCTGCTTGGTTTTTCTCCTGTATCTGACAGCTAGAATTGAATATATCCCAGTGTCTGTTACTCAATACCAAGCAGATGAAAAGTCATTCCCCTGTCACCAGGGCTCTCAATTTGTGACTCTCTACTACCCTAAATTAAGCTGTATTCACTATGATGCCTCCTAGATATTTTATACTTTTTTGGGCTAGTTAACTTTTCCCATCCCATTTCTTTTGAGATGGAGGTGGCTCCTCCAAGTCCTGTAGCTTCAGGGTTTTCTTTTGCCAGAGCCTACCATTTGCTCAGGAAGGAATCATCCCACTGTACTCTGTCCAGGTCACACTACACCTGGAGCAATGTGTTCAATTCTGGGTGATGCATTTCGTGAAGGACATCGACAAGATAGATTACAACCATGATGATAAAAGGACCAGATAATACGTTACAGGAGACTTATTTGAAAGAACTTAGGGTATTTAGCCTAGAGAAGAAAATTAGAGGAATGGTTCTGCCATTTACTACCTTCATGACCCTGGGAAAACCACTTAAACTCTATGGACTTTATTTCCACCATCTGTAAAATGTAGGAATTAGAGAAAATTACTTCTGAGGTATATTTATATTTATGATCCTATGACATGACATCTATCTTTGAGAATTTAAAAGACTGCCTTTTGGAAGAGGAACAATATGATCTGATAAGTATTTAAATGCCTATTTTGTGTCAGGCACTGCTAGAGCTTGGGAATAGAAATAAGAAATAGAAAGACAGCTCTTGTCTACAAAGACCTTATAATCTAATGGGGGAATAGAATATGAAAAAGGAAGATGAAAAGAGGGGAAACAGGGATTACCTGCTTAAAAGGCATTAGCATGATGATGATGGTGATGATGGTGGTGATGGTGATGGTGGTGGTGGTGGTGGTGGTAGTAATGGTGGTGGTGGTGGTGGTGGTGGTGATGGCAAATAAATTGTAAATTCCTTGAGAACAGAAACAGTCTTTCATTTTTTTTTTGTATCCCCATTGCTTAGCACGGTGACTGGCACATAGCACTGCTTTATAAATATTAATTGCTTAATTGACGATCTAGGCAAAACCAAGCAGTGAAACTGGTGGTAAAAGAGGAAGGATTATATTTGTCCTACTTGGTCCCAAAGCACAGGTTTAGGAGCAATAGGACGAAGCTACAGAAAGGCACATTTAGGTTTCCTATCTGGAAAATCTTCCTAACAATGAAGCTTATTTGAAAGCAGAACAGACTTCTTTAGGAGTTTTCTTTCACTAGAGAGAGTCAAGAGCAAGTCTGTTGGGAATACCATAGAGGGGATACTTTTCAGGTACCTTATGGTGCTTGCTGTACCCAAAGCCCATCTTAAAAAAAATTAAATGTGAATCCTGTGACACCATGATTTCAGAAGAATCACAGTTAAAGGTTAGCTTGCGCAAGTCATTTAACCTCATTGCCTCAGTTTCTTCAACTGTAAAGTGAGGATAATAACAGTATCTACTTTTCTGGGTTGATGTAAGGATCAAATGAGATAATAATTATAAAGTGCTTCAGGGGTGGGGAACCTCTGGTCTTTAGGTCACATGTGCTCTTCTAGGTCCTTGGGCGCAACCTTTTTGACTGAGTCCAAGTTTTACAGAACAAATCCTTTTATTAAGAGGGTTTGTTCTGTGAAGTTTGGATTCAGTCAAAGGGCAGAACTTGAGGACCTATAGGGCCACATGTGGCCTGGAGACTGCAGGTTTCCCACCCTTGCTAGTGCCTGGGACATAATGTACACTTAATAAATGGTTGTTTGCCTTCTCTTCCCCAAAGGAAAACAGAAAGCTGCATGGAGGTGGGGGAGGGTAGAGTAATTACACTGCAGCAAAGTGGAATACCTGATATGAAGGACATGGATGATTGAAAAAGGAAGTTGCCCAGTCAGATTCCCCAGAGCAGGAGGTGACAGATAGAAAGACTGGTCACTACAATGGTATCTATTAAATATTAAAGGAACCAGAGAAAGGCCTCCAACATGGTGGCTAAATCCTCCACTGAGGATTTATATGGAAGGCTTGGATGAGAACTGCACAGGATAAGAAGGTACAGGTTAGGATCTGCATGGGTGGAGAGAGCGCCTATGTCTGTGAGATCACAGACTCATCTATATATCAGCATTATTAAGTGTAATTAGTATTAATAATAAACACTTACTGAATTGAATTACTAAAGACAAAGTATCTTATTTGGAATAAACAAATGAAGAAGCATGTGAGAATCCTGGCTATTTTCCTTAGTACCTCTGGGTCTTGGTTTTCTTATCTGAATGGCCCAAATTATACAATTATTAAGGGGCAAAGGGGGAAATGAGGGCCAGTCTTCTGATGCCAGGTCCAACACTCTTTCTACTATACTAGGCTTCCTTCCTAGGCCCCAGCCAGGTGCGGTGGTACAGAGAGAAGAGTGATGGATTGACAGTCAGAAGACCTAGGTTCAAATCCCACCTTTTCCATTTCCTGCCTGTATGACCTTAAGCAATTCATCTAACTTCTCTTTTCTTCAGTATCCTCCTCTTGAAAAGTGGGAAGGGGGTGGAATATGATCTCTAAAGTTCTTCTAGCACTGACTTTATACCAAGATTGTGTTGGTCAACTCAGATCAACTGATTGTTAAATTTTCAACGTGAACCTTGGAAATTGGAAAACACTAAAATCTGGGTTTGAGAAATTGTTTTGTTGTCTGTCTATAGACTTAAAACAAGGAGTAGAATAAATGTTAATAATCCAGATTAAACTTAAAAGTATTTCACTGGTACTTTTTTTTTATTTTTGGAGAGCTGGTCATTAAATATTTACACCCCTGCCTATGACTCTATGATCTTAGTAATTAGAATGCTAAGTAATTAGAGAGGTGGGAAGAATAAAGATCTCTTTACTCTTGAGACATGAGTGTTGACTGGAGTTGAATGTAAACAATTATAACCAAGTTTGGCTTATTTGGGAATTCTTAGTAGAGATTTTAAGGAAGGACAAGACATGATTTAGAAGCAAGTTGTATAAATGCTCTAGGTAGTATTGATCCCATATTTGCACTTTGGGGCAATGGGTGTGTGTAAGATGTTAATTAAGATTGTCTTTTTAATAGTGATGGTTAACATTTATACAGCACTTGACACCTATTATTTCACTTGATTTTCAAAAACAACCCTAGAAGGTAATCCAGATTTTATGTTTCTTAGTATTACAGATGAGAAAATTGAAGCTCAAGGAGTTTATACTACTGACCCCTGGTCACTCAGCTAATAAATGTGAGACACGAGAGACCATGGCAGATCTCTCGATTTCAAGTCCAGCCCTCTCAATTTTAATGCATCATCTCTCAAACAGAGATTGTCTGCTTAGAATAAAGATTAATACAGCTGCCACACTGAGAGCTAATCCAATAATGGCTATTCACAAAAAATTAAGGTTAGACCATGTCATCTTGTTCCAAGCTCCTCAAACTAAATTATCAAAGGGACTTGAAACAGATTGACAGAATCCATGAATTCTGATACGAGAAGATAAGATATTGCTGTAGTAAAGTTGGATTGGGAAAATTTGGGGACAAAATGAAGAGAATTGAGTTTCATTTTTATGTCCCCAAAATTTCTATTGTTATAGGTATTTTGATAAATTATTTTACATTTCATATTTTAGAGCAGCAGTTCTCAACCTGTGGGTTGTGTTCAATTTAAATACATCCTGCATATCAGATATTTACATTACAATTCATAACAGTAGCCAAATGACAGTTATGAAGTAGCAATGAAAATAATTTTATGATTGGGGCTCACCACAACATGAGGAATTGTATAAGGGTTGCAGCATTAGGAAGGTTGAGAACCACTGTTTTAGAGGCTTGCTAGAGAGCCCAGTAGACAGAACCCTGGACCCGAAGTCAGGAGGACTAGAGTTCAAATTTAGCCTCAAACACTTACTAACTGTGTGACCCTGGGAAAGTCATTTTATCTCTATCTACTCAGTTTCCTCATCTGTAAAATCAAAATAATAAAAGCACCTGCTACTCAGAGTTGTCATAAAGATCAAATGAGGTGATGTTTGTAAAGCACTTGGAGAACTTTGAAGTATTATGTCAATACTATTAACTATTATTATAACTATTATTATGGTTTGGTGGAAAGAACAGGAAATTTGGAATCAAGAGAGGGCTGTATTTAAGTCCTGCCTCTGACCTTTACTAGATGGTAGCCATGGGCAAATTGGTTTACATTTTTGAGTCTCAGTTTCTTCCACTGTCAGGTGTGGGTAATAATATCTACAGTTCTTCCCTCACAAGGTCATTATGGGGATCAGATGAGATAGCCCATATGAAGTGTTTTGTCAAACTTTAGGCACTGTATACATGTGTAGTGTGATGAATGGGATAACAATAGCTACCATTTTAAGGTTTGCAAAGCGCTTCATGCATGTGACTTTAATTGACCCTCACAACGATCCTGTGAGGTTTATACTATTGTTAACCTTGTTTTTCAGATGAGAAAACTGGACTCTACATGAGCTCAGCATAGTCAGTTGGGAAGATTCATACTCAAGTCACCACCATTGACAATGGACAGAAACAAAGAGGAAGCATACAGCACCCACCCCGAAGGTACTTTTAAGTTCTGCAAAACTCGTTCCTCAAAACAACTCTGTGAAGCAGGAAGTCTAAGTACTATATCTAGTAACAAGTGTTATAAAAAGAAATTCCATTTGGAACCATGTGCCTCTTTTATAAAAGGAAAAAAAGGAAGGAATCACAGCAACATTCAAGTTAGGGAAAGAATGTTACTGGGAGTTGGAAGCTCGGGGGCCTAATCACAGATTTGTCACCAAATTAGCTCTATAAGTCAACTGCCCTCCCTGGTATTTGGTTTCCCCATATGTCAAAATGAGGACAGTGCTTAAAATTGGACACAGTACTTCAGACGCGGTTTGAGTATGCCTAGAGCACATGCAAATAGACAAGTATCCCTGAGGCTTCACAGTGACTATAGAAAATCACAGATTAAAATCATCTATGTTGTGTTACACTTTTATTTATTTTATTCCCATTTATATTTTAATCTGACTCTAGCCTCACCAGGGAGTTTTATGGACCACAAGTTTCACATTTGGTGACCTAAATGATCATAAGATCAGAGATTTCTAGATGAAGAGGACTTTAAAGACCATAAAATTCAAGGAAACTGAGGCAGAAGGGATAAGTGGTTTTTGTAAGTCTCTCCCTACTCTAAACATGTGATGATTATATAAATTCATATTTCCTTGCTTGACATAAAGTTTGTGGTCATGGACCTGGACTAACTAACAAGAATAGATGAATTAAGTCAAATCATTTTGTCTCTATGGTGCTATCCGCTAAGGGGCATATGAGGAAATTATTTTTACCAGAGCGTTAAGGACTATCTTCCTCAATTGGAAAGAGTTCCTGCATTTCCTGGAATGGTCATTTGAACTGGTTAAATGTAAGGCTCTTGAGGTCAGGGACTATTATGCCTTTTGACCTGTTATCACCAGCACTGAGGACTCATCCTTAAATATAGTAGATTCCCAATGAATTGGCATTGAGTTGGATCGCATTGACAGATGAAGAAACTGAAACTCAGAAAGTTTATAAGTTGCCTATGGTCATCCTGTTAATAGAAGTTTGTGTTAGAATTTGAACTTAGGGTTCTAGGTCTCAAGTCCAGAACACCTTCCATTATACCACAGTTAGTCTGTGCAGAAGAAGTCTTGGCTTTCTGTGCCTCCAAAACAACAAGGAAAATATCAGCTAATTAACATGCAATAACAGCATCACAGTGCTGTTTATCATGCCTAACAGTGTTATGTCTCCAAGCCCAGTCATTTTCCTGTTGGCCGCCTGCTAAACCTATTTCAGGGCAGATGGAAAATTTGAAAGACGTTTCCAGCCATTAAGCCGGGTATAAATCTTTCAAAATTGCATATAAATACATGATATATTCTATTAACATTTTTTTAAATTAATGGTCATGCAATTTCCTGATTAAAACAGAAACAATTTATCACACTGTGGTGTTTCTTCGAACAGATAATTATGTTTGCAAAGACTGTAATACCTACTTTGAGGCCCTATTTTTTTTACTCCAACTTCCGAGTCAGATTGAGGTTGACATTTACATATGAAGACCCTCTCCAGTTGTCATCCCTCACCCCTACCCTAACTGATATTTCTGGCTTGTTTCATTCTAGATATTAATAGCTCACATTTATATAATGCTTTCTATTTCATTTTCAGAACATTTTCCTGCCAAAAATCCTATGGGGTGGGGAGCAGAAGTATTATTATCCCCATTTTTTTGGAGGGGGGAAGGTAAGGCAATTGGGGTTAAGTGATTTACCCAAGGTCACACAGCTAGTAAGTGTATCAAGTGTCTGAGGCTGGATTTGAACTCAGATCCTCCTGACTCCAGGACTGGTGCTCTATTCACTGTACCACCTAGATGCCAAATAATTCCCATTTTAAAGAATTAGAAACATAGGCACAGAAATTACAAGTTACTTTCCCACAGAAAAAGTTTACTTCATTGCTTAGTTGTGGAACAAGAACATAAAACTGGTTCTGGTTCCCAATCAGTCAATCAATTAGTCAGTAAACATTTATCAAGTTCCTACTATGTGCCAGGCATTGTGCTACCTATTGGAAATAGAGAAAAAGGCAAAAGATAGTCCCTGCGCTCAAGGAATTCACAGTCTAATGGAGACAGCAAAAAACCAGATAGAATGAACGGGTCGGGGGAAATATAGTGAGTATAATTTTAGACATAATGAGTTTTGGATGCCTACTGCACATCTAGTTTGAGACTGGAAGTCAACGGTGAGGTTGTGACAAGATAGGTAGATCTGAGAATCAACAGCATAGAGAGTGTAATTAAATCCATGAGAACTGATGAGATCCCCATGTAAAATCATATAGAGGCAGAAGAGAAGAGGAAACAAGACAGGACACCTATGGTCAGAAGGTATGATTTGTAAGAGGATCCAGTGAAGGAGACGGAGAGGCAGTAGTCAGATAGGTACAAGGAGAACCAGAACAGAGTGGTTTCCTGAAAACATAGACAGAAGAGAGTGTCAAGCAGAAGTAGGTGATCACTGTGACAGGAGAATGAGGTTTGAGAAAAGGCCACTGGACTGACAACAAAGATCATTGGTAACTTTGGAGAGAGTAGTTTTGGTAGAACAGGAAAGTCAGAAGACAAACTATAAGGGGTTAAGAGAATGCAAGGAGAGGAAGGGGAGGCACCTACTATAGATGGCCTTTTCAAGGAATTCAGCCACAAGGACAAAAGAGATACAGTATGATGGCCAGGATGGGAGGATCAAGTGAGTTTTTTTTGTTTTTTTGTCTGTTTTTCACAATAGGTGAGACATGGGACATGTTTGTAGGCTGTAGTGAAGGATCCAGCAGAGAAGGAAAGATTGAAGATCAGTGAGAGAGCAAGTTGACAGAGGAGTCAAACTGTAGGAGAAGACAGGAAAGGATAGGATCACTTGAGCTGGTAGAGGGGTCAGTTTTGGTAAGGAGTAAGGCTGTCTCATCATGGGAGACAGGGGTGAAGGAGGAGATTGTGTCAGAAGGCATTTGAGTGATAGGAGGTGAGGGTGAAGGAAGAAGAGCAAGCTTATGGCAAATGGCTTCAATTTTTACTGTAAATTATGAGGCAAGACTCTTAGCTGAGAGGGTGGGAGTAGGGAGAGTCTTGGGAGGTTTTAAGAGATAGAAAAAGATTTGGAAGAGGCAATAGGGAAAGTGGGATAGTGAGTTTATAAGGGAAGTATACTAGGATTGCCTAGCAGTGATGATGGCCTAATTGGGATTATATAGCATAAATTTGTAGTGGACCCAGTCAGAATGGTTGAATAATTTTTTCCATCTTCTTTCAGCAGCACGTGCATAGGAGCAAAGGTGATGAATGGCAGGAATGATCCAAGGCTGAGGCTTGTCAGGGTACAATAGGTGAAATGACAAAAGTCTAGAGATTTAAGAGAGGAGAACAGAGGCAGAACAGGTGCAGTGGATAGAGTACCAGGCCTAGAATCAAAAGGATGAGTTCAAATCTGGCTTCAGACATTAACTAGCTGTGGAATCCTGGACAAATCACTTAACCCCATCTGCTTTAGTTTCCTCATCTGTAAAATGATCTGGAGAAGGAAATGGCAAAACACTTCAATATCTTTGCCAAGAAAACCCCAAAGGGATCACAAAGAGACTGAAACAATTGAACAATGACAATAGTTGTTCAATTCAACAATATGCAGTTGAGTTGGTTCAAAGGAGTCAAAATGGGAAAAAGAGGAGAAAGTGACTAGTGCAGGAGAGATACCCAAGAAAGAACTGGAGGGTCAAGGGATTGAATTCATGATAGGGACAAAGAGTAGAGTTTGGTAAGGGAAAACAGTGGGAGAAGAGGGAGGATTATGGTCAGATAAGGATTTCAGAATTCTTGAAAGTGGAGGTGGTACATTTGTTGGTAATAGGAAGATTAAATAAATGTATATGTATGGCTGAGGTGGGGTAGAGGAGTAGGCTATGGGAAATGAGTAGGTTAAGGAATGTTAGAGGGAAAATCCATATGTATGTTGAAGTTTGTTGGTCTGAGGGCAGAAATTGGGAAGGAGAGAAAAATTGTGAGCCATATACTGGACACATTTAGGAAAGAAGGAGAGTGACCTGGAGATCTGTTGCTAATAGCTATCAGGATTTTAATTAAGTGATAGAGATGAATTTCATGAACCTCAAAGTAGGAGAGTGATGGATATGGGGAGAGAACTTGAAAGTGGCAATGGGAAGCAAGGAATATTCCAACTCCTTCAAATGGATCAGTGATCAGAGGAGAATGAATGAAGGTGCTTGTTTCCCTGTACCAAATTGCCTCCAGGTCAAATCTGGCTTTTTTTTTTTCTGAGCAAAGGTAAAACTATAGACATAAAGAAAAGTCTATTAATTCAAAAATATATTTATTAAGCACCTGTTATATGCAACATTCCCCAGATGATTGGATCTGCATTAGAAATTTCCAAATGATGGAATCTTAAAGTTTAAAGTGAACTTAGAAGTCATTTAATCCAACCCCAGTGTATTGGTTGAAACCCCTTTATAACATTGCTGATAAATTATCTTGCTGCCTCTAATTGAACTCAGTCAATGTTTGGAAGTTGGCTATTTCCCAAGGTGTCTCATTCTATTATTGGACATCTCTAATTATCAGGAAAATTTTCCTTAAATCCATCTTCCTCTGACTTCGGCTCATTAGTCCTAATTTTACCCTTTGGAGACAAGAATGATGATCCTACTTGAAATAACACAGTGCTTTGGATGCTGAAGGGCAGCTGCCATCTTTCTTCTAAATCTTCTCTTTTCCAGGTGAAATAATGATACTTCCTTCAGTCTCATAGTATCATAGCCTTATAGGTTTAGAGCTACAACTGATGTTAGAGGTCATGTATTCCAATTATTTTATTTTACAGAAAAGGAAACTGAGATTCAGAAGGGAGTGAAATGACTTGCCCAAGGTCATACAAGAAGTCAATGATAAAGGCAGGATTTGAACCCCATTGTTTGGACTCTTTCCAAGTTACTATGTTGCTTCAGTATGTCATGACTTCAAATCACCTTCTCTATCTTAGTCTCTGTTCTCCAGACATGCCCAGTTATTAAATGTTCCTCCTAAAATGTGCTGACATCCTTATATTTCTGCAACTTTTCCTCTCTGACTGAATAATACTTGGAGCAGTAAAAGCCTCATAGGGCTATTGTAGGCAAAGCCTTTGTAAACTTTAAAATACTATATATAGTCAGGCTTTCCCATGTACCTTTCACGTTACTAGAGCATGTGAGCTTTCTGAAGACAAAGATGTCAGCTCAATCTTAATCTCTCTTTGTGACTCCCTTAGCTCCTAGCACTTTGCTCTTCACACAGTAGATGCCTAATAAATGTTTATGGAATGAATGACTGTGAAAGTGAAGCATTGGGAAAAATGACTTGAACTAATTCACTTTGGTTTCATAGGCAGTAAAATCTGTTGCTATTCAGTTGTTTTCTGTCATGTCTGATTCTTCATGAGCCCATCTGGTTTTCTTAGGAGGAATACTGTAGTGGTTTGCTATTTCCTTCTCTAGTTCATTTTACAGATGATGAAACTGAGACAAATAGGATTAAGTGACTTGCCCAGGGTCACACAGCTAGTAAGTATCTAAAGCCAGATTTGAACTCAGGAAGATGATACTTCCTGATTCCAGGTCTGGCACCCTGTTCATTATGCACTATGCACTATAGCCCAGCCAAGAAATTAAAGTGGTCTTTTAAAAGCCTTCTAGATAATGAGAGACATTGCAAGATTGAATAGCTTCAACTACTGGAATAAAAATTATTTTACAAAAACTGCTAGGGAAGTTAGTAAATATCCAGAGTTGGATTTGAACTTTGTCATCCTGACTCTAAGACTAGTGCCATTCTTACAGGGCAACAAATTGGCCCTGTGGATAGTGTTGGACCTGGAGTCAGGAAGACCTGAGTTCTAATCCAACCTCAGACACTTAGTCGTTGTGTGACCTAGGACAAGTCACTTAACCCTGTTTGCCTCAGTTCCATCATTTGTAAAAATGAGCTGGAGAAAGAAATGGCAAACTGCTCTAGTATCTTTGCCAAGAAAACCTCAAACTGGGTAACGAAGAATTACACATGACTGAAAACAACTGAATGATTCTCCCTACAGCAGAGTGATTCTATATTAAAAGAATGACCATCAGATTTTTTTTTAGTTATTCAAGTTATTGGGCCCAACTGTGTGTGCTGCTCATAATCTAGGTCAGGAGCCCATGGACTTGTACCATTGGGAAGGCTCGATACAGAAACAATGCTATATGTTGAATAGAACATGCAATTGAACCTCTGAGTTCTAGGTCTTTCTCAGTTGCTATCTCAGGGTGTGACTTTGTGTAACTTCTTTGTCATTCAGAGGTATGCTGGCTGAGGAAACTCAATTATAAAATTAAGCTTTTATCTCAGAAAATCAGCAAATGATACAAAGCAGGACTTAAGACGATATAAAAAAATTAATAATATGGATTTAAAAAATCTTGTGTGAACTTAACTTCTCTTTCGTAGAGAATCACCACACCCCTGCCTCTTGGCTTCCTCTATCACTTCAGTAAAAAGTAGAAGGGTTTTGTACATACAAAAAGAAGGGCTTGGATTAGATGATCTCATAGATTTTGTTAGAGTTCTAACACTGAGATTTTTTTTTTCCATTTCTAAGTCATGTTGCAAAGAATTCAGGATAGAATTCTTGTGTGGGTTTTTAAAATAACTCTCAGTTATTTGAAATATCCACTTATGTGAAATATATTTAGTTCCAGGCCATTCAGGGACAAGAGAATTTATTGTAGATTAATGGACTTGTTGGTCCTAAATTATTATGGAAAGAGGAGCCTTTCCAAAGTAGAAAGGATTTGAAAGTGAAGACTGATTATTTGTTACCAGTTGGCCAGCTTCACAATACTCTATCCAATTCTATAATTCCACTCAACAAATAGTTATTAAAACCCAAATACGTCCAAAATGAGATGGATAGATAGTATCATGGAAACTTCGCACATGAATGTGGACAAACTTGGAGAGATTCTGGAGTATAGAAAGACCTGGTGTGCTACAGTCTGTGGGGTCATGAAGGATCAGACATGGCTGAACTACAACTTATGTAAGATAGAAAATTAAACCTTGGGAATATACAAAAATTTTTTTTAAATCCCTGCCCCCAGGAACTTACATTTTCTTAGGTAATACAAGATATGAACAGATAAATGAATTTAATGTCTTCTGTCAAGGGGTACAAATGTTATAGATTTGCATTGACTTCTGGGATTGTATAGTATTTGCCTTATTTTCTAAGGTGGGGCAACATCCTAAGGTTTGGGACTGGGCTGAAATTAAGAGGAGAACCATGAAAGGAGAGAGTGTATATAGAGAGGACAGAAATGGTGGTATTCTCTCCTCTCCCACCACCATACACACACACACACACACACACACACACACACACACACACACACACACACACACACACACACAAGCAGAGGAACCATAGGAGTAGTGGTAGTAATATATGCAGTTTGCCTTCTCAAACCCACACTCCTGCTGGGACCTGGGAGGGTTGAAATCTAAAGCATCAAGCAGCATGGTATGAGTGTTTTTGCCTTTTGCTTGTTTGTGAATTCTTAATGAAAGATACTTAGAAGGTCTGGGGGTGGGGGGGGGAAGGAGGTCCTGGGAGGTCTTTCCCTCTCCTGTTGCCTTATTTCACATGATTGGGACTGACACCAGCTTCTAAGTTTTTTATTCTGTGAATGACTGCATCTCAGTGATCAAACACTGTTTCTCAGAAATAGCTGTGATTGATCTTGGCTTTTGCATTTTCTGTGCCCCTTTGTTGAAAGCATAAGGGCAAAGCACATCTCTGAAAGTCACACAGGAGAAGTGACCATTCCTAGTGCTGGGTTGGGATCCCAGCTCTCAGCCCATTGTTAGATAGTTTTCTCTCCAACTGGGGGTGTGATCATAAATAATTTATATGTTCTAAAGACAAAATTAGCATGAACTCAGGTTTTTAAAATTTACTTCATTGGATCAGAAGCCTACATAATGACCTCTAGATGTTACATAAATACGATATATTTTGAAGAGGGAAAGAATATTATAACTGGATTATGGAGGGGCAGGTAAGACTTCCCTTAGGGAATTTCACCTGACTTGAGCCTGGAAACAAGTTAGGGTTTATTAAGAAGTAAACCAGGTCAAGATGGCAGTGTAGAAGCAGGAGAACTCTGAGAGCTCCCCCCATAACCACCTCAAATATCTATAAAATATGACTCCAAACAAATTTTAGACCTCCAGAATCCACAAAAGTACAGAGAAACAAAGCTCCCACTGAAGGAAGCCTGGCAGGTGGGACAGGAAGGTCTCATCGCAGCCTGCTGGGAGCCAAGACCAGTTGCAGCTTCAGCCCCAGGGCCACCAGGACAAGCCACGGCTAGAGCACTTGGGAGACTGGATCACCAACAGCTTGGCAGTTTCCAGAATTATTAACCCATAAGAACCAAGGACAAAATGAAAGGTCAGTGGAACTCAGCTAAATTTGGGGGAGAAAAGCGGGTCTGACCATTTGCCCCCAGGGCAAGAAAGCAGCAGAAGCTGCAGCCCTGCAGCTGCCTCCACATGGCTACTTCAGAGCTCCCAGCCTGCAGATTGCAGGGAGGCCAAGCGATCATTCAGAGGCTAAGTGCTCTTGCATTAACCTACCTAGATCAGGATTGTGGTATTGGGTGGTGGTCCTGAGGTGTGTGATCAGTGAGCCAAATCTGGTAGGGGCTGCAGAGACAGTGGCCTCTTAATAGGTCCAGCAGCTGTGAAAACCCCAGCAATTTGGGACAAAGCTTTCCACTCTGGAAGCAGAGTTCCATAGAGCTAAAAAGTCAAGTAATTGACTGGCAACATGAGGAGGCAAAGGAAGCAAAGCAAACACAGCAACCCAACTTTAGATTCCTTCTTTGGGGACAAAAAGGATCAAAGCATGGATCAAGAGGAAGACACAGTCAGAACCCCAGCACCAAAAG
>CM053580.1:506941791-506965006 GCA_028627135.1 Pseudochirops cupreus
ATTTGCTTCCATTTGCTCCACTCTAATTCTGAAGGAATTATTCTCTTCAGAAAGCTTTTGAGATTCTTTTTCCATCTGGAAAATTCCACTTTTTAAGGCATTCTTCTCCTCATTGGTTTTTTGGGCCTCTTTTGCCATTTGAGTCAATCTATTTTTTAAGTTGTTATTTTCTTCATTCATGTTGTTGACTCTCTTTTCATGATTTTCTTGCATCATTCTCATTTCTCTTCCCAATTTTTCCTCCACTTCTCTTATTTGATTTTCAAAATCCTTCTTAAGCTGATCTATGGCTTGTAGGAAGTCTACATGTCTCTTGGAAGCTGTTGGTGTGGGAGTTCTGACTGTATTGTCTTCCTGCCATTCCATGCTTTGATCTTTTTTGTCCCCCAAGAAGGAATCTAGAGTTCTATTCCTGTTCTTACTTTGCTTCCTTTGCCTGCTCATGTTGCCAGTCAATTACTTGACTTTTTAGTTCTGTGGAACTCTGCTTCCAGAGGGGAAAGCTCTGTCCCAAATTACTGGGGTTTTCACAGCTGCCAAAGGTATTAGGAGGCTGCTGCAGCCCCCACCACTTTGGCTCACTGAAAACGCACTCCAGGACCACTACCCAAGACCGTGATCTGGAACTAGGCTGCTCAACATAAGAGCACTTAGCCTCTGAATGATTGCTTGGCCCCTGCTATCTGCAGGCTGGGAGCTTCTGAAGCAACCACATGGAAGTGGCTGCAGGGCCGCCATTTCTGCCGCTTCCTTGCCCTGGAGGCAGTTTGGCCAGACTGCTTTTCTCCCCCAAATTTAGCCAAGTTCCATTGACCTTTCACTTTGACCTTGTTTCTTATGGGTTGATAGTTCTGAAAACTGCCACAGCTGCCACTGATCCACTCTCCTGAATGTTCCAGCTGTGGCTTGTCCTGGCTGCCCCAGGGCCAAGGCACAGTTTCAGGCTGAACTGCTTTCGGCTGCCAGCATGCTGGGATGAGCCCTTCCTGCTGAGCTGCCTTCAGCAGGACATGTGTTTTTCTGTATTTTTGTGAGTTCTGGAGCCCTAAAATTTGTTTAGAGTCATATTTTATGGGTATTTGAGGTGGCTATGTTGGAGCTGCAGCATTTTCCTGCTTCTACACCACTATCTTGGCTCTGCCTCCAGAAAACACTTTTCTATCATATTTCAAGGTAGAAATTACTTATCTATCTATAGCCTTTTTGCTAATGGTAAACTCTTAGAAACCCAACAGTCCTAAAGTCTTTATTGTGTAAGCAGTAAGTAATGCTTGAGTGGAACCTTTTGAAGGATGACACAGGTTCAAATCCCACCATAGACACATACTATCTGTGTGACCCCCGGGCAAAAGCTTCACTTTCCTCTACTTCAGTGGTTCTCAACCTTCCTAATGCTGCAACCCTTTAATACTGTTCCTCATGTTGTGGTGATGCAAAATCATAAAATTATTTTTGTTGACACTTCATAACTGTAATTTTGCTACTCTTATGAATCGTAATGTAAATATCTGATATGCAGGATATATTTTCATTGTTACAAACTGAACATAACCCACAGGTTGAGAACTGCTGCTCTACTTCAGTTTCCTAGTCTATAAAATGGGCCACCTACCTGACAGGGTTGTTGTGACAATCAAAAGATTTAATATATTAAAACATTTGCAAATCTGAAATTACTATAGAAATGTGAGATATTATTAATATCATTTATCATTAGTATTATTATTATTGTTTTCAGATATGATAGGCAGTCTCTGCAAAAGCACAAAGGTGGTAAATAGTATGCCACATAGGAGAAACAGGAAACAGTCCAGGTTGAACTTTACAGTGTGTTCAGGAGGGGGTGACCTCTGGTCAAGGTCCCTTCCCCGCTGCCAAGGACTCTGGGCTTACACAGATCCAAGTGGGATCCTGAGACCTTATTAAGGGAGAAAAAGAATAAAGTGAAAAATGCCTACATTCCTACCAGAATACTAGTTTTACCTAAACTAAGTAGACTGAGATACAATTAAGCATCAATTAAATATAATTCTTCTTCAACTCTTTGAACATCCCCCCAACCCCTCAGTGACCAGAAGCATAATTTAGTACTCCAAAAATAACAATAATACAATTTTTGACTTGAATATAGGAGTGAAGTTGTCACTTCGTATCCTGGATAGATTTGACAGTTAACAGCTGGCCTTTAGCAGGTGTTTCCATTACGTGACCTAGGAGGTGTTTTTATAACCCATTAAACAATGAAGAAATTATAGGGCATTAACAGATTTCCCTTGAAGAGTTCCCAATGGGAAACAACATTTTCTTCATCATAGCATCACAAAATGTTAAAATTAGAAGGAATTTGGAGATCATGTAATCCAATACCATAAATTTATAGATAAATTGAGGCCCAGAGAGATGAAAATAATCACTCTCTTCCATCATGCCTCAAAGAATCAGTATTTCTGCTTCTTACTAAGGATAACCTCTCTCAGTAAACTTTATCTAAATTATCCTCCCTCCTGTAGGAACTTGGGCCATCAGTTATTCCCCCTTTCATGCATTTTACTTTTTTAAAAATTAAATTTTATTTTTCATTATAGAATTAAATTTTATCTATTTTCATTCAATAGAAATCTACCTCCTGTCTCATTGAGCAAAAAAGTAAAACAAAACCCTGGTAACAGACATGTATATTCAAGCAAAACAAATTCCCATATTCCTTGGCCATGTTCAGGCTAGGAGAAAGGATGGGGACAATTTCTTAATCTGCATCTGAATCTATCACCTCTATGAGAAAGTGGGTCACATGCTTCATCATGATTAATCCGGATTTGTGGTTGGTCATTGTATTGCTCAGAGTTCCTAAGTCTTCAAGGTTGTTTGTCTCTATATATATACTTTATATGTATATGTGTATATACATGTGTGTGTATGTGTATATATACATAGTTATCCTGTTTTGTGTTTTGTTGTTGTTGTTCAGTCGAGTCCAACTCTTTGTGATCACTGGAGTCATTTGCCATTTCCTCCTCCAGAAGATTAAGTAAATAGAGGTTAAGTGACTTGCCCAGGGTCACATAGCTAAGTAAAGGTCTGAGGTCAGATTTGAACTTAGGTCTTCCTAATCCCAGGTCCAGCACTCTATCCATTGAGCCACCTAGCAGCCCTGTTTCTGCTTACTCTGATCAATTCATGTAAGTCTTCCCAGGTTTCTCTGAAACTATCCCCTTCATTATTTCTTAAAGTGCAATAGTATTCTCAGTTTTTGAATGCAGAATTTATTTTGATTAGTATAGATTTTAGTGAACAAGAGGAAAGTAGGCCAAGGTCTGGACTACCAATCAGGGAAACTGGGTTCAAATCCTAGCTCTGCCACTTAGTAGCTGTGAAATATTTGACTTTTCTGCATTGGGACAGTTTCCTGAGCTGTGAAATGCGGGGGATGGGACCAGATAACCTCTGGGATGCCCTCTCTAGTAGTTCTATTAGGGCCTAGGCTATAATGATTCTATATGATTATTATTAATTACACTATAAATTGCATTATTACATTATTTCTGCCCTTTTAATCATGATGTACAACACCAGGTAATCCTTTTTTCCCCACCTCTCTAAGTAAGTTTTACCTATCCTTCAAAGGCGCAGCTAGGTGGTGCCATAGTGTATCAGGTTCCAGACCTGGAGTCAGGAAGACTCATCTTCTTGAGTTCAAATACGGCCTCAGGTACTTAATAGCTGCGTGAACCTGGGCAAGTCACTTCCCCTGTTTGTCTCAGTTTCCTCATCTGTAAAATGAGTTGGAGAAGGAAATGACAAACAGCTCCAGTAATTTTTACCAAGAAAATCCCAAAAGTCATGAAGAATCAGATCCAACTGAAAAACAATTAAATAGAATATCCCTCAAAACCTGGCTCAAATTCTTCTTCCATTGGAAAGGAGCCCTGCAGTCCACAGAAATTTCCCATGCCTGGATTTTTTAATGTCTATGTCAGTCATTTGGCACTTAGAATCACAAGCTACTGAAAAAAAGTTTCTTATGGATAAAATTATTTCTCTTAATAATCCTTTTAAAGTAAAGTACAATAGCAAAGGAGACAATCAACATCCAGCATGACACTTTGCTTTCTCTCTGTCTTTTGAAAAAGCCTCAGAGGTTTATTCTCAACCCTGTACTATTTTTCAAAGGAAGTATTTGCATGCCTTTTCATAATAAAATATGAGCATGTGTTTATACAGAAGTGGGGATATGTAAGTAGAACCTTCCTCTAAAATTTAGGGGAACAGAATTCTAGATTTAAAAAAAATAGTTAATGACAAATTCATACTTACAGTTCCTTGATAGTTATTTCTGGCTTATAGAAATGGTTTTAAAAATAGTTACAGATGTAACTGTTAGAGAAATTTCTTTTGGAAAAACTGTCAGGACAGTTTAACTGGTCCTATAAGACATGTTATTTGTTCATTCTCCGAATGTCTCTGTTCATTTGGCTGATAGGACAAATCCATCTATATTTGCTGTACTGATGGAATTTTAATATTTTGATTAAGCACAGAAGGGGCTATAGTCATATATCAAATTTCAATCTCTTTATCTTTTAAAACTCAAGTTGCTTTTTTTCCTTATTCAGTTCAGTCATTTGTCAGTTGTGTTTGACTCTTTATGACTCAATTTGGGGCTTACTTGGCAAAGATACTAGAGTGGTTTGCTATTTCATTTTCCAGTTAATTTTGCAGATGAGGAAACTGAGGTAAACAGGGTGAAGTGACTTCACACAGCTAGTAAGTGTCTGAGTCAAGATTTTAATTCATGAAAATGAATCTTCCTGATTCTAGCCTGGATACTCTATGCATTGCACCATCTACCTGCCCACTTTTTCTAATGGATACCACATATTTAATACTTTATTATGATGGTGGTAGAGAAAAAGAGGGGAGGTGTAGGGGACGTGCCCCTATTTTCCTTTAATTCTCTCTTCTTCTGTTTTCTGTTTTTCCCCCTCTTTCTCTTTCACCAGCAGGGGAGGTACAGAGATTACCCAGTGAGACACTCCACTAGAATAAACTGAATTGGAAAAATCTAACTAAGTTGTATGACAGGACATAACATTCTCCATATTTCCTCTGCTTCATACCACTCCAGCTCTGCCAGCTGTAACCTTCTGAACATGCTCCTTGTTACTGATGCTTACCCCCTCCACAATGATGCCTTCTGTCCTGAGAGCGCTCCACCCTCAATCTGAACCCCTAGGAAAACGGGGAGCCTACCTGAAGATATTTCTCAATTATTAACAAGCTCACATCTCAGCAGGCCCTCCTCATCCATCCCGCCCCATCTTGGATCATGTGCTCCTTCACAGCCACATAAATGACCCCCTTATTTTGTAGTTAAGAAAGCTGAGTCCCTGAGAGATTAAATTTTCAAATGTCACTCTAGTAATAAGTAGCTGAGTCAGGATTTGAATCCATATCCTCTCATCCTGGGTCTGGTGTTCCCCAATACTAGCACCTGATTCCTAATATTCCCACATTGTTTCAATCAACTGCTTAATGTTTTCTCCTGATGAAATAAACTTTTAAGGCTAGAATATTATCCACTATGACAAGTTAATGGGAGGTAGAAGGGAAAGAAAGGCTTTCCTGCTCAAACGATTCCTTCTAGTTAAGAACTGGCTGCCAATGATGTCTGTTGTCCACAAATTTCACATTATATTTTTATTCAACATTATCATTTCAAGGATCTGTTTTCACTCTCCCAACTCCATACCATGGATCATCCTTTTCATATCATCCAGCTATCCATACTATCAACCATGCTGCCATCCACCCTGATACCATCCCCTACATGACCAGACCTCCTAAGGCAAAGTCCTAGATAAAAATTCACTCAGTTTTGGAACCACTTGATTTAGGACTATGTTCTTTTGATTAGTGTCAGCAAAAACAAAAAGGGCCCACATCATTCTCAGATCCAAGTCCATGCTCTAAGTATCCTATTTGAATGTCTACTTAGGTCATTTCTTTGCCATCCTGTGACTTCCTGATCAAAGACACTGTTCTCTGACCACCACTTCCTTAAATATGCTAAAGCTTTCTACTAGCTCCTCCAGGACAGGAACTGTTTTACTTTTTATATCTATCTCCAGAATTTAGCAAGTAGTAAGCACAAAATGTTCTCTCCTGATTGCCCCTCCCCAACAATTTCCACATTCCCGGCAGCAGAAGGAGCAAGTGCTGTCTAGGTAAATCTGTAACTAGAAGTCAAGCTTTTTTCTACCTCTTCTGTTATGCATGTCTTTCCTTGAGCACAGGTGACTAAAAAAAATGATAATGAGATAGATGTCTCTAAGCTTGACAGCAACTCCATATTGAGGGCTCTTGGAATAGAGTTCTGGTTGTCCAGCAGGAGGGAAGATTTGAAACGATTTCTTGAAGAAATTGATGACCCCAAGCCATGCCCTACCTTACCAGAAAATATGGATTTTGAGTGAATTGCTTAGGTACTACAGATAAGGTAAAGATGGGATTCCCATTCCAAAAAAATGTTTATGTTTTTGTTTTTTTTTTTTTAGTGATCAATAACCTGCTAAAAGGGCGTTACCCAAATTGGGTCACAGAGTCAGACACTACTAAAAGGACTCAATAACAAATGTCATGCTTTAAGTACTAATTCATGCTTTTGAATTTTTTATGTGTTTAAAAGTATTTTGTGGTGAAGAAAACTAATATCTCTCTGATACTTGATCAATAGATTATATTATTATTATTATACTTTGAGTATCTTTCTAGAAGAACAAATTCCTTTTGGAGAAACACTAAACACAAACTATTTCTAAGTTTTGTCTTAGAGATTTTCCCAAGAATTCTACTCTGGGGTGGGGGTATAATGTGCCAGAGAGGATGGCCCTAGAAAGCCTGATCAGTCTCCCTGAGGGACATAAATCTGGTCCTTATAAATAAACCCAGAGCTAGACCTTAGGGTTGAGAAAAGGACACCTTCCCCCATCAACCTAGAACATGAATCTTTACATTCTATGCCATCTTCATTTGGCAAATGAAGAAACTGAGTCCCAGGGAAATTATATGACTTGCCAAAAGATAGTATCAGAGCCAGGATTCAAACTAAGGTCCTCTGATTCCCAAACAAACTTTCTTTCCTTTTCTTTCCTCCTCCAGCCTTCAGTGGAGAACAAGGAAATACTCCTTTTCAACTTCCTTCTCCCCCTTGATGGATATCTAAAATAGAGACTCAGAGAATATATGCTCAACAGACAAGGAGAGAAAATGATAGCAGTTGTTTCTCTGTTTAAGTTTAGTGGGGAGGGAGGTAGGAGGGGCTCTTCCTGTTGTTCAAGGCCAGTAGAGCCCCATCCGTCCTTATACCTTGTTATGAGGACCAAGGCAACAATAAAAGGCTTGCTTTGTATCCACAGAGTCTAAGTTGATAGGGACCAATAAAGAGCTGCTTCATCATTCCCAAGTGCTGAATAGAAACACATCTTTCCAGAAGTAGATTAGGATTCAGTAGGTCAGGGAGGCTCCTCTGATTCCTCCCATTATGCCAGTTTACGATCTGTTGGTATAGTCTTTCACATTTCAAGAGTCAATCCTAATCTCTGATAAGGCATCAAGGTAGGACTTTAGCAAGAGTTTATATAAGTATACTCCCCCCCCCCAAAAAAAAACCTTAATTGAAAAATACATATATGTGTGTGTATATATATATGTATATATGTATATGTGTGTGTGTATATATATACATATATAGATAGATATATAGATACAGATATATATACAGTTACTTCCCCCTCTTCTACCTTCCTCACTCATACAACACACATAGTAGAAGACACAGAATAGATAAATAGTAAATTAGGAGACCTGAGAGGATCTTATGAAGCAAAAGCAAGATCAGACTGCAAATGCCCATGGGATATTTCTGATGAGAGAGCTTGGGCAGTCATGATAATATTTAGGAAAAGACTCTTCACTTTACAAAAGAATTTCTAGGGAAGACAAGACTCAAAAAAAGTGTGATTATTGTTTTCAAGTCCTTAAAAGGTTGTCATGTGGGAGAGGATTAGATTTGTTCTCCCTCATCCCATAGAGCCAGGAACTGGAAGCAGTAAGTGGAGGTTGCCAAGAAGTAAATTAAGGCTTGATATAGGGGGGAAAAATTACCTAATGGAGCAATCCAAGAGTGTAATTGCTCACCTTAGAAGACAGTTGGTTCCCACTCACTGGAAGTCTTCAAGGGAAGGTTTTACAGTCTCTTGTTGGATGTATTATGGTAGAAATTTTGTCAGGCATGGGTTGGACTAGATGACTCTGAGATCTCCTTCAACTCTAAAATTATTCTGTGATTCACAAAAGGATTTATTTAAATAGTGAGTTCCCTTATTCAAATGGATTAGTGATTTAATCAAGTTTAAATTCCTTCCAGACATATAGATCACAACTCAACCATACCTCCCCAGTCTATGTGATTCTTGACCATGTATTGTGGAAAGTTCACTAGAGGAGTCAACCCTGCATACTGGAGACTTTTCTCTCTTTATCCTGACATGAGTATACCAGTGGAGTACTCTAGCTGGCCACCTGTCACCTTCACTCTCCCATGTGACCACTCCATCTTCTCTTCCTATCATACATTCATTGATGATATCTTTTACTACTGCTGTTAGGAGTTAATTGGTTGTGTTTTAATATTTATAAATTATGCAACCTACTCATACCCACCATGTCTTTCAATTGTCCTTTGTGATATTCAGTTTTAATCTTAGGAAATAATGACCTTATGCTTAAAATATGACTTAGTACATAAAAATTTGCCATATAGACAACATTTCAAGACTGTATCTAATGCATATTGCATGATGATTAACTGAGAATGACAGCTATTCTAAGCAATACAGTGATCCAGGACAATTCCAATGGACTCATGATGAAAAATATAACGTTATCTGCCTCCAGAGAAAGAACTGAAGGATTATGAATGCAGACCAAAGCACATTATTTTTCACTTTTTTGTATTTATTTTTCTTCCAGTCTCCTCCTTCTTTCAGAATATGACAAATATGGAAATGTTTTACATAATTATATATATATATAACCTATATCAAATTGCTTAACTCTGTTAGGGACAGAGAAAGTAAAAAAGGGAAGGAGGGAGAAAATTTGAAACTCAGAATTTTTTAAAAATCAATGGAAAAAATTCTACATTTAACTGGGGAGAAACATTAAAAATAAAGAATGTATTTATTGCAGATAATACCTACTCTGGGATAGTTCCCCAATTAGCACTCATTCTTGTACCCCAGAGGCTTCTAGGGGTAACCCCCACGAGTCTACTTCTGAGCACAATAATTTATGAGCCTCCACCTGTGTGTTTCCCATTAACTAGCAGTCAGTAGACCCAATTAGCTTTTTAATTTTTTTATTCTGTACTTAAACCACAAAAAGAATGATTCTACTTAAATGGCCAAGTACAAAAAAAGAGAATTATATATACAACTGTGAGGTTCCATTTCATGCTACTCGCTTTTTAAGAATTCCACATATAACTTTCAATACTGCCCCAGTTGTGTTTCCTTCTGAATACCCTACTGTTCATTTCTATGTATTTAAAAATAAATTTTAATAGCCCTTTTTTTTGCTAATTTTAGCAAATTATCCTTCTTTCCTCCACAAGCTCCCCCTCTTCCAATTAAAAACAAAGTGGGGGGATCTTTTGTATCAAGTAAGTATAGTCCAGCAAAATAAATACACAATGTGTTCAAATCCAGAAATCTCTATTTCTTTTGGTGCCCTGAATCCAACACTTCCCTGTCAGGAAGCAGGTAACATGATTCATTCTATGTCTTCAATAAACACTGCCAATATGTAGTACTACATAATAATATTTCATCACATTAATACATCATAATGTTCCCAATTATTCCCCACTTAGTAGATATTACCACCTCCTAATTTCTACATCAATTCTTTTTCTTTTTTTCTTTTAATTCCTCCTTCAATATTAGGAAATTTATTTGGATTGCATCTATTTCCTCTCCAATATTATGTTTATTCTTAACTACCCTCCTCCCCCATTCCACATTTCCCCACTGAATTCTTGCAGACATATAAATGTATGTGTGTTCAGCTCCTATTTGTCTGGTTGAGATTAGTGAGACTTATCTGATGTCTGCCACCTGCATGGTTGTATACACTCTTCTTCTCATGTACCTCAATTATGAGCAATAGCTAGTTCCATTCCCTTTTTCCTTCTTTCTACACTAATGCATTCCTTCCCTTTCCATTTTCCCTTAAAAATCCACAGAATAGAATCAATCTGTAGGCCCTCTATTTTTCTTATTTAACTCCCTTTAAAGACATTAAGTTTCTGAGGAGGCACTTATTTCTTCTCCTCCATTAAAATGATGGTACTGCATCATCACGTTTCTTCTAATTACTCAAATAAACGTACCTTTCTAGAATTCTCTAAACTCTTCCCTTTATATTTTCAAGTTCCTACTTAGTTCCAATCTTTTCAGCAGAAATGCTTGAAAGTCTTCTGTTTCATTAAGGTTATGTTTCCCCCCATATGCTCTGCCTCAAAAAAGGTAAATGATTAGTGCTTGTGAACCCTAAAAGCTCTCCTCTGAATTATAGGAGAAGTTTTCAGGCCTGTCATGATCCTGATTGTGGTTTCTTGGTACTTGAATGTCTTTATGGATGCTTACAATGCTTTGTTGTTTTTGTTTTGTTTTGTTTTTTGACATGGAACTCTAGATTTTGGCTATGCCATTCCTAGATTTTTCTTTTCGAGGTTCCTTTCTAGAAGTCATCAATGGATACTTTTGTTCCTTATAAATATAAACTTGGAATAAAAGGAAATTGGGAGTAATCTAGAAAGACTGATATAAGAAAATAGCCAATTTTCACTGTGACCTTCTGGGAAAATAAAAAAGGTAAACATATTGGATTTGCATGCAGTCAATAAAAAGGAAGTAATTATTTTTTTCTGTCAGATTTTCCAAGAAGATTATAATGAAAAAAAAGAAAGGTGATGTGTATAACTGCAATAAGAAAGCCATCTTCTCCAAATGAGTAATGCAGAAATTTCTTCTTGTGTACTGGTTTCCAGTCATATTCACATATGGATGTGACAAGCAATGATAATGTCATCATTTTGGCCATTTATATGATGCTTTCACACTACACAGTGATTTCACATACATTATCTCATTTCATTTTCATAACAACCTTGGACCACAATTAGCTCCATTTCATAGATAAGGAAATGGAGATATTAGAAATGTTTCCACCTAGGTTTTTTAAATTCTATTGCCAATATCACTCCCACTATCATGCATAGTCTTTGGATAAGAAGGAAAATCCTATTGAGAAAAGTTTTTATATAATAATTTCATGGAAGAAAAGCAGAATAGCAAATAACACAAGCCTTTTTTATATTAAGCTTTTATTGTGTCATTGTATGTCATTTTTATGTTTGTGAAACACTTGCTATGTCAGCACTTGGCTATATTGTATATGATAAGATGAACTGGGGATGTTTTTACTAAAACAGAGGAAAGTTTTTGGTATAGGTACCATAACAAATAGAGGTATAGGAACCAAAACAAATAAAAAAACCTTTAACAAGATCAGAGAGGCCTAACTAGTTCATTCTAGCTTTGCAGAAAAATGTACAAGGAACTAGGCCTTTTCTTTTCCATGGTTCCCTCTTTGCCTTTCTGAGTACCTTCTGGGTCTTGTACTGAGAATCTCCTAGGTTACTCCTGCATAGGCTTTGCTACTATGTTAATCTATAGATCCAAACTCATACTGATCTAGTTTGGCAAGACTGTTAAGGTTCTCAATCCTTAGAGAAGTCACCACTAGAACCTCAGTTGGGTGGATTTCAGACCTTCAGCAGCAACTTCAAGGCTTCCAGACTAAAAAGGTCTAATCTTGTCAATCACAGGCCATTAGAAAAACTGTTCTTGTTCCCAGCCTTTCCTAATCAAGAGAAATCTTCCATTATTTGGCAGCTGGAGGTTAGCATGCCCACACTGATTCATGGAGTCACCTCCCAGAAAGATCAACAGCTCCAGTTTTGGAAGCTCTGTTTCATGCTTAATTAATTCTCTTTGTCTCATCTGGTTTATTGAAACAACTTTCCTCCATGGCTAAGTGTAGCTGCCTCCTCTACTCTATTTTCCTAGACAGGCACCTCGGTCACTTTCCACGTGGAAGCATGCATAGAGCTTTCACAAAGGGTTAAACTACTGTGATTTCCTTCACTGACAGCTGAACCTCAGTATTACTTCCCAATGTGGCTTCCTTCCATGCTAGTTTCTCTTTCCCTGTTCTAGTCTCCAGCCTCTGGTTGATCTCTCCTGGATTCCAGACAACTGATAGAGGCCAATGAAGAACTCAAATCTTTTCCTGGCACAAAAGGCTATTCCATCTTGTGATCAGATTGCTTATGTTCCCCACTCCTTATACATCTAATCCTAAGAGAATAGAATCAAGGTTCACAAATAGAAAAATTTTAAACATACAGAAAACACCTCCCTACCAATTAACTATAGAATAATGGTTCCACATAAATGTAAACTAAAGACTACTTTCCCACTCTAATGACCAGTTTTTTAATCTACTCACCACTTGCTTTCATATGTTCTTAAAATATTTCTAGGATTTTATATGAAAAACTCAGTAGAAAAATGTTAAAAAAATTTAAATAATTTCTGATGTGCTAAAATAGAATCAGTAGTATAAAACAAAATATGTTATTATTAAAAGAATATTATTCAAAGTGGGTAGAAATATAATAGAAATAATTTTGCTATAGATTAAACTACAATGTAATCTTAACTTAATATGATGAATTTTCTGAACTGAAGGAAACAGATCATGCAAATCATAATCAACAAAAGTACTTTCTGAAGGTTTAAACCAAAGGTGGTACTTCAAGATTATCTTCAAAGTCCGGATCTTCAGCACAGGTCACAACTGGAGGATTAGCTTGGATTCGTCTTGAAGTGTTTTTCTTCTCTTGGACTATATTAGCCACGTCAGGAAATGAATACTTGCTTGGATCTACTTCTAGTTTCTCAATTTGGTTGCTTCTGTAACAACAGCAACAAAAACAAAAAGAAAGATGATTATGGAATCAGAGATTTTCAAAGCTATAAGCTATATATACTAAGACAACATAATTTAAATAAAAGTTTCAAATATACTCAATTCAATTTAATAATCATGTATTAAATACCCAACGTACAGAAATCAATGTTCTAAGTTCTGAGGAAGATACTGATTTTAAATAAGGTATAATTTCTTGCTAGCAAAATAATAACCCACATTTATACAGTGCTTTAAGATTTATATAGTACTGTTATCTAAACAATCCCAGGAAATAAGCAGTGCAGATATTATAATCTCCATTTTACAGATGAGGAAGCTGAGGTGAAGTTGTCCAATATTACACAGCTAGAATCAGTACCAAAACCTCAGAAACTAGTTTTTCAGTACTAAGGCCAGTAGAGCACATAACCTCATTAGCTTATAGTCCATTAAGGGGAGACAGCTCAACAAGCTCGTGTATAAGTAGCTTCAAGAATATGAGCACAGACACCACAGCCACACAGGCAGTCTATAAAAGGTGACAGTGAAAAGACTATCTGCTCTTTCACTTAGCAGCATATTACCCTGGGCTAGACACAGAATCTCCCTGAGTGTGGAGGACCACAGGCCAGTGGGACTCTTGACCCTGATGGCTGAACAAGCCCTCTCAGGTGTTTGGCCTGCTAATGGGCCTGGATTGGCTCCCCATACCCCAGAAAGTGTTCAAACACCCAGGTGTGAGGATTAGGTCCTCAAGATAAGCATGGCATTTACACCCATAGCCTGTAACAGAGAAGTGTGCAATGTCCTCAGGGGAAGACAATTAGGGAGGAGGATTATGGCTCTATAAAGCTGTGCCTGGAACAATAAACATTGGTTCTTTACTTTCACCATTCAGAGAGTCCTGTCTCTTTTTATGCACCCACTAGCAATCTCTGGGTCTGTGACACTTTCTCAGCCCTGCTGCTGGACAGCAGAGCTCCCCACAACTGGCCCCCCACACCTGAAACAGTTTCCTCATTTGTGAAATGATAATACTATCTCTATCATGTCTACCCTCAAGGGTTATTGGGAGGATTACTCTAAGTGATATGACATATGTAAACATGTTTTATAACCGATCTCATCCTCATCTGTGAGTCTTGTCTGTTTTCTACCATGGATGCTCTAAAGAAAATGTACCCAAAATGCCAGAGGTCTTCTAAGTCTTTTTAAAGATATGCTATTTTACTTTTAGATTTTTAAAAATATGTTTCCAATTATATGTAAAAACAATTTTTAACATTTGTTCTTGACAATTTTGAATTCCAAAGTCTCTGCCTCTCTCCTTCCTCTTCCTCCTCCCTGTGATGGCAAGCAATTTGATATAGATTATACATGTTTGTTGCTGTTGTTAGTCCAGTCATTTCAGTACTGTCCAATTATCTGTGACCCCATTTGAGGTTTTCTTGGCAAAGATACTGGAGTGGTTTGCCGTTTCTTCAGCTCATTTTACAGATTAGGAAACTGAGGCAAACAGAGTTAAGTGACCTGCCTAGTCACGAAGTCAGTAAGTGTCTGAGGCCAGATTTGAACTCAAGTTCTCCTGACTCCAGGTCTAGCACTCTATCTACTGTGTCACCTAGGTGCCCCAAGTTATAAACGTATAGTTATGCAAAACACCTTTCCATATTAGTCATGTGAAAAAAAACACACACACACAAATACACTAAAAAATAAAGTAGAAAATAGTATGCTTCAATCTACATTCAGACTATATCAGCTACTTCTCTGAAGGTGGATAGCATTTTTTATCATGAGTCCTTCATAACTGTCTTGGATAACTATATTACAGAGAATAGCTAAGTCATTAACAGCTGATCATCCTACACTATTGCTGTTACTATGTACACTGTTCTCCTGGTTCTGCTCACTTTGTATCAGTTCATGTAAGTCTTTCAGGTTTTTCTAAAAGAATCCCACTCATCATTTCTTATAGCACAATAGCATTCCAGAACAATCATATAACACAACACATTCAGCCATTCCCCGACTGATGGGCATCCTCTCAATTTTCAATTCTTTGCCACCACAAAAAAAGCTGCTATAAATATTTTTGTACATATAGGTCCTTTTTCCTTTTTTAAATGTCTTTGGGATACAGGTCTAGTAAAAGAATTGCTGTGTCAAAGAATATACACAGTTTTATAGTCCTTTGGACATAGTTCCAAATTGACCTCCAGAATAGATTGATAAGTTCACAACTCCACAGTGCATTAGTGTCCCAATACTCCCACATCCTCTCCAATATTTGTCACCTTCCTTTTCTGTCACATTAGCCAATCTGATCTGTGTGAGGGTACCTCACAGTTGCTTTAATTTGCATTTCTCTAATCAACAGTGATTGAGGGCATTTTTTTTCATATGTTATAGATAGCCTTGATTTCATCATCTGAGAACTGCCTATTCATATCCTTTGATCATTTATTAATTAGGGTATGACTTGTATTCTTATAAATTTGATTCAGTTCTTTATATATTTGAAAAAATGAGGTCTTTATCACAGAAATTTGCTGTAAATTTTTTTTAGTTATGATTATTGTGTATTCCCCTTCATCCTGCATTTTCTCCACTTATTCTTCCCCCTGTGTCTGTCTGTCTGTCTGTCTGTCTCTCTCTCTCCCTCTCCCCTATCTTTCACCCTGTCCCTTCTGAAAACTGTTTTGCTTCTGACCACCACTTCCACCAATCCACCCTTCCCCCTTCTATCAGACTCCACATCTTAAATCTTTCCCCTAGGGTAAGATAGATTTTTAAACCCAACTACATGTGTATGTTATTCTCTCTTCAAAGTTATTTATGATGAGAGTAAGGTTCAAGCATTGCCCCCCACCTACTCCCATGTTCCTCTCCACTCTAAAAGCTCTTTTGAGACTCATGTGTGAAATAATTTACCCTACTCTACCTCTCCCTTTCCCCTTCTCCCAGTGCATCCATCTTTCTGACCCTTTAATTTTATTTTTTAGATATCATCCCATCATAGTCGACTCACATCCATGCCCTCTGTGTATGTATACTTCTAACTGCCCTAATAATGATAAAGTTCTTAGGAATTACAAACATCACTTTCCCATATAGGGATATAAACAGTTTAACCTTATTGAATCCCTTATGGTTTCTCTTTCCTATTTATCTTTCCATGCTTCTTGAGTCTTATATCTTAAAGTCAAATTTTCTATTCAGCCCTGGTCTTTTAATCAGGAATGCTTGAAAAGTGCTCAATATCAACTTTTCCCCCTAAAAGGTTACACTCAGTTTTGCTGGGTAGGTGATTCTTGGTTGTAACCTTAATTCCTTTGCTCTCTAGAATATCATATCCCAAGAACTCTAATCCTTTAACACAGAGGTGGATGAATCTGGTGTTATTCTGTGTCTCCACAACATTTTAATTGTTGCTTTGTGTTGTTGTTTTTTCTAGCTAATTGCAATATTTTCTCCTTGACCTGAGTGCTCTGGAATTTGTCTATTATATTCCTGTAAGTTTTCATTTTGGGATCTCTTTCAGGAAGTGATTGGTGGATTCTTCCAATTTCTATTTTGTCCTCTAGATCTAAGATATCAGGGCAGTTTTCTTTGATAATTTCTTGAAATAGAATGTCTAGGTTCTTTTTCTGGAACATGGCTTTCAGGTAATTCAATAATTCTTAAATTATCTCTTCTCAATCTATTGTCTAGGCCAGTTGTTTTTATTTCACATTTTTTTCTATTTTTTTAAATTTTGTTTTATTGTTTCTTGATGTCTTATGGAGTCATCACCTTCCAATTGCTTTATTATATGTTTTAAGGAATTATTTAGTGAGTTTTTATACTTCCTTTCCTATTTAGTCAAAACTACTTTTTAAGGAATTCTTTTCTTCAGTGAATTTTTATGCCTCTTCTGCCATTTGGCCTATTCTGTTTTTTAAGGTGTTATTTTTTTCAGGATTTTTTGTGCCTCTTTTACCAAGCTGTTGATTCTTTTTTCATGATTTTCATGCAGCAGTCATTTCTTTTCCCAATTTTTCCTCTACCTCTTATTTGATTTTTAAAAATTCTTTCTGAGTTTTCCCAGGAATTCTTTTTGTACATGAGTTTAATTCACATTTTTTGAGGCTTTTCTTTGTAGCTGTTTTGATGTTGTTGTTGTCTTCTGAGTTTGTGTTTTGACTTTCACAGTCACCATAATATCTTTCTATATTAAGGTTCTTATTTTATTGCTTTCTCATTTTCCAGGCCTATTTCTTGACTTTTAGGTATGTGTTAAAATTTGGCTCTGCTCCTTGGGTAAAGGGGGCACTTTCTCAAATTTTTTTGCTACTGCTCTCAGTGCTAGTTCTGGGGTCTGTAAGTTTTCAGTTCTTACAAGGTGCTATAGTCTAAGGAGAAGTGTGGTCATTGCTTTCTTGGCCTCTGCTCTGGTTTGTGAGCAACCACATTCTTTTCTGCCCTGGAACTGTGACCAGGGTGCCTGTTCCCCTGCTATTGTACAAATGTAGTACACTAATGCTCCTTCTTGCCCTGGGGTTGTGACTAGGAACCACATATAGGCAATGTAACAGAGTCCTGCACCCAGGACCAGAAAAGGTCCCTTGTAATCTCCCATCTGACCCCCTTGCCATCCGTGAACTGAGAATTTCAGAAGCTACTGCTGCCAATTTGGTCACCCACAAGGCCTACTGCTCCCCTTCTCATGTTTTTAACAGGAATATCCCAGCTCCTTTCGCAGTATGCCCTGGCAATTAACTTCCCCCTAATTTTCAAACTCTCAATATCTACTACGTCTTTTCCCTGATGCTCTAAAAAGTTACCATGGATTCACCCGCTATCTCTATGCAAATGACTCTTAGATGGATCTATCTATCTATCTATCTCTAGTCTGTCTCCTGAATATCAGTTTTGTATTTCCAACTGTAGGCATCTTAAACTCAAATGTACCCCCAGCAGAATTCATTTGTTATCTTTCTCCCACTTCCCCCTACCTTGTTCCAAAATTTTCTATTTTGACTGATAAAACCACCATCCTTCTAGCAAACCACCTTCACAACCTTGGACTCATCTATGTATTTTTCCTCTTCTTCTCCCCCACCCCCAACCAATAAGTTACTAATCTTGTCAATACTTCTTTCTTGGCAAGGCATAGTGGAAAAAAATGTTAATTTTGGAATCAGAGGACCTTAGTCTGAATTTTGGCTCTATTATTATTATACCATCTAAAAGATATAAGGACTAGACAGTGATTTCACTGGTATACTAAAGTTGTGAGTAAGCAATGTGCCTCTATCAATGTGGACCAACATTTTCTCTGCAACTTAGAAAGTTAACTAGAGGTCAGAGAGTTCAGATTACTTGCCTAGGAACACAGAGCTAGCTTGAGGTACACCTCCACTTTGAGACAATAACCGACACTAAGCACTTGAAGATTTACAAAATGTTTAAGGTACATTATCTCATTTGATTCTCACAATAATCCAGAAAGGTAAATACTAAACTATTATTAGCTCCATGTTCTAGGTGTAGAAACTGAGGCTCAGAAAAGTGGGATGAGTCGTCCATGATGAGACATCAAATACAGAGCAGAACCAAGCCATCTGACTCAAGAGGAAGCATGGTTTCTAAAACACTGATATCTGACACATCATACTGGGGGAGGGAATCAGAGAGAACAGTTGTCATTCTTAACTTAGTCCCCACATGATCCCCGTCCACAGATGTCATTATCCACCCCTGTGTCTGGTACCCTTTTCTCCCTTGGCCTGTCAATCCTTACCCAGACTAAATTTCTCACTGGCAGACATCCATCCCTACACTTGTGAATATTGTGTTGTCCAGGAAGAGGAAGTGCTAATAACAAAATATTTCTCCTTCTGAATGATAAAGCACCATATATAGCCTAGGCAAAGACACCTTGTATGTGGTGAAAAGTGATTACAGCACTACTGAGTAATCAAGCTGATAGAGAACAGTGTTTTCAAAAGGCAACAGTAGAGTTAAGGAGGTCATGCATAGCTTGAAGAATCATACTGAGAGTTCTATAAGCCATAAGTGTAATCACTGCAGTAAATGGAGGCCCTGTCATCAGAAAGCCACACTCCTAATAATTTCGATTACCTATCCTGTCACTTGTAAATTTCAAGGTTGACACCCCTTCTGCATATTGCTACTTCTTCCTGTAGTTAATCCTTTGCAATGGCATTCAGCTACGATGACCTCGATTTCTTGTAATTTAAACATGTAGCTGGAATTTAAAATGCCATGCTGAATGAAGAAAAAAAAAAACTGTTTAACTGAATGGGGGGTTGGGAGATTACATTTTGTCTATGAAAAAAGACCACACCTGTAGTTCAAAGAAACTTCCTTTTTGGAAGCTTTTGCACAAACTCAGTTGCCTTTAATCAGAGATATGCCCAACTCCTTGAACATGTTGCATTAGAGATAAAAATATAGCTTATTCATAAATATAGTTCACTCTTTTCTGTGGTTATGATACTGGCATACACGTTTGCACAGTATGTGCTGATAGAAGCAAAACTGGGGACTTTAAGGAGTTATATGTACTCTCCTGGGGCCACTGCAACCAGCACCTTGACAAACAAACAAAACTGTCAAGTCTCAGGTTTCATAGACAAACTTTGCTGTTCATAGTAATATCATTTGCTTTTTACTTTGCATAATTATAGGATGGTACAGTATTACAGGATTGAACAGTAACACCCTCACTTCAAAATGAAATGGAAAGAAGGTAAACTAAGATTTTAAATAAAAGATGTTACCCTTTTTTTTCTTGCAATTTGTTTCCTTCCGGATTTTTCACAGGCTTACTTGCTTTTTTCTTAGCCACAATTACTTCTCCTACCTAAACAAGGAAAGAATAACAGTAAGTGCCATGTTATTTCCTGATCTTCCAAACTACACATGATATGTTTGTGCATTTAAAGATTATTAAACATTAAAAAAAATTTCAATTAGTAGGACACAAAAGAATCCCTTTTTAAACTTTGGTATGTTTAATCCAAACAAATACAACAAAAGTTTTTTTCCAATAAAGTAAGGAAAATTGAATAGCTTCTATGCGACTTGAACTCAAGATCCTTAATTATGAGACAGTTGACCTGTCTTCACACACACACACACACACACACACACACACACAAATGGCACAAAAGCATCATCCTGACAATGTATGATATAAAAGGACTGGTTTGTCACGTAGAAAGAAAAGTAAGTAAAAGAAGTTTTCTGACCAATGCAGAGCATGTACAATTGGGACTACCACCTCCAGACCATCAATTATCATCTTTCTGGAGATAAATTCAAAATCTACATATCCAACCCAGATGTCTTTTCCAAGCATCATACTCACATTTACAACTATCTGCTTGTCATTTCCACTTGAATGTTTCAATGGTACCTCAAACCTAACATGTTCCAACTCATCAGTTTTCCCCAAAACCTACTTCTCCTAATTTTCCTATTTTTATTGATGCCATCAAAATCCCCCTAGTGAAAAAGGCTGACATCTGGGTAATTTTTTATTCATTCAATCACCTGCCAAATCCTGCATACTCTGTTTAAGAATCCCTCAAGTCTATACATTCTTCTCCACCTATAATGCCAAAACTCTAGCTCAAATCATCTTCATTTCCTGTTTGGATTACTGTAATGACCTACAGAAGTAGTCTAATTGGTCTGACGCCCATCCCTCACCACATTCATCTTTCACAAAGATGTCAAGATAACCTTCCTGAAGGACGGTATTCACCATGATACTGCCATGCTCAAAAACTATTAGTATCTAGGATGAACTAGAATTTTCTTAGTCTGGCATTGAAGGCTTTCACCATCCTGATCCAACCTACTTTTCTGGCCTTATTTACAGTAATCTCTTTTATTCACTCTCTATTGTAGCCACACTGGATTATCAGTTCTTTGATTTCATCCAACACTCTCATACTTCCATATATCTGGGCAGATTTTCTCAGCCCTCACACCTGGAATTTACAATCACCCCATTTCTTCCAGTTTAAATCCTTCTCCTTCCAATGCCCAAATGAGATACCATCTATTGTTTATTGAAATTTTATGATAGATAACTAGATAAGAAAATGGAGATGAGAAGGAAGGAGATACTGGCGTTGCCATCTGCTGGAGAAGGTAGGAGAGGATGGGATCAAGGACTCACCTAAAAGGGTTGGTTTTGGCAAGGAGAGGGCACTTCTACTGTCTGATGTTCAGAGGTTTTTGTTTTGTTTTGTTTAATTTTTATTTTTTTTAAACTTTTGTTTATTTTAGTTTACAAAATTCATTTCCACAAGATTTTGAGTTACAAATTTTCTCCCCATCTTTCTCCTACCCACTACCCCAAAACACTGATTCCACTGTATACTCCCTCCCCAAATCTGTTCTCTCTTATGTCCTCCCCCATCACACCTCTGGCTTTCTGGTATGGCAAGATGGATCTCCCTACCCCAGTGCTTGTATATCTTAATTCCCAGTTGCATGTAATTAATAATAATGATAATAATATATAAGTGCATATATATACACACACATATATATATTAACATTTGATTATAGAACTTTAAATTCTACATTCTTTCCCTTCCTCCCTCATCACTGACCCCCACTGGAAAGACAAGCAATTCAATATAGGCTGCACATGTGTAGTTATGTAGAACATCTCCACAATGGACATATTGTGAGAGACTGACTATATTTCCCTCTTTCATATCCCACCCTCCCCCTTGTTCTATTCTGTACTTTGTCCCTACCCCTTTACAAAAGTGTGTGCTTCTAACAACCCTCCCCCCCCACCCTGCCCTCCCCTCCATCATCCTCCCTCTCATCCCCATCCACCCTACTCTCTGTAGGGCAAGATACCTAAATTAGAGTGTATGTCATTCTTTCCCTAGACCAAATTCAATGAGAGGAAGGTTGACCCATTACCTTTCACCTTCCTGTTCTTCCCCTCCACTGTAACAGTTATCCCTTGCTTCTTCTATATGAGATGATTGACCCCATTCTGTCTCTCCCTGTCTCCTCTCATTCTATTCCTCTCCCACCTCTCAATTTCACCTTTTAAAATATCATCCCGGGGTGGCTAGGTGACACAGTGACTAGAGCACTGGCCCTGGAGTCAGGAGGACCTGAGTTCAAATCTGGCTTCAGACACTTGACACACTTACTAGCCGTGTGACTTTGGGCAAGTCACTTAACCCCAATTGCCCTCCAAAACACAAACAAAAAAACAAAAATAAATATCCCTTCCTATTCAATTGATTCTGTGCCCTCTATGTACACATATATACACACACTCAGATATGTATTCATACATATATACATACCCTCCTGTATAGACATATGTGTATGTATACATATGAGTGTGTGTGTGTGTGTATATATATATATGTATATATGTATAGATATATATATATACATATATACATGTATATACATTTCTATTCTCTTCAACTATCCTCATACTGAGAAAAGTTTCATAAGCTACAATTATCGTTTTTCCATGTTGGCATGTAAATAGTTAAACTTTGGTAAGTTCCTTATGATTTCTTTTCCATGTTTACCTTCTCATGCTTCTTGTATTTGAGTGTCAAATTTTCTTTTCAGTTCTGTTTTTTTCAGCAAGAATGCTTGAAAGTCCTCCACCTCACTGAATGACCATATTTTCCCCTGAATCATTATAGTCAGTTTTGCTGGGTAGGTGATTCTTAGTTTTAATCCTAGCTCCCTTGAGCTCCAGAATATCATATTCCAGGCCCTTCAATTCCTTAAAGTAGAAGCTGCTAGCTCTTGGTTTATCCCAATTGTGTTTCCACAGTATTCAAATTGTTTCTTCTTGGAAGCTTGTAATATTTTCTCCTTGATCTGGGAACTATGGAATATGGCTATAACATTTCTAGGAGTTTTCTTTTGGGGATCTTTTTCAAGAGGTGATCAGTGAATTCTTTCAAGTACTATTTTGCCCTCTGGTTCTAAAATATCAGGGTAATTTTCCTTGAAAATTTCTTGAAGGATGCTTTCTAGGTTCTTTTTCTGATCATGGCTTTCAGTTAGTCCAATAATTTTTAAATTGTCTCTGCTGGAT
>CM053580.1:506965506-506989524 GCA_028627135.1 Pseudochirops cupreus
TGATATAAATTCTAAACTGGGTATCTTGGCACACAGGAGAGTAGGGGGGATGGAGATGTAGGGGGGATGGGGATGAGAGGGGGGATGATGGAGGGGAGGGCAGGGTTGGGGGGAGGGTTGCTGGAAGCACACACGTCTGTAAAGGGACAGGGACAGGGACAGGGTAGAGAACAGAACAAGGGGAGGGTGGAATAGGAAGGAGGGACATATAATCAGTCTCTCACAGTATGTCCGTTGTGGAGATGTTCTGCCTAATTACACATGTACAGCCTGTATTGAATTGCCTGCTTTCCAGTGGGGGTGGGTGATGAGGGAGGAAGGGAAAGAATCTAGAATTTAAAGTTTTATAATCAAATGTTAAAAAAATACATACATATATACATATATGTATGTGTGTATATATATATATGTATACATATATGCACACACATATATATTTGAAATTATTACCTATATGCAACTGGGAATTAAGATATACAGGCACTGGGGTAGGGAGATCCATCTTGCCCTACCAGAAAGTCAGAGGGATGATGGGGGAGGACATAGGAGAGAGCAGATTGGGGGAACAGTTATACAGTTGGTTGCCTGTTTTGGGGTGGTGGGTAGGGGAAAGGTGGGGAGAAAATTTGTAACTTAAAATGTCGTGGAAATGAATTATGTAAACAATAAAAAAATAAAATTAAACAAAAAAATTTAAAAAATAAGAATTAAAGAAATAAATGTAGCATATCAAAAAAAAAAAATCACAAATCCCCAATACATAGCTGCAAAAAAAAAAATCCACATTAGTCATGCCCCAGTTGCATTTAAATTCATCATCTTTCTGTCAGGAGATGTGGGGAAACCTTTCATCTTTTTTCCTTTATATTCATAGTTTATCATTGCATTGATCAGAATTATGAAGTCTCTCAAAGCTTTTTTCTCTGACCTCCAGATGTGAATCTTCAAGTTTTGGGTATCCCGTTAGTACCTCAGACTCAATCCCCCAAAACTCAACTGAACTTTCTCACTAAGCCTGCTCTTCCTACTGTGTTGATTATGTCTGGGGTTCCATTGTTCACCCTTTCTCTCATATATTTGTAAACCTAAGGTTCTTGTTGACCCCTTTTTTTCTCACCTTTAGTAGCCAGTCAGTTTCAGACCAGTCATTTGTATCTATTCTATCTGTCCCTCCTCTGCATTCCCACTGACAAGATTATCATACTCGTGATTTTTCCTGCAGTAAACTTTTAACAAATCTTTCAATACTATCCTTCATGATCTTGCCAGAATAAGTTTTCTTATGCATAGATCTGGGGGAAAAGTGGCTCTTTGTTATAAAATCACAACCTATGCTTCAGTATAATACATGCAACATGTAGTCATTCATTAGTAACCAAGTGAATCAAGTTCATATTCTTCGACCTGGCATTCAAGGCCCTTGGCAATCTTATACCAACCTTCATTTTTAGCATTATCTCCTATTAATCCTCTCCCTGTTGTTTATATTCCAATCAAATTGGACTCTTCTCTTTCATCTGAACATGCATGACATTCTTCTGTCTGTGTCTTTGTTTTGAATGTTCCCTCTGCCTATAATGTCTTTTCTCCTCCACTGAATTTTTACTCATTCTTTAAAACCAACCTCAAATGGCATCTCTTCCATGGATCCCTCCCTAAATCTTCTAACTTCCTATTAGGACCTCATAGAAATTTGTTTCCCAGCTCTCTTTGTACTTATGTGGTACCACTTCAAGGAAGGTTGAAGAGGGAGCCTCAAATCAATTTGGTAAGTTCTTTAATTAGTTAAGTGAGATAACAGAGAATGAGTCTATGCTGGAAGGCATCTGAAGGTAATTTCAGTGAAGCATGAGTACTTGTACCTTGCTCTTGTTGTTCAGCCATTTTTTTTCAGTCATGTTTGACTCTTCATGACCCCATTTGGGGCTTTCTTGGCAAAAATACTGGAGTGGTTTGCCATTTCGTTATTCGTCTCATTTTACAGATGAGGAAACTGAGGCAAACAGGGTTATGTGACTTGTCCAGGATCACACAGCTAGTAAGTGTGTGAGGCCAAATTTGAAACTCATGAAGATGAATCTTCCTTACTCCAAGTCCAGCACTGTATCTACTGTGCCACTTAGCTGCTTGACAAAATGCCCTTTTTGACATTCAGAGCCCTCCATAATCTAACTCCCTCCTGCTTTTCCAGACTTTATACCTGCCACTCTTTGATGTAATGACACTAGAACAAGACACTGCATGTCTTAACTCTTAACTTTTCTCTAGCTGCTCTTCTGACCTGGGATGTTCTTTTTTCTCATAGGGATGAGAGCCTCCTGGCTTCCTTTTGGTGCTGATCCTAGCAGCTAGTGACTTAAAGTCAGGAGGGCTATCCCACCTGCATTTTTTTTTGGAGGGGGGAAGGCAGGGCAATTGGGGTTAAATGACTTGCCCAAGGTCCCATGGCTAGTTTTTGTGTTAAGTGCCTGAAGCCAGATTTGAACTCAGGCCCTCCTGACTCCAGGGCCGCTGCTCTATTCACTGTGCCACCTAGCCACCCCTGTCCCAGCTGATATTGATGTTGTCCATGGAGTATTTGTATAGGAATTGGGGATCCTGTTACCCGTATTTGGGAAAAGCTATATGTAATGAGTGCATAAAATTTATTTTAGAGATTTCCCTATGCTCTCAAGTAGGGTCGTTGAACCTAAAGACCTACTCTGGGTAAAACTTGGATTGATTTGGTCTTTGTTATGCCAGATTTCTTCCAGGACCCTGGCTCATGGATTATTTGGGGTATTATAGTTATATGTGTTCATATTCTGTCCCCTATTAGGTGATGATTTCAATGAGGGTAGGAATTATATCTTAACACACTGTCCTGCACACAAAAAACACTAAATGTTTGTTAAAGGAATAAATTACTTTGCACCTCTTGTATCTCTCAAGTCACTTTGTTTTGCAACTTTAATGCATTTATCACATGCTATGGTATATTATAGTTATCTGTGTGCTTTATCTCCCTCCTTGTCTATCAGCTCTAAGGTCAGTGATTGTGACTTCTCTATTTCTTTTAGCACTTAGTGTCATGGCCTGCTTAAAGGAGATGCTTAATAAAGTTAGAAATTTAATCAGTAGGTAAGCAGTGGTTTATAAGTGTTATGGCTGTTACTGATATTACACACAAGTGCATGCATTCTTTGCTACTTACATTCTTTGCTTACCACGTACTATTGTTTTACCATTTACCTCCCACAGGATGTGAAGGATTGGAAAAACTTGATCTGACAGTAAATTTTGTTGGAGAATTGAGCAGCATTAAAATTCTTCGCCATAATATACATCTTAAAGAAATTTATCTTATGGGTAATCCATGTGCAGACTTTGAAGGATACAGAGAGTTTGTGGTTGCTACTCTTCTACAGTTGCAAGTATGAATATTTTAATGGTTCTAAATACTTCAGTACATTGTCCTAAACTGAGCTCATTATCTTTGTCCCCAAACCTTCCCATTTTCCAAACTTTCCTAATGCTGTCCAGGATACCGCCATCCTCCTATTCCACCAGGCTCACAACATGGGTGTCTGCCTTGACTCCTTACTCTCTCTCGCCCCACATATCCAATCTGTTGCCAAGGCCTTTTGATTTTACCTTTGTGATATCTCTCAAACATGTCTCCTTCTCTCCTTTGTGCTCATAAAAGACCAAAATAATCACTTTGTCAGGGTCAAAGTACAGTGTGTCTGACTGTGGCTGATCATACCAATACTAACTTGGAAAGCTCTACCACATTTTGGGCACAGATAGTCCACATGACCATTTGGGAGAGAGATGTCTCCAAATTTTTGAGGCAGATGTCTCTAAATGCATTTGTAGATAGAATTGTCCTGTGTCCTTCAATAATAGTTCCATTTTATGAATATTCCTCTAGAGTGAGTTTATTTTTTTAATTTTTAATTTATTTTTTAACATTTATTTTTTAAAAATTCTGAGTTCCAAATTCTCTCTTTTCCTCCTGCCACTGTCCCTATCCATTGAAAAGGCAAATGAAGTCATGCAAAACATACTTCCATATTAACCACGTTGCAAAAACAAATAAAACAAGAAAAATAAAGTGAAAAAAAGAATGCTTTGATCTGCACTCATTTCATCTGTTCTCTCTTTGGAGGTGGTTAGCATTTCATCATGGTTCCTTAGGAATTGTCTTGGAGCATTGTCTTGATCAGAGTACCTGTGTCATTCACAGTTGATCATCCATATAATATTGCTGTTCCCCTGGTTCTGCTCACTTCATTTTGGATTACTTTATGTAAATCTTTCCAGATTTTTCTGAAACCATCCTGCTCATCATTTCTTATAGCACAGTACTGTTCTATCACAATCATATACCACAACTTTTTATCCATTCCCTATTTGATAGGTTTCCCCTCAGCTATAAACATTTTTGTACATATAGGTACTCTTCCCTTTTCTTTAATGTCTTTGGAATACAGACCTAGTAGTGGTATTGCTGGATCAAAGGGTAGGCATAGTTTTATAACCCTTTGGGTATAGTTCCAAATTGTTCTCCAGAATGATCATACCAACTGGTCATTTTCAGCAGTAGTGTTTTAGTGTCTCTGTTTTTTCCATATCCATTCCATCATTTATCATTTTCCTTTTCTGCCATGTTAGCCAGTCCGATAGTTAGCTCAAAGTTGCTTTAATGTCCATTTCTCTAATCAGTAGTGATTTAAAGTAATTTTTCATGTGACTTTTGATAGCTTTGATTAGAGTAGTTTTCTTGGTGCAACTATTTTTTTTAAATGAGCCGTAACGTTGATTTTTCATTTAATGTTTTGGGTGTAATTGATGTCTTCCCTTTTTTGGCTTCATTTCAAAACTAATTTCCCATGATAGCCTCAGGCTGGAAAGCATTCTCACGCTGTTAGGGAAATTTTGTTTCCATGGTTTGTCTGGAAATTATCCCTCTTTCAGACATCAAACTGTAGCCAGCACAGGCTGACTGAGGCTTGTATTCCTCCAGGGGATTAGAAGTCATTTGGGCTCCTTTAAGAGTCAGGGTGCCAGGTTTTGCCTCAGAAATTTTGCAGAGGATGAAATATATAAAAAGAAACTTCTGGGTAGGGCTCCTTTTCTCAACCTATACCAATCTTACTGAGACCCAACAGGTCTGACCTCTTGGTTCTAGCGTTGCCATAACCTCTTCTTGCCAAAGACATTTCTGTTAACTAGCTTAAGATCTTCAGGGTCCTGTAGTATCTGAACAACATCTTCTAACTGACTCAGTATTTGCAGCTATTCATTAATGTAAGAAAGTCACAAAATTATAGAATGCCATTGTTGGAAGGAACCTCGAAGGCTTTCTAGTCTAGCTTCAGCCTCTAGTTAGGAGTAACCCTATTCCTTCCAATATTGTCCATTCACTTTTGGGCCACTAATTGTTTAGGAACTGTTTTCTTGCATTGACCTGAAATATTCATCTCTTACTCCTATTTCTACTTTTTTTGAGGCTAAGTAGAAAACACTTGAAGAAATGTTTCTTGGAAATCTCTAGGCTAACATCCCTTGCTCCCTTTAACTCACCCTTATATGTCACGACTTTGAGCTTTTCATTGCCCTGGTTGCCCTTCTCTGGGTTCTCTTTCATAGGACTTATTGATGCCCTTCCTGACACATGGCACCCAGAATTGAACGCAATACTGCTGAAGAGGTCTAAGTCAGAGGACAATGGGATCAAAACTTCCCTTGTTCTGGTACCTATGTCTTTGTTATAGCAACCTCAGGTAGCATATATTTTGTTGGCTTCCTGTAAAGCCAAGCATGAGCAGCTCTCCTGAGGACTGCTGCTGTGGATAGCTTTAAGGTTCTGATCACATAGCATAGTGAACTCTCTATTTATTCAGTAGTAAACTAAAGCAAAACGTTCACAGAAACCAAAGTTCAACATTCACAATGATAAGTCACAATCTGAATTAATCAATATAAAGTACTCATCTAAAGTCTTCTTACATTTTTATTGGAGACTGGCTTCCAATCATCCTTAAGGAACAATCATCCTTAAGGAGTACAAAGTACAAAGGTCTTCCACTCTTGGGTCACAGTAAATCATAATCTTGTCAGACAGTACTAAGTACCCAAATAAAAGTCCTTTCATCTTGCCTTGAGGCTGACTTCCAGACTTCATGGTTCCTCTTCCATGCTCCCAGCACTTGCCTGAATTCACCCAACTGTCACCTGGATTCACAGGTAGGCAAATTCCAGCTCCTGGTCCAGCTCCTGGTCCAACTCTCGGTCCAGGTTCGGGTCCAGCTTCAGGTCCAGCTCCACACATCAAGCTTAGCATAGCCGCAACAACATTCATATATGTTACTGGCACCATCATCAATTTACATTCTGCCTGTGAAATCAACACAGACCAACAGACAGGGCCTCTGTCTGAAAAATTAACACAAATCATCAGTAAAGTCATAGGACCTCTGAAAACATCAGTAAAATCCTCCTTCAGGACTTGTAAACAGACAGCACGAAAGTCCTCTTTCAGGGCTTCTGAAGTAGCATTTAGGTCCCAGGGCTTCTGTAACAACAGGGATGTCCTATATAAGCAGACAGATCCAACAAAGTAACATCAACACAAAGTGCCGACACCACACACATCCTTCTTCCCAGTTATGCTCAGTCCCAGTTGTGCTTGAGCTTGTCATCAGCTCCTTCCTGTTCTGCCCTCCTCTTGTGTCCTTCCTGTTCTGTTCTTTGGCAAGTTCCTCCCACTGTGGGCTTTGTAGGTTCTGTTTGTAACAAAGATTTGATATGATCACAAGTGAGGCTCAAAGGCACTTGAAGAGCTGAAACAAGGAGCTAAGTACTTCTTTGCTTGCCATTACACTACCTCATGACATCATTGGCTTATTTTGAATTTTAAATGCACTACAATTCTCAGATTTTTGTTCATACAAACTGCTGTCTCTCTGCTCCCCTATCTTATACTTATGAAGTTCATTTTTTGAACCCAAGGCAAAACTTTACATTCAAACATTTATCACTATTAGGTTGCATATTATTTATTTGGACCATTCTTCTAACCTTTCAAGATATTTTTTGTTCACAAGTTTTTCATCAAACACATTAACTATCCTTCTTAGTTTTGTGTTATCTCCAAACTTGACAAGCAGGCTGTCATTCCCTTTATTCAGATCATTGGAAAAAAAAAAGTTAAAAGTTAAACAGCACAGGGCCAAGTGAAATTCCATAGATCATTCCCCTGGACATTTACTTTCTTTTTTTTCCAATGAATTCCTCTGTCACCTCTTAATTTTATTTTTTAGATATCATCCCTTCATATTCACCTCATCCTGTGCCCTCTATCTATGTATACATGTACATACATATGCCCACACTCACATATATTTATATACACATACAGCCTCCTATATATACGTATATATGTATGTATACATACATACATACACACACATATATGTACATACATATATATGTATATACACACATATACATATATTCCTTTCAACTATCCTCATACTGTGAAAAGACTTTTGAGTTACAATTATTGTTTTTCCATGTAGGAATGTAAATAATTCGACTTTAATAAGTTCCTTATAATTTCTTTTTTCCTGTTTACCTTCTCATGCTTCTCTAGCTTCTTGTGCTTGAAAGTAAAATTTTCTGTTCAGCTCTGGTTTTTTTCATCAAGAATGCTTGAAAATCTCTATTTAATTGAATGACCATATTTTCCCCTGAAACATTATACTCAGTTTTGCTGGGTAGGTGATTCTTGGTTTTAGTCCTAGCTCCTTTTACCTCCGGAATATCATATTCCAAGCCCTTTGATCCCTTAATGTAGAAGCTGCTAGGTCTTGTGTTATTCTGATTGTGTTTCCACAATACTCAAATTGTTTCTTCCCGACTTCTTGCAGTATTTTCTCCTTGACTTGGGAACTCAGGAATTTGGCTATAATATTCCCAGGAGTTTTGTTTTTGAGATATTTTTCAGTGAATTCTTTCAATTTCTATTTTTCCCTCTGGTTCTAGAATATCAGGGCAATTTTCCTTGAGAATTTCTTGAATGATGGTGCCTAGGCTCTTTTTTTGATCATGGCTTTAAAATAGTCCAGTAATTTTTAAATTATCTTTCTTGGATCTATTTTCCAGGTCAGTGGTTTTTCCAGTGAGATATTTCATATTGCCTTCTGTTTTTTTCATTTGTTTGGATCTGTTTTATAGTATCTTGATTTCTCTTGAAGTCATTTGCTTCCATTTGCTCCAATCCAATTTTGAAGGAATTATTCACTTCAGTGAGTTTTTGAAATTCCTTTTCCATCTGGCAAATTTGACTCTTTAAGGCATTCTTCTCTTCACTTGCTTTTTGGGCCTCTTTTGCCATTTGAGGTAGTCACTTTTTTAAGGTGGTATTTTCTTCAGTGTGTTTTTGGGTCTTCTTTAGCAGGCTGTTGACTCACTTTTCATGATTTTCTTGCATCATTCTCATTTCTCTTCCTAATTTTTCCTCCACTTCTCTAACTTGATTTTTAAAATCTTTTTTGAACTCGTCCATGGCCTGTGACCAGTTCATATTTTTCTTGGAGGCTTTTGATGCTGGAGTTCTGATGTCATTGTCTTCCACCCATTCCATGCTTTGATCCTTTTTATCCCCCCAAAATGAATCTATGGTCTGATTACATTTCCTCTGCTTGCTCATATTGCCAGTCAATTAACTTGGCTTTTGTGCTCTTTGCCAAGGTAGAACTCTGCTTCCAGAATGGAGAGAACTTTGTTCCAAATTGCTGGGATTTTTGCAGCTGCTGATGCTGTTAGGAGGGCTCCCTCTCTACAGCCCCCACAAGCTCTGGCATACTGGTTACACACCCCAGTACCACCACCCAAGACCATGATCCAGGTCCAAGCAGGTTAAAGCAAGAGCAATTACTGAACGGTCACTTGTTCCCTCTACGATCTGCAGGCCAGGAGCTCTGGAGGCAGCCACATGCTGCAGCCACTATGCCTCTGCCACATCTTGCCCTGGGGGAAGGGGCTAGACCTCTGTAATATCATGCACGAGCAGCTTCCCAAAAGAATGCTACTGTGAATAGCTTTTAAGGTTCTCATTACACAGTATGGTGAATACTACATTTATTCCATAACAAATCAAGGCAAACATTCACAACAAATCACAATGCAGTATTCACAACATTACATCTTATCACAGAAAATCACAATATAGTGTTCACAACAGCTTATCATTAGAATGGCCACATAGTTTTCACTAACGTAGTCACAGTATTAAGAACAAAGAACAATCATCTGGTGTCCCTAAGCAGGTTTGCCTCCTTACTCAGTCATTCAGTCATCTCAAACTACAATAGTCATTTTTCCTCTCATGGGGCAATCATAGGTTAACTTAATCAGTCATTCATCTAGCAATCAGTCACTAAGTATTGTTAATCACTAAATACAATCATTAGAAAATTACACAAACCCTTTACCTCTCAGTCTCTAATAAGCTTCAATTTGATAACAGCATTCGGTATCCAAGGAGAGGCCTCTTCTTCATCTTGACTCGGGGTGGTCTGTCAGATTCCCTGGATCCCCTTCCATGGTCCCAGCTCCTCCCTGAATCCATAAAACAGTCACCTGGATTCAGAGGCAGACAGCTCCCAGGTTCCTGTGCAGTCCTCCAGGCAGTTCTTGTTACACACTGAAGTTCGCAGGGTCCAGCACATCTCAAAACCTTCACCACTTCTGTTGCCAAGAACTCTAGGATCAACCAAGCCACAACCAAACAAAGCCTTTTCATCTCAGTCATGCTTCTTCAGTCCTCCAGCAGTTTAGCTGGCCCTAGGACCCAGAAGAAACCTTGGCCTTCCAGGCAGCCTCCACCAGATTCTGGTCTCATAGAAAACTCCAACTCTTTTCTCAGTACACACACACACACACACACACACACACACACACACACACACACACACACACACGCACACAGGCTTCTTATTTCAGCCAACTGCTTCCCATCCTCACCAACAGGAGACAGAGTTCACACCCTCTGTTTCTCCCACAGAAGTACTTAGCTCCTAGCCGCTGAGGGCCTAGTACCTGCCAAATTAATTACCACTACACCCCAGCACTTAGCACAGTGCCTGGCATATAGTAGGAACTTAATAAATGTTTATTGGTTGATTGGAATACACTCCTGCCTCACTTCTGCCTCTTTGAATTTCTTTTCTCCCAGCTTAGTTCATACCCCTTCCCACATGAACTCTTTCCTGATTCTCTCCAGCTGCCAGTGCTTTCTCCCTAAGTTTCCCTTGCATTTAAAAGTATATTTACAGGCTGCTTCTCTTATAGGATTTTAAGTTCCTTGAAGAAAGGGCCTTCATGTCATGTAGCAGACACTTAATAAATACTTGTTAATTGAATTCTGGAGTAAAATTCTACAGCAGAAATTAGACCAGGAGAGATGGCAAACTCCCAACAGTGAAATTCTGAAAACTATCTTCAGAACACACTTCCAAAAAGTAGGAAAAAGGCAGTCATTTAGATATATCAATATGTATTCATATTTTAAAACCCAGATTTTATAAAGATATGAAGAAAATGAAACAGCTAATCATTGACAGAAGTGTTAATTTAACATTATTACTATTGGTAAAGATAATTAGCAAACTAGATTATTTTAATAAAATATAATGAGCATTAAATTATTCCTCTTAGCTGGTATATCTGATGAGTATCAAATATTCATCAGAAGGTTTAATATTTTGTCAGTCAGTTAGTAAGCATTTATTAAGCACCTACGATATGCCAGGCACTGTATGTACTGAATATGGGCAATATAAAGAAAGGCAAAAAACAGTCTCCTCTGTCAAGAATCTTGCAGTCTAATTAGAGAGACAACATGCACATATCTGTATATAAACAAGATATATAAATTGAGGATAGTCACAGAAGGAAGACAGTAGTATTAAGGAGGCCTGGGAAAGGCATCCTCCAGAAGGTGAGACTTTAGCTAAGATTTGAAGGAAGCCAGAAAGTTGGAGGGAGAGTATTCCTACCTGGGGAAAAGCCCTTCAAAATGGTATAGGAAGATGGAGTGTCTTGTACCAGCACTAGTAGGGATGCCAACGTCATTGGATTGCAGAGTACATGGAGGGGATTAAGGTATAAGAAGATGGAAAGATAGGAAGGGGATAAATTTGTAAGGGGCTTTGAACGCCAAACAGGATTTTCTATTGGATTCTGAAGGTAATGGAGCCACTAGAGTTATTTTTCATGCATTACTTAAATTATGTCACTGTTATGCCACATTATACATTCCTATAGTTAAAATATTCCAACCAGGTCAACATGAAGTCCATTTGAAGCACTACTTTTGAATAACCATCTTGCTATTGTTATGATTATGACTATGATTTTATTATAAGCGTTTGGACGGCAAGGAAATAGAGCGATCAGAGAGGATTAAGGCGTTGCAGAACTACCCAGTAATTGAACAGAAAATCAGAGAGCAGGAAAAGGCTTATTGCCTCAAAAGATCCAAAGAGAAAAAAGAAGGTGAGAGAAAACTTCAAGAAGAAGAAGAGAAGGAAGACAGAAGTAATCCAGGCTTCGACGGACCTTGGTACGCAGACGTTGACAGCACTATGTATGTAAACTAACATTCATGTTTAGTTTTTATTGGTGATTCAGAAATCAATAGAAATCGCAAAACTTCTTTTTCTTATCAGGGTTTTTATAAATTCATTTTACATTCAAGACCATAAGCTTCCAATTACTTGATTACAAATGACAACTCTATGGATTATGGCCACCAAATGGTCCTTCTAGATTAGGGGTTTTTAACGTAGATTTTGTGAACTTTAAAATAAAAGTATATTTTGATAATTGTACTTCAAAATATTGGTTTCATTTGTAAGTCTAAGTGTTTTATTTTATTTATTTAAAAACTTCATCCCAAGAAGGGATCTATAGGCTTCACTAGGTTAAATGGGGCCATGATGCAAAAAAAGCTCAGAACCCTTGTTTTCCATCAATGCATATGTAAACCTCCCACTAAAGTCCAGTATTTCCAAATTATCATTTAAATTGTGTCTTAAAATGTACTCAGGAAAAGCAATGGAAGATATGTGATTTGACTTACTTATAAATCTACAGGTCTGCCTTTATGAAATATTTGAAAAGTTGTGTGTAAATCACATTTTTAGAAATTAAATCTGTCATTTTAACCAGGGAAATATTTCACTGGGACTTCTGTGGTATGTTCTTTTGCAAAGCATATCCCTGGTTGCAAGCTGCAAGATCTTGAAACTACCCCTGGTTATCTTTTGTATTTTGCAGGTTTTATTGTATTTATTTTTGGACATTTATTTTGTATAAGGAAAAGGCTCAAATATTTCTTCAAGCCCAACTAAACAGTCTAATATTTCCTCATTTTTTTGTTTTTGCTCATTTTTTCTGTTTCCTCCAGTCTCACTATTCACAGTAAGTGTGAATATATTATTCATTGACATTGGGGCTGAAATATTGGTTAATTTTAAACTAATCTATTAACAGTTTTTCCTTGTGAAATCATTTCAGAAAGAGGGGCTTGCATTGTAATGGTTTTCTAATAAAAATGTATGTGCATTTTTCATTTCAATATGTATTTATTTGCTGATAGATAATTTTCTTTCATGGATTTTCTAAAACTTTAATTATTTAGATTGTGAAAGGTCAAAAGTGGCATCCATAAATCCTTTTTCCCAGCAAGAAGGAAAAAAAAAGAGAGAAAAAATATAGCCAGTTTTTTCAGCCACAGATATTACCATGGTTTTCTAATGTGGTAAAATTTACTCTGGAAGCCTGCATCTAAGCATGCATCCAGAATTTTTTTTTAGTGATTAAAATTATTGTGCATATCATAATATGCCTCTGTATTTAGCTGGAAGTAAGTGAGATCTTTCTTCAGTGTTCTTTTTTTTTTTCTCATACAAGGTGTCCAAAAAGTATTAGTGTACTTTGAAGCTTCGGTAGTTAGACCTTAAAGAAATTCTTTTAAGTTTTAGTGGCTTATATCTACACCCAGCCTTTTTGAATACTCTATATTTACCATGAGAGTAAGTCCTTGCTCACAAGATAGGAGATTAAATTATTTTGCATGGAAGAAAGAGCTGCATATATACTTTGTATTTCCCACATTTCCCATGAAGCTTAACTACCTCTTTGGTAATGATCCTCCCTGCCTCTAACTTCACATATGTTTTTGATGACTTCTCTGTATCATTGTATATTACCATCATTTATGGATGTATTGTTTTGCTAGTCATATGCAAAGTGAGCTTGGTGTGCAGAGGGGTCATGTACCTTTCCTGTAAACTTTGCATCTCCTCCAGGACCGAGCATGTGAGTTTGCATGTAGTTCATGCTTAATAAATGAATGTTGAGTTGAACAGAAATATTTCATCCTTTATAAAAACAACTGGTTTAATCAATCAAAAAACAAACATTTATTAAGCACTTGTAATGTTCCAGGAACTATTAAATGCAAGAGAAACCAAGAAAAAGTTAAAAATGGTTCCTACCCTGCAAGGAATTTACACTCCTATAGAGACAAAGGGCAGGTAAAGTAGTATATACAAGAAACACCGTAACAGCTGAAGGCGTTAGTAGCTGCCAGGATCAGGAAAGGCCTCCAGCAGAAGGTGATATTTGAACTGATTCTTGAAGGAGGTGAAGGATTCTAAGAACTGGGTATGAGGAAAGAGAGCATTCCATAGACGTTCCATGCATGTTGGCACAGAGATGGGAGACGAAGGCAAAGCAAAGTAAGTATTATTGGATTATAGAATGCATTAAAGGAAAAATGTATGAGAAGACTAGGGTATGATGGTACCATATTGTGAATAGCCTTACATATCAAACAGGGTTTATCGTTTATCTTAGAGGAAATAGGAGCCATTGAAGTTTATTGCGTGTCAGGAGGAGGTGATATGATCAGATCCATACTTAGGAAAATCACTTTTGTCAGTGTTATGGAGGATTGATTGAAATGGGGAATCACTTGAGACAGGAAAAACAATTAGGAAATTATTGCAGTAGGTGAGACAAGAAATAAAAAGGGCTTGAACTAGGGTTGTGACTGTATCAAGTAAAGACAAGGAGATGTGTATGAAATGTAGAGAAAAAAAAGAAATAAGATTTTGGCAGCTGGATATGTGAAGGAAGTGAGAATGAGGAATCAAAGATGATGCCAAGGTTACAGCCTTGAGAGATTGGAAAGATGGTGATACTCTCAGTAGTAATAGGGAAGTTTGGAAGAGGGGTGAGTTTTAAGGGGAAGAAAGTGAATTCTATTTTGGACACACAGAGTTTGAGAGTTGGAAATCTCCAGAGAGCAGTTGGTAATGTAGGACTAGAGGTCAGGAGAGAGACTAACGATGGATCAAGTAGATCTAGGAATCGTCTTCATGGACATAGTACTGGGACGTGGTAGCTGAAGACATCACCATTAAGAGTATAGAGAGAAAAGAGAAGAGGTTGCAGAATAGAGCTTTGGCATACACCCATGACATGGAGGAAGATCTAGCAAAGAGGGCTAAGAAGGAGGAATCAGGCAGGTGGGAGAACCAGGAGAGAGAACTTTAAAAAAAATCCAGAGAGGACAGTACCCAGAACAGGGTGGTCGGTGATGTCAAATGCTACAGAGAGATCAAGAAGGATGCATGTTGAGAAAAAGGAATTAGGTTTGTCAAGAAGGAGATATTTGATAACTTTGGAAGGAATGGTTTTAGTTGAATGTTGAGATTGGGAGCCAGATTGCAGAGAGAGTGAAGGAAGAGAGGAAGGAAATAAGCATTTATCAAGTGTGTACTGTATGCCTGGCGTTGTACTAAGTGCTTTCCAAATATTATCTCATTTAAGCCTCACTACAACCCTGGAAGGTCCATGCTATTATTATCCCTATTTTATAGTTGAGGGAACTGAAGCAGACATGTTAAGTGATTTTACTAGGATCATATAGTATTAAGTGCCTGAGTCTGGATTTGAACTCAGGTCTTTCTGACCCAGAGTTATTAGTAGCAAAGCCAGGATCCAAATGGTTATTGGCAGTTAAAATTTATGTACAAACAAGTCATTCAAGCTGCATTTAAGGATGTAGTGGAATTATGTTAAGAAAGTGACTAAAATGTCCATACGTACCCTCGTGATACCTTTGGGAAAAGGAGAGGGGTGGGTAATGTGCAATGGGAGGTCCTCCTTGGGGCAGATTTAGAGCCAGAAACGAAACATCATGGTTAATCAACAAATTAAGTGGTGACACTATGGTAGGTACTAAGGATGAAATGAAACAATCCCTACTTACAAGGAGCCTACATTCTGATGGAGGAAACAAGGACATATTAAAAATGGTGTAAAGTTAATATAAAGAGAATAAATGCAAAATAGTAGAATAAAAGGCAACATAAAAGGGGTTTGATGATGTCAACTGTGTGAAAAGTTGTCATACATATGGAGGACTCTTGGGAGCAGCTCATGGGACACAGGGGAGCTGGTACACACATGTCTGTTTTTGTATCAGCCCCCAAGAGGCTGGGAGCATCTTTTTCCCATTAGAAGCCTAGTCAGAACTGCCTGGGTCTTCTATCTGGCAATTTGCCTACAGCAAAAGACTCTTTCCCACAAGTGACACAGTGAGGTAAAAGGGCCCTGAGCTTTGTCCCTACCCTCCTTTGGCCATACAATCCCAGAAAAAAGCCAGAGTCTGGGCCTTCTTTTATTTGTCCTTTGCAGTTCTACGTGTAGGGAATGGAGTCTGACCTGGCAGCATAGGTCATGGGAATCTTTGGGCTCAGTATTCTAGATTCAGTATTGCAACCAACTGAAGAGGGAATCCTTGAGGAGCAGTGGTCTAGGATGTTAACCTAGTGGGATTTTGGACTGATGGTGGAGAACTAATATGAAGTAGCAAGTGATCCTTATCACTCTCTGCTCTCCAGAGACCCAGTGCGAGGAGAGGTATTGTTTGTAGACGGTTTTTTCAAGGATTTTCACTGAGGAGGAAAGATATATAGGACAGCTACTGGGAATGGCAGGCTCTAATGATGGATTTCATGGATGTTCTAACTTGTTCTAAGGCAGTGGTTCTCAACCTTCTTAATGCCACAACCCTTTAATCCTCATATGTGGGCATATCTGCATGTGGGAGGACCTGCCTGGAGACAGATGGAGGAGTAGTGTCTCGGTTCCTAAGACCATCGGAAATATGTGTTCGACCCCCAAAGGGGTCGCAACCCACAGGTTGAGGACTGCTGTCCTAAGGTCATCTGAAATAAAATCAAGGTCTATTATTAAGGTATCATTGCTGCTTCTTTGAGGGAAAAGTAGGATAGATGGAGTTTTGGTTAATGTTGTTTTTCATGATACTGGATATTTGTGGGAGGAGGGGAAGTAAGCAATAGAGAGGGAGAGAATGAAGATGAACAAGAGAGATGAGGTGTTTGATGCAGTGAAGACCTGAAGGAGCCTGGGATGAATGAGATGATAGGCATGTAACTTAGGTTAACCTAGGTGAGAAGAGGCATATCTTTCTCTGAGACAGGAAAGATAAAAGACCTCAGGAATCTTGAGAGAATAAAGAGGTTTGTAGCAGTTATCATGGGGATCAGAAGCAGGGAATTTAAGAGGCAGAAGGGTCCTCAGAGTTTATCTAGTCCAATTCATTCCCAAGCTATAATTCACTTTATAGCACAGCTACCTCCTTAGACATCTTATTACATTTTTGGATAACTTTAACTTTTAGTCAGTTTTCCCTTACAATGAGACAAAATCCCTGAAACTTTCTTCTTACTGCCATGTGGGACCAAAAAGAATAAGTCTAGTTCTTCTTCGAAGAGACAGTCTTTGAAATATTTAAAATCAGTTAGAATCAAAGAATTCTAGTCTGACCCTTTAATTTTTTCAAGGAGGAAACATATGTCTCCCAAAGTGAGGTGATTTGCCAAATGTCTCACAACTAGTTAGGAGCAAGTAAGTGAGTGATAGGGTAGGAACTGACTGGTGATTTTGATAATATAGGCAACTCCCAGGTGAGTTCAATGTAGTTCAATGTAGGTCGCTTCTTGTTAAGTCATTTCAGTTGTGTCTGACTTGTGATCCCATTTGGGGTTTTCTTGGCAAAGATACTGGAGTGGTTTGGCATTTCTATCTCCAACTTGTTTACAGATAAGGAAAGAGAGGCAAACAGGCTTAAATGACCCACAGCTAGTATGTGTCTGAAGCTGCATTTGAACTCAGGTCTTCTTGACTCCAGACCCGGTACTCTGTCGTCTGTATTACCTAGCCACCCTTGTACATCATTACCTTGTCTGCAACTTAATATTCATAGAAATCTACTTAGAGCACTGAAAGGTTAATTCAGTTGCCCAAGCTCACAAAACCAGTATATGTCAGAGGTAGGACCTGAATGCAAGTTTTCCCAGTTTTGAAGATGGCTCTGTCTCCACTATACCTGGGTGTCTTTCTTGCAAGTCATTGAGTGCTATGAGAAAGAGTTGCCCAGTAACAGCCATTCACAAAATCTGAAGAAATCAGAACAGGGCGATCTTTTGTCATTATAGATGAGGAAAAATAATGGTAGCTAGCATTTCTGTAGCATTTGAGAGTACACAGAAGCCTCTGCTACCTTCTTTATTTTGACCCTCATGGCAAACTCACTCTCAGGTACCTCTATATAAAAATCTTTCTTTTGTGTAATGATCTACCTCAGTTTTGGTAGTCATTCTGTAGGTCACAGTTACATTGTACTAGAATGTGAAAAAAAGACTTGATTTTGCTATTTTCACATGCCTTGCATTTGTTCTTCTTTAGTCCATATTCTCTGCTGAAGAAGAAAGAAGACCAGCAATCAGCCACAGAAGAGAAGAACATTAGTGAAAAGACACCAGATGAATTGGACAAGGAATTCTGGGAGAAGCCCACCTTGTTTACACCCGAGTCTAGACTAGAAACTCATAGATACTTGGAAAAACAAAGGAAAGATAGAGAAAAATTAAGGTACTCTTGCTAATTCATGCATTGGTAACTGATTAAATTCTTACGGATTTTTCAGAAATCACATTTCTTTGTTCAATGATTATTTTAGACCTTTAGCCTAAAATTCTTGTTAGTGTCTTTTAGTTTTCTTGCTAAATGCTGTGTATTGGACCTTTCCTTATTAAACGTTATCAAAAATTTGCTAATAATAAACCTAATTCTTTATACATCATTGAGTATGCTAACCTTGGGTAATATTGAATAATTTATGGGTATGCAATTAGTATGCATACCAATTTAGTTATCACTTTAGTCTCCAAGTGGTTAAATAATAGCTACTGCATATGTGTGTATATAAATCTCTATACCTATCTATCTTTCTGTCTCCATCATCTATCCATCCATTCCATTTATCTGTTTATCTCTCTCTCTTATCTTTCTGTGTGTCTGTCATCTGTTTATCAGCCATCTATCTATTTATTGATTTTAGGTTTGAGGAATATTTTTAAAACATTATCTCACCTAATCCTCCTAAATAACTCTGTGAGATAATAGAGGCTGTTATAATCTCCATTTTACAGGTAGAAAAACTGAAGCTGAAATGATTTACTTAGGGTCCCAAACCTACCTAGTAAGTGTCCAAAGCAGGATTAGAATTCAGGTTTTACTAACTATAAGTTCAGTGCTCTCTCTACTATATCACCTAGTTGCTTCATGATGTTTTAGAAGAATTTCTGTGTTTTCAAAAATAAATTCCAAAAATAATAAACATGATAATAATGGCTTATCTTTTCATTATACTTTATAATTTACAAAGAATTTTAATGTACATTTTGACTTTGACACTTTGAAAGAGCATCATTTTCATCAGAATAGATACTTCTTCCGCTAATACAGATCATTCTCTTTCTTCTGTTCTTGAGTTTTGGTGGCCAGCTTCTGGTGAGGGGCCCCTTTGTATTTAACTCCACTAGGCCTTAGACAACAGATAGAGTCTCTCACTGACCTTGAAATCAAAACCTTGCCAGTTTGATAAGATCCACCGGAGATTGTGTTTCATTGGCATAGCTTTTGAGAACCCAGTTATCTTTACACCAAAATTATAACAATGGGAATATATTCATTTCATAGTAATGTCTTATTTGATGAGCAGATTTACTTGTGTTCTCATTAAATTCTCTCATTAAGAGTTTGCCTTAAGTAACCAGCTGGCCATTTTGATTAACTGGAAAATATATTCTATTTTTCCACTTTAAAAATAGAAGCAGTCTATAAAATGAATGAGTAGAATATTATCTTTTTTTAAAGCCAATTGTGAATCCAAGACGTATTCAACTTGATTGTCCTGTTTATACTAGACAATTCACTCAGATTTGTAGCTAATAAAAAAATCATCTCTCTTTCTTTGAGAATTTTCCCTTTCACTATGGCTTACTCTCTTTTAAAATTTTTAAAAAAAATTTTGATACAGAATAGAGAAAAGATACAAAAACATATCATAAACTTAAATATTTGAACTTAAATACAAAGAAAGAAAGAAAAAAAAGCATATTGTGTACATAGCAAAACCAAAGAGAGGATTCAAACTCTGTAACAATAAATTTTCATATCAAGAAAGCCTGTATAATAAATAATACTTATTGTGTTGAGAATTGTCCAACTTTTCTTTGCTTCCTTGTGAGTTCTCTTTTGTTCGAGGCTGTGCACTTTTTTACTTTGTTCTTTTTTCCCCTCCCCCTCCCCCCATAAGGCTACAATAAAGTTTAGGTATGTTTCTCTATAGCTATAGCTATATACATATACCTATATACATACATATATAGACATATACTTTCCCAAACATATTCTACTTAATTTTTTGCTTTTATGTTTGTGCATATCTCTTGTTTCCTATCCCTCCTGCCTCCTCTACTTTACTTTTACCCGCTACCTTGCCCTCCTATGACTTGCTTCCCCTGCTCCAAGGATCCCTCCCCTATCCTCCCATTCCCATAAATCTAAACACCCTTTGATACCTTCCTTTACCTATTCCCTCATTCTCCCCTCTAAAGATCCCCCCATTGTCCTTTCCCCCTCCCTATGCCCCTACCATTTTAGTTCTTCTGAATTTAGAAGGCTTTTTTATATACTCTTATAAATATGTATATAGTGTTCCCTCTTAAACTCATTCCCAATGAAATTAGGTTACCAGAACTACCAGCCCTCCTCCCCCATCTAATTCCTCTCTATAGATTCTTCTTCTTGTACCTCATTTGTATAAAATAATTATTCTTTTTAGCTGTTCCTAAATGGTTTTACTTTAAAATTCATATCATACTCAGATTTACCCCCATCGTTCTTATGAGATACCCAATTATTAATAAGAATTTTAGACATATATTTTATATTATACATATATAAAAAATAAATAATCTGTCTTTATGAATCCCTTATAATCAGTCTTTGGTATATACCTTATATTTCTCTTGGTTCTTATATGTCGAATCTTCTGTTAAGTTCAGGATTGTTAAATAATAAAGTCTTGAAAGGCTGAAAGTTTATCAAATGTCCATTTTTTTCTTTCAAGATAATACTTAACTTTGCAGGGTATGATATTTTTGGCTGAAGGCCCAGTTCTTTTGCTCTTCAATATATTTTTTCCAAGACCTGCACCCTTTAATGTCTCTTCTGCTAGGTCTTGTGTGATACTAATTGTGGCACCATCATATTTAAATTGTTTTAATCTTAATGCTTTTAGTATTTTATTCTTGAGCTGGGGGTTTCAGAATTTGACGATGATATTCCTATAGGTTTTCCTCATAGGATCTCTTTTAAGTGATGGTTGATGGATTTTTTTTTTCTATTTCTACTTTCCCCCTTGTTCTAATGCTTCAGGACAATTTAATTATTTCTTGTATTATTGTACTGAGATTTTTTTTGGATCAGTTAATCTTCAGTTAATCTTACTATTTTTATATTTTTTCTTCTTGATCTATTCTCCAAATCTGTTGTTTTTCTTATTAGATGTTTCATTTTTTATTTTTTTCATTCTTCATGTTTTGTTTAGTTAATTCTTGATCTCTTACAATTTCTTTGGTTTTACTTTGTCCAATTCTAATTTTCAAGGTGTCATTTTCTTCCTTAAAATTCTGGATCTCCTTTTCTAATTGGTTGACTTTCCTTTCATAACCTTCTCGTTTTTCTTGGGTTATTCCTTTTTTTTTAAAAAAAAGTTTTTCCTTCATCTCTGTCATTTGATTTTTAAAGTCTTTTTAAAGATCTTCTGTGAATTCTTTTTGGGCAGGTGACCATTTGACATTACTCTTTGGGGGTTTCTTTATTTCAGTATCTTCTTCTGAAGATGAACCCTGGTCATCTCTATTCCCATAATAGCTTTCTAGGGTTGGATTTTTTCTCCTTTGCATGTGTATTTTTGATGGTAATAGCTTAATTTTTGTAGTCACCTCTACCCCTGGGGTGTGGGAATTGGTGCCTCTTGCCCCAGATCTTCAGTTCTCCCCTCTAGCCTGAAACTAAAGCCAAACCTCCAACCTCCTGTAAGTGCCCACAGCCAGGAGCTTTCTGCCCCACTGCTTCTGCATTCACCGGGTGTGTGATGGTTCCTTCTCCCCCCACCCCCCACCCCACTTGCTCTTCACAGCACAGCTGGATCTGAAGTTCCTTATCAGCAGAGGTTCCTCAATCTTCCCTGGCTCAAACGTCCAACTTCCCTCACTATAGGGGTAAAAGTTCCTGTGGCTGGGACCAATGCAACCTCTCAAACCAACTAACCCCAGGACTTGCCTCTAGTTGTTTAAGAGGCTTACCACTTGTTGTTAAAATGGCACCTAGCCTAAAGGTGTTTACTCTTCACAGAGACCAAACCTGGTCCTGGTATTTTTCTTTTGATCTTCTCAGATTGTCCCAGGGAGACCTCAGTTGTACCTTTCTTCTTATTTATCTCCACCAGCATTTTGTTTGCCCTAAGGTGCTATTTTAACTCTCTTATGGGGAAAAATCTTGAGAGCTTGGAATTTTCTGACCTAATTCATCATCTTTCCAGAATCTTCTCCCTATAGATTACTCTTTTTATAGGGATGGATGAGCCAATTTCCCTAAATGCTTGCCTTGTATGACAAGCCAGGAGAATGGCTCCCTAATTGTAGTTGGCACACACATGAATAGAAGGAGTGTAAGTGGGTAGGAGGGTACTGGTAGTATTCATAGAGGATGAAACTTTCAGCTCACCTATGCATACTCTTTGGGTTGTGTGTACATCAGGGACTGTGCATATGAGTTAAATTTGAGCACATGACCCTATATTTGCTTTACTTGGGGTGGTACTTTCATTTTTACAGGAACCTGTTTTTTGGATATCTATTATTATCTGTTAGAGCAGCCTATGGAAATGGAATTATTTCTTTCTTACAAAGCTATGTTGGTTATTTAACACCACCCTTTGATCTTTGAAGTGTTTACAAATTGCTTATTTGATGATGTGTTTGAAGTTAACTGATCTATAATCTCCAGAGTAGTTCTTTTTAAGTTTGTTAAAGATAAGTACAATGTCATTCCATTCATCCAGTTGTTTAACCCAGCACATCTAACATAACACCTTCCACTTAGGGGAATATTTAGAATTTTTGGCCTGTGAAGAAGCACATTAAAGGATATGATTGGCACATTTAATAATAATCGGTCACATTTATATATTGCTTTAATGTTTACAAATGCTTTACAGATATTATCTCATTTTATCCTTATAACATTGGGTGGTAGGAGGTAGGATGGGAAGGGAATAAGCATTTATTTATTGTCTATTAACCAGGCACTATTCTGGAGTCTTTATAAATTTTATCTTTTACAAATATTCTCTCTTTTGATACTCACAACAATCCTGTAATGTAGGTGCTGTTATTATCCGCATTTTACGGTTGAAGAAACTGAATTAAACAGAAGTTAAGTGAGTTGCACAGCATCACACAGCCAGTAAGTGTCTGAGCTGGATTTGAATTCAGATCTTCCCAACTGTAGGCCCAGCTCCATATTCTCTGTACCATCTGGCTACCTTGTAAAGTGCCTTTATCTAAGAAAAGCACAAGATGAAACACAAGTATCTTCCCCATCCCTATGATAAAGAACTAAAGGCAATTAAAAAAAAAGGATCATCATGTCAGAGAATGGCTACTGCTGATTTCATGCACTTTTCCTCATTGATGAAAAAGACAAGGTTGGAACAAACCGAAAATCAGCTTTTCCACTAAGTATTTGTTTGTTGCAAATTAATGAGCTATGGTGATCTATATATCCCCCTGACTGTTAAATCATGAAGCAACTATGGTATATTATAAATTACAGTTTTAAATAAATCAGAAGCTGTATACACAAAGTAGAGAAGTAAATGGCAAGTATCTGGATAAACCATAAATAAAATATGATAGCCATTCATTACTGGCACACTCCTAACCTGTCCACTTGGGTGTTCAATATGTATGCAGCCCCACAGGCTTAATAAAAAAACCACATATCCCTATGCAAGGGTATGGAGGAGAGGCAACTCTCAAAATATATACAAAGATAGAGGAAAAAAAAATGTACAGGCACAGAATTTGGGAATTGAATCAGTAGTAGGCACAAAACCGACATTGGTTTTCTTTAGCTGCCATGTGTCCCTTGTTAATGTCAGGTATGGCCTGAGCTTGGTATCTGTTTTTGCTCCTTCTTTTAGCCAGCCATGTAGTTATTGCACACATGCACACACACACACACACACACATACACGCACGCATACACACACACATGCACATCCTAGCATGTCACAGGTGGGATGGTCATGATACCATATGAATTGGGAGCTTCTCACTCTCAGTATTGGAATAACTTACCTAGTATACAGATGTGTGAGTTGGTGTGTCTTCCCCAGCTTATGACTATTTAGGGCTGAGTCAAAGGAACAGTAACTTGTCTCTGTACTTAGGGCAATGAGGATCCCTTGGAAAAGGGGCTCTTCTCTATGTCTACTTGGGGGCAATAGGA
>CM053580.1:506990024-507056548 GCA_028627135.1 Pseudochirops cupreus
TTTTTAAATCTCTATGGGGCTCTGCTTCCAGAAGGGAAAGCTCTGTCCCAAATCACTGGGGTCCTCCCGGCTGCCGTAGCTCTCAGGAAGGTGCTGGGTCCCTTTCCTACTTACTTCTGGCTCACTGGATAATGAAGACTCCAGGACCGAGGCCCAAGACCACGATCTGGATCCAGGCCGCTCAACACGAGAGCACTTGGCCTCTGAACGATCGCTTAGTCCCCCTGCTATCTGCAGGCCATGGGTGCGGAAGCTGCAACGCCGAGGCAGGTGCAAAACCTCTGCCTTTCACTTTCCAGCCCTGGAGGCCTTTCAGCCGGACCACTTTTCTCCCCCGATTTCACAAACCCCGCTGACCTAGTTCTGAACGCTGCTCACAGCTGCAGATAATCCGAGGCTCCTTGGCTCCTCCCTTCCAGCTGCCCCCAGGGCTCAGCCAGGGCTTCAGGCCAGGCTGGTTTCAGTTTGCAGTGCTGATATGGTTCCTCACAGCCAAGCTGACTTTTGTGGAAAGTATATTTGTGTGCATTTTGGAGTTCTAGGATTAGTTTAGAGTCATATTTTATGGGTATTTTGGGGTGGCTATGTGAGAGCTGTGATATGTTGCTGTTCCTACGCCACCATATTGGCTCCACCCCGACATTTCTTATAATATAACAACATTCTCTCATTCTAATAGATCAGTTTGTTCAGTGGGGACCCACTTTATTTCCAGTTTTGTCTGTTTTTCAGATTTTTTTCCTGCTACAAAAAGCACTACTATAAATACCTTGCTATATGTGAGAATATTCTCTCACTGATCTCCTTCCTCAAGGTACAAATCCATAGTAGGTTTAATAATTTAAAGGATAAAGTTCTTTTTAACTTTTTCAAATAATTCTAAAGTATATATTAGAAGTTACAACTTTACCAACAGTGTATTAATGTGCCTATTGTCTCAGACTCCTGTTTATATTGTTTCTTTCCATCTTTTATCATTTCTGCCAATCTCATAGGCATGAAATGAAACCATTGCATTTAGTTCTATTATTAGTGATGAAGATCACTTTATGATATGGTTTTTCTTATATTTCTTCTTTTGAAAACTGCTTATTCATATCCTTTACTTGCTGATCCATTAGGGAAGGGCTCTTTGTCTTTTAGTTTTATCAATTCTCTACACATATGTTGGATATTATTTCATCAGAGATTTTTAATGAAAAATCTTATTCAAAGGCTTATTTTTAAATTCTAGCTGCACTAATTTTATTCTAACAAAAAAAAACCTTTAAATTTCATAAAATCAGAATTCCTTACTCAAATTGAGCTTGCAGGCCACTAAAACCTCAAGCTTTTTTCCAAATTTCTGTCTAACCACACCTAACGCTTACATGGTTGATTATTTGACTCCAAGTATAACTTTTTACATTTGTCCCTATGAAATTCACTTTACTAGATTCAGTCCAGTGTTCTTGCCTGCTGAAAGCAGGGTTTTAACCCTACCAATTGTCATTGCCAGGGGAATAATAGGAACCACAATTATTTGGCATCATCTTGATAGACTAACAACTTAGAAATCCCCCAACCACCTGGAAGCCAAATAGTGGAACGTAAAGATAAATTTTAAAATGACAAACTATGTGGCAAACAAGAAAGCTACACAGATTCTTCAATAAAATCTGCAGCAATAATAAAGAGATTTATCTATGTACTATATCCACAGTGACCAAAGTTAATAAAAATACATTTGACCCGCTTATGACATGAACCTGTATGGCCATTCTGTCAGGTTAGCTCACCAAAATCTACGTGGTAGTCAAACAGTTTACATGGATAGTAAAGAGGATTCACGATTGAACCAGAGAAGGACATGTAACAAGACTGCACTGAGAAAATTGTGCAGTACTTTCAATGATTCCAGTTGTTCACTGACACAACACAAATAAAACACATCTTTTTAACACCAAAATTATCTCAGCAATGCTGTATAGCTAGAAAATTATTTTTTAAAAAATTGGAATCTTAGGGAAAAAACAACAAATAACTAAAAAAGTAATTAAAAGATGTAATGTAGAGATGAGTAGGCTGCAACATGTTATCAACAATTTCCTATACGCAGGAAGTGGGATAAAGTATTTTACGGATGCAAGGCATGTATAAGCTGGAGCTTCTTGGGGGAAAAAAATAGATGACAAATCCAGGCAGTGCACAGGTACTGCAAAAGTGCTAAGAGAATTAGAGAAAGGCCTCCAGCATATCAGATATACCCTCCATGGAAGACTTAAAATGATACTGACAGGAATTACATAGGATTAAGTATAGACATGAGATATGTGTCAATGGACAGAGAATGTATATCAAAAAATCACAAATCCACTAAAAAGCACCAACAAAAGTACTTTACATTTATGGTATATTTTATAAATTATTTAATGTCTTATTTACAACAACCTTATTAGAGATATTGATATTATTTTATCTCTTTTATTTTTACTGAAGACACTAAGGTTCTAGGTAAAGTGATTTTCCCAAAGTGATGGAGTTCATTCACTGATAATACTGGATAAATAACATGTGACTAATATATGAATAGAGTCTGCCTTAAATGAACTTATAATCTCACGGGGGACAACAGGTAATTTACATGAGACAGGTTACAATAGAAAGTGATGCATCAGTATACTGACTACCTACCAATTGTAAATAGGACTAAAATACACCAGCCAAGATCATTTCTGCCATCAACGTCCCCACCTTGCACACGTTTCAGGAAAAAGTGCAGAATGGAGATTGGGGACTGTGCAAACTATAAAGCGAAGAGATAAAGCAATGATAGCACAATGGAAAGGGAAGTTCTAGTCTTCTAGATGGTCATTTTAAAGTTATTTATGATTTATGTCTATTTAGTATTACATTTCTCTTGAATTCTTTTATCAACACAGAGTTTTGATGGAATTATAAATCCATTGTTAAATGTAGTAATAATAGTTCCTATTTATGTCATGTTCTAAGATTTTACTTATATTATGTCATCTATCCTCACAACAGCTCTATGAAATAGAATTAATTATTAGCATCATTTGGCTAGTGAAGATTCTGAGGAGTTAAGTGACTTGCCCAAGGGCCATATAGTAAGGGTTTGTAATAGTAATGGGAATTTGAAGATCTTCCCAGCTCCTTAATAAGCCTAAGGGAATTTGAAGACCTTCTCTACTTTGAAAATAAACTCTGCCCTTAGAGGCAGAATGTAATCACATGGAGTCTGCAGTAGGAGGATTTTGCTAAGGATAGAGCATAGCCTATAGGAATCTGAGAGTCAGAACAGCTGGATGGTGGGAGGAGAGAGGACTGCCGACAAGCAGACAGTTAGGGTTGTGAGTAAATGTTGGTTTGTGGGAAGGCTAAAGGATGTTGGGGCCCTCTGTGCTATTATGGCTTATTAACATCCTTGCTACTATGATGGAATCAGCTTACTGGATTCGATTTTCTGGTATCTGAATAAATGTTTTGCTTCTGTCTTCTATATGGAGAGTCTGTTATGGTTTGTGATTGAGCACTATGTGGGTATGTTTATAGTGACTATGGACACTGTGAATACTGCACTGGCACTCCAGGGTTTGAGGCTGAGATGAGCCCCTCCTGACTCCTATTCCAGAATTCTATCAAGTATACCATACTACTTCCCAAAGTTGATTATTCTAGATACAAAAATTAACATGGACCTACTAGAATGCTGTGACCCAGAATGTGATCAATAAATGTTTATTCCTGGTAAGGAGGAAGAAGATGATGATGATGATGATAATCATAAAAAGTGAGGCTAGCCCTAAAAGAAAGTGTCAGAAGCAGGTAAGAACTATCATAATATACTCAAAGTATTATTTGATTAAAAATAGATTTATACCCCATTGTAAAGAACTATGTTTAAAGAAGCAACATGGTATATATAGTAGAAGGAACACTAAACTTGAGAATCAGAAGTCCAGAATTCAAGTTGCAGCACAACCACGTTCCTTCCCTGTGAACTAGGGCAAGTCATATAACTTCTCTAAGCCTCAGTCTACTCATCTATAAAACAGAAACATTATTATACCTGTATTATTGGTCTCACAGGGTTATAGTAATGAAAACACTTTGTAAATTACAAAGCTATTAAATGTGATCAATGTAATGTGAAATATTCCATATATAATGTGATATTGTAGTGTGATAATATATTATTATACATAATATGTAATTATATATGCATATATGTACATATTGTGAAATATAATTACAAAAAGTAAGTATATCAATACTGAGAGGAAGCATGACATAGTGAGAGAGCTTAGACTGCGTCTAGAAAACTTGAGATCCAGTCTACATCTGATAAACCCTGACTGTGTGATAGTATGTAAGTCTCTTAACCTCTTAGTACCCCAGGAAACTAAGAGGAAAAGTCACCAAACATTTTCTGATCTGCACTGGTAAGGGAGTTACTCTTTGTCTGACCTCAGGCAAGTCCCTTAACCTTCCTGGGTCTCAGTTACCTTATTTGTAAAATGAGGAGTTTGGTCCCTTCTAGCTCTGAATCTATAATCTCATGATCCTATAAAATAATATCTTTATCAAATCTATTCCTCCCCACCACTAAATTTTTAAAAAATCATCCTGTATCTTTAAATTTACAATCATACTGGATTACTTTTTCACATCTATAGTTTTATCACAATTTTACTCAGTGTGCTTGAATTTGAAGTATAATTTTTAAAAACACAACAACCAAACTCTAGGGATTCTAAACCAGGGTTATACAATTTTTTCAATAATAATAATAGCAAGAATCTATATTGTGTCTACTAGTTGCCAGGCACTGTGCTAAGAATTTACATATATTACTGCATCTGGTTCTCCCAACTGTGAGGCAGGTGCTATTATTATCCCCATTTTACAACTGAGAAAAATGAGGCAGACAGCATGTCTGAGTTTGGATTTGAACTTAGGTCTTCATGACTCCAGGCCTAGCACTCTATATGCTGTACCAGCTAATTGCCTTTTTAAATGTTTTGGTACCTGTATTTCAATATGAGTAACTTCTTTGGTAATCTTACCAAAATATAATTCTAAGAAAGGGTGCTTAGCTTTACCAAACTCTCAAAAGTTTGACATGACAAAGATCAAGAAGCTGTGCTTTAGGTCTGTCCTACAACTAATATGGAACCCCTAACAACCTAAAAAACCTGGGAGCTCAAGAAAAACTCCATCAAGTCTTAGGTATAATGAAAAGTAATGGTCCATGACTGAAATGTTAGCAAAAAATACTTTAAAGAGAAAAAAAATCATTATTACTATTAAAATAACTAAAAATTTATTAATAACCAATCTTTATGCTTCTAGTTTATTTTCAACATTGGAGAAACAAATCTTACCTTCCAAATTTTCAATTTTTTCAATGTTGTTCAAAGCCAAATTCAGATACTGTAATTTCTTTAGTCTGCTAATATTTTCTGAAATAAAGCATGAATTAAATTAGTTTTTAATTATAAAACAACTTTTTGTACCTATCAAATGATGCATACAGACAGATCAAACCAAGCAATCTCTGAAGCCACTGCAGCCAGCAGGAGAAGTGCTGAAGGATGGGGGTTCCTTGTCACTAGTGACTCCAACCTGTAGCTGGGTCCTAAGATCATAGATTTGGAGTCCACCACATCCAACCCCTTCATTTTAGAAGGTAAGTGATTTTGCCAAAAATCACAGAGCTAGGAAGTCTCTGAAGTGGGATTTGAACCTTATGATCCCATTAAATCACATCTTTATCAAATTCATTCCTCCCCACCACTAAATTTAAAAAAAACAAAACACCCTGCACCTTTAAGTTTACAATTATACTGCATTAGTCTTTCACATCTATAGTTTTACCACAGTTTAACTTGGTATGCTTGACTGCACATGCAGAACTGTCTCCATAACATCATGTTACCTCAATCCATAATAAAAAAGGTATCAGTTAATAATTGTACCGAGAGCTTTTCAGGTTTTACTTCATGTGACAACATAAAGCTAAAAGATAAAAGATTCATTGGAATACTTCCTCAAATGAAGTATCATGTGAAAGCACTTTGATAAAGTATAAAAATGTTAGAAAGACACAGAGACACCCTTGCATGCTGGGAATTACTAGTTATCACAGATCATCCAAGTGAAGGCTAGATTCCAAAGGCTAGGAAGAGTTAGTAATTTGACTAGGAGTGGGATTAGATGGCCCCTGAGGTCCTTTTCAATGCCAAGAGTCTATGATTCTATATTTTTAGACCATAAGCGTACATACATCACTAGTTATACAATATTTGCTCTTATACTCATACATAATTTTCCCTAATGGATATATATGAAAGCTATAAAAACTAATATTATAGCATTCACTAAGAACCTGCAAGTATGCGATATATCCTAATAGAAAATGTGGGTTTAGATGTTTTAGGAAGATTGACTTCACCAAGGTAGGAAACTAAAGTTGTCTTTTTTTGTACATAAAACTAAAGTTACTAAACTTGATGACAGTAGTGCACAGGTTTTGAATTGGTTTTGAATAAATATAGTGGGTGGGTGTTCCACCTCCACATACTCTATTTCCTCTCACTGTAAGAGACACCATACATTTTCAAGAACTGTGAGTTAGGACTATAATCTCTGGCAGTTGAACTAACAGAATAAAATGGTCTGTGTAGGGTTTGACCCTCAGGCTGTGCCTCATTATTACAGTAATTTAAACAAACGTCATCATTTAGTAAGGTAATAATGCTAAATAATAATAAGTTCTTATATAACAATAACTTAATGCAAATTTAAACATTATTTTTCAAATATTTCGTTCTCATTCAAGAAAAGATCAAAAGCATTATTTTCATGAAGTAAGCTAGCTCATAAAAAGCAAAGTGAACAATATTTTGTCACTTAATGACAAGATAAACTGTTTTTTAAACTATAGTTTAGCTTTGTTCTGAAGTTAGCCTGAACAATAAAAAGAATTACTTGCTTTAGAAACATATAGACCTAACTTCTAAATTCTATCTAACAATGGTTAACGTTTACATAGGGCTGTATGACTTACCAATTGTTCTCCTTACAACCAGCCTATGAGAGAAATAGTGTAGGTATACTATCCCCACTTGACAAATTATGACACTGATGCACAGAAAAGTGCCATCACTAGTGCAAGATCAGTGGCTTAGTAAATGATGGAGTCAGGACGGGAAGTGAGTATTTGGGGCCCAAGTCCAATCTTTCTACTACATTGCTTCTCATCTTAAAAATCACATAAAATCAGTAAAAATATGAGTTTATGCCTGGGTTGTCACTGAATGAATAAATGAGTATAATAAGTATTTTTAACTTACATGTTGCAATCACCCATTATAGAGAGCTATAAGAAGGCATAACCTGCAATCTATGTGTCTTCATTGACATTGAAAAATTCTGATATAAAGGAGAAACTCTGTACCTTTCAAATTAACATTGAGGCTTCAGATAGACTACTTAACAGTAAATGCTGCTATGATCCTATTAATCAAAAAATCTTAGCCTCATTAAAGAACCTTCTTCTGAACTTAGAATCTGCTGTGTAGGTGACAGTGTCATTGAAGGGTTCTGAAGAATATGAGATCATCCAAGTAAGACTGATATAGCAAAACATCTATCATGAGGTGCAGGCTCTGGGACCCCCCTTGAGCTCTCCTTGAATCTTCCCAGGGAAGGCATTTTCCTAAGGTCATGGGCCTTAAGTTGTGGCTCTGCCCAAGTCTTTAGTCCTCCTTTGTTCCAACAAATGGTTTTTCCCACCCTTGATGCTCCTGTTCCCACCCTTGAATTGGCCTGGCCCACCATTGTCTATGGTCTCCACAGAAGTTGCTTCCAGCAACTTCCCACCCTTAAGCACTCATTACTGGAGTCTAACCTCATCTGACTCCTCCTCAAGACTTTCCCCAAACTCCTTCTCTAGACCACCCCTAGATTCCTCCCACAACCTTTCTGTATATAGGATTCCATCTTCCCTCCATGTGGTGTGAGAGTGCCATAGAATGACCTAGCACAGACTTACTCTGTGTCAGACTTGCTCTGCAAGTGTCACAGGTTACCTAGGCTCCTTAAGAATCTACCCAATATGGTGAACTTTTAATGAACTTTTCAGGAACTTTATTTTTCTTTGGCTGAGAGAAGACTTTAGTTGAATTCTTTCAGCAGGACCCGGCACGTTGGTATTTTGGGGTCTCAAGCAACCCTAACCCTCTTTATGAGTAACCATATCATCTAGAGCAGTGGTTCTTAACCTTCCTAATGCCACGACCCTTTAATACTCGTATGTGGGCGTATCTGCATGTGGGCACACCTGCCTGGAGATTAATAGAGGAGCGCGGTGTCTCAATTCCTAAGACCATTGGAAATATGTGTTTTCTGATGGTCTTAGGCAACCCCTAAAGGGCTCGCGACCCACAGGTTGAGAACCGCTGAAGAGGTTAGAGAAGAAGACCAACTAGTGGGTTATTTTGACAGAAGATTTAGAACTGAAAGAGCCCTTAAATGTCATCTAGTCTAATCCCTTCATTTTATAGATGAGAAAACTGAAACCTAGCAAAGGTACATGACTTACCCAAAATCAAACACAGTATAAAAGATCCAGAATTTTAGCCCCAGTCTTCAAATGATAAGGTGATGAGGGTCTCAACTTAGACTCTGAAAGCAAAAATAGAAAAGAAGTAGCAGAAAGAAGAGGCATGGGAGGAGGTGGGTGGAGGAGTCAAATTGCATGTAATAACTGAGTGGATATAGAGGGTAAAGTCCTAAGTAGCTCAAGTTTTGATTCTGGGTAACAGCAGAAATTAACAGAAATAGGAAAGTTAAGAAGGGGAAGCAGTTTGGGAAGCAAGATAAGGGATTGAACTTCCAAACATGTTGAGCTCCTGTGGAACAGTGAAGCTGAAATGCCAAGTAGGCTGTTGGAAATGAAAAACAAGAACTCAGGAGATAAATTAGAGTGGTAGAACAAAAAGTGGGAATTGCCAACATGGGTGTGAATGCTAAAGATGGGAACTAGATGAGATCAACCTAAGTAAAAAATGTAGTGGAGAAAAATGAAGGGAACTAAGAAAAATGTCCAAAATAAGGGAAGCACTATGTAGGTATGAAAGTCAGCAGAGTGAATTAGGGATACAGAAGTAATTACAAGGTATAAAAGAAAATTCAAGGTAGCGTGGCATCCTGGAAGTCAAGGAACATGTCAACACTGGAGAACAGTCAAAGAAAATGAATAATGATAATAGACCACTGCTCTATTCTGCCGATCAGAAAGATCTTTATCATAGGATTCAGGGTCAAAATGATCATTAAAAGTATAGTTTGTTTGGAATAGAAAGATCAAAACCAGATTCCAGGGGGTTAAGAAAAGAGCCCCATTATTAAAAGGAAAAATAACCAAAAACTTGTGTAGTTAAAAATATTTGAAAGCAAAAATTGAAACTTTTCAACAATTCTAGAAAGACTTGGTATAGCACGCTACCATTTATTAGTTTTAAAAGAACCAGCTGTGGAAATGAAGAAACTGAGAAACTATTTTAAATCTGTACAATTAGTACTAAACTTCAATGTCCCAATGAATAAAAGCTGGTGATTTGATGTAAAAGCCTTTTAATTCAACTATGTGCCAGAACTTCTAATTTCTAGTAAAGATCCTTGAAATAATTATCTAAAGAAATCTGGAAGATTTCAATGTCTAGTAAAAAGAAATGCAAAGTCTAAGTTTTCAGCAAACAATTCTAAATTATTCATATATAACAATAGCAACAGAAAAGCTCAAATTTAAAAATTTTACATTGTATATACCCCACATCCTACAAAACCCCAAAACCTTTCTCTTAATTCAATATTTACAGTAATAGTCAGGACCTACAGCATACTTGCTAACATGCGTGGCATAGGTGACATTTCAAGCTTTCCCTGCTCTCAATCTCAACAGAAATCCTTGCTTCCTCACCTAAACTAACAAAGTATTTCATTACTCACTTACTGTAATTTAATAATGAACTTTTCTGTGTAATAACTTATGTATATCTAATACACATATCTGTATACTCCATGACAGTAGCAACCATCTCTTTTGTGTGTACCCACCAGAGTGACTAGCCTTGGACATAATGAGTACTTATGACCCAGATGAAATATTTTCTCCAGGAGGCCTTCCCCAACCACACCAATTGGAAGTGACTTCTCTCATCTGATCTCATTGTACACATTTATATTCCAATAGCACACCTTATCTATTATGCATGCATATTCTAATTTGGATTCCATTTATCTTAGCCTAGCTACTTATCTGACCTCCTATACTGGACTATAAACTTCATGAGAGAAAGTAAACTGTTTTAATTATCTTCACATAATCTCAAGTGCCTAACATATACTTTATATAACAACTTCAAGGATCTTTTTTTATTAGTTACAATTTTTTATAATTGTAACAATTAGTTACAATATTACTTACAATTTTATTAGTAAAGGTACTCCCTCGTTGATAAAAACAAACAAACTATTCACCGCCCCCCTTCTGTATATTAGTAAGTTCTTAAATTGCTGTGGTAAACTAAATTTAAAAATTCAACCCAGTGACTAACCTAGTGATGAGTCTCTTTGAACTTAGAAACAGTGGTCCTCAGAAAACATATATATAGAGAGAGTATGTATATTGCATGTGAATATATATGTGTATATGTATATATATATACATATACACATATATATACACACACACACATATATACATATATATGTATATATATTATAGTGTGTATGTGTGTGCACGTATGTATGTATGTATGTATATTTACTATACAGTCTGTTGCAGAACCCATATATAAAACCTCTGCAGCTTAGTAGATGAACCTATAGTGGCATAATCTTTGAGAATTAGTCACCATCACACTATAATGAACTGAGTAGAGCTTTAAAAAGAAAATAGCTCATGTTGGCTGCTTAATGAATATTTCCTGCTTCTAATTAAGTCCAGTAATAATTTCTTCTTTTCATCATTTCCATCTTCATTTGGGCAATAAACATAATAAACATAATAAACATAATAATAATAATAATGATGATGATGATGCATTCTATGACAATCAAAGAACTGCTACCATTTACTTTAGCATTCCACACCTTACCCAGTTCCTCCATGTTCCCTTGGCCTGATAAAGTGGTGTAAACATTTGGTTAATCTTAGGGTCATACTCTTTTTAATAACTAAACTTTCTACCAAAGCTACATGAAGTAACATCAAAAACTCAAGGCTACAAATAGCCAAATGAGATTCACATTCCTTTTCTACTTTTGTAAACTCTCTGAAACTCTCTGATGAAAGATATGACATACAGCTGAACTGATTAATGATGGCAAAGGGAGATAATAAATTCAGTAATCAATCCCTGAATAAAAGAGTTGTCTAGACTTGTGCTTAGAGCTATATTTTCATATTTTACATAAATGGCTGGTTTTTTCTTTGAGAAATTTTTCCAATTAAAAAACACCAAAGACATTGAGAGAAAATTATCAAAAACTTACCAATTTTTGCAATGAGATTGTTTTGAAGGTAGAGAATTTTTAAATCCTGACACCATTTGTCAATATTCTCTAGTTTTTGAATATCTTGTTGGTGTAAAGAGAGCTCCTCCAAGGAAAAAATTTCAGAGTCATTATGTTCTGCATTTCGCCTAATAAGATCTTCAGTAACTGAAAAACAATTTATCATTATTGTACATATTTCATTTAAAATTATTTACTATTTACTGAATTATAAAGGAATAGTTTACTTTTCAAGTAAAAAATCAATTCCTTACCCTTAAGAAATCCTTAGGTAGATGAACTGGAAGAGTAACATAACTGAAAGCACATAACACTAACATGTAGGTACCCAGCAGTTATTGTTAGATATTGTGTGAAATAGAAAAATTAGGATCTGTAGAGCAAGTGAATATGATACCACTATCATCAATCAATTATTAAGTGCCTGCTTACTACATACCAGGCATGGTACCACTTGCTGGGGAAACAAAGAAAAGCAAAAGACAATCCCTGATTTTGAGGAGTTCACAATCTAGTGTAGAAGACAACATACAAATAATTATCTACAAAAAAGAATATACAGAATGAATTGGAGATAATCAATAGAGGGAAAGCACCAGTATGATGGGAGTTCAGGAAAAGCTTCTTGTAGAAGGTGAGACTTGAGCTGAGACTAGAAGAAAGACAGAAGACATCGAGGAGGAGGGAGATAGTTCTAGTCATGGAAGCATGGAGTCAAGAGATGAAGTCACTTGTAAGAAGAACAGCAAGGAGGCCAAAGTGGCTGGACAGCAGAGCACACATGGTGAAAGGGGAGAGGGTGTCTAAGATGTAAGATAAGGAAGGGAGAAGGGACCAGGTTATAGAGGGCTTTGAAGAAAGGACAAGAAAGATGAGGATTAAGAAAAGACCAACAAATTTAGCAATTAGTGAGTCAACAAGCATTTTTTTAAGCACCATGTGTGAGGCACTAATAGCTGCAGATATAAAGAAAGGCAAAAATATAGGCCCTATCTTCAAGAAGTTCATATACCAGTGATGGACCCAACATAAAAACAACTAGATATATAAAACATACATTCAGAGTAAACGGGAGGCAATCTCAGAGGAAAGACACTAACTGTGGGGGCTCGGGAATGGTGAAGTGGGAAAGGCTTCTTGCACAAAGTGAGATTTGAGATGAGTCTTGAAGAAGCCAGGGAATAAGTCAGGAGATATAAGTAGGGAGGGACAGCATTCCGGGTATGGGGGACAACCAGTGAAAGGCAAGGAGATGGGATATGGAATGCCATACAAGAAACAGCAAGAAGATCAATATCACTGAATAAGAGGAGTGGTGTCAAGTGTAAGAAGAATGGAAAGGTAGGAAGGGGCCAGGATGTGAAGGGATTTAAATGCCAAACAGGATTTAATATTTGATCCTGGAATTAATAGGGAGCCACTGGTATTTAACGAGTAGAGCAGTGATAATGGCCAGATCTACACTTCAGGGAAATCACTTGGAAAGCTGAGCAGAGGATCAACCTGAGTGGGAAAAGACTCAAGGGCAAGGAAATCAGAAAAGTAAATAAGAAGGTTGTTACAACAGTCCAGGTGTGAGATGATGGGAACACTGGCACAGTAAGTCTAAGTGGGAAGTTGAGGATGACACGTAGCTTGTGAGCTCAGGTGATAAGGAGAATGGCAGTGCTTTCAATGGAAACGGGGAAGTTCAGAAGAGAAAGGACTTGGGAGGAAAAAGAATGAATTTTTCTTTGGACAAATTTAGCTTTAAATATATTTTAAAAATTTTTAAATATTTATTTAAATATTTATTATCCAGTTTAGGACCTTCAATAGGGAACTGGTGATGCAAAACTGGAAGTCATGAGAGAGGTTAGAGCTAGATAAAACTGATCTGAGAATCATTTGCACAGAGATGAACATTAAAGCCATGGAAGTACTTATCACCAAAGGAGAGAGAATAAAGGGAGAAGAGAAAAGGGACACAGACAGACCTTTAGGGGACATCCACATTTAATGAGTATGTTCTAGATCAGTGGTTCTCAACCTTCTTAATGCCATGATCCTTTAATACTCATATGTGGGTGTATCTGCATGTGGGCGGATCCGCCTGGAGATGGATAGAGGAGCGGTGCCTCCATTACTAAGAACATGGGAAATATGTGTTTTCCAATGGTCTTAGGCGACCCCTATGAAAGGGGTCATTTGACCCCCAAAGGGGTCATGACCCACAAGAACCACTGTTCTATATGAAGATCTAGGAGATGAGATTGAGAAGGAAGAGGCCAGACATGTAGGAAGAGACCCAAGAGAGGGCAGTCATGAAAAACAAAGACAAGAGTGCCCAGGAAAGGAAGATAGTCAACTGTGTCAAAGGTTGCAGAAAGATCAAAAAGGATGGAAGGAGGGCCCTTACATTTTGAAAGTAAGAGATCAATGTAACCTTGGAAAAAGCATTTTAGTTGAGTGATAAGGTCAGGAGCCAAACTGCAAAAAGTTTAGAAGAAAATGAGAGGAGAGGAAGTGGAGGCAGTGGTTGTAGACAGCTTTCTCAAGGAGCATAGCCACAAAAGGTAGGTGGCATACAGAATGAGAGCTAGTACAGATGGTCAGATCAAGTGAAGGTTTTTTTTAAGCATGGGGGTAGAAGAGATAGATGAGAGTGTATGTAGGCAATAGAGAAGCAGGCCATAGAGAGAGGGAAAATTAGTGACAGAGTAGGGATGATGAGGGCAGGGTGAGCAAGCTGCTACAGAAAGACTGGACTGAGGTTAAGGATACATGGAGATGGGATTGCCTTGGCAAGAAAGGCCACTTCTTCATCTGAGACAGGGATATGGGAAGAGAGAGTGGGGAAAGACAGCTGAGTAATGGCAGATGAGGAGGAGAGAGGAGGAAGTTCTTAGCAAATGATCTCAATATTTTCAATTAAGTATTAAGCAAGGTCCTCAGCTAAGATGGTGGTAGAAGGGGGTGCCATGGGAGGCTTGAGGTGGGATGAAACGTTTTGAAATAGCTCCTGTAGTGGGTGGAAAAGGGAATAAATTAGGGAGGTATAAAGGATTGCCTTACTGCAATGAGGACTCAGTTGAGATTATATAACATAAATTTGGAGTGGATCTAATCAGCCCAATTTTGTTAGTTTTCTCCAGCTTTGTTCAGTAAAATATGAATAGGAGCAAAGGCAGAAGATGGTGAGAGTAATCTAAAGGTGGGGCTTGGCAAGATCAGGAACTGGATAAGAAGACAAGACACTCCACAGTAAAAGGTAGCATAGAGTTGAACTGGTTCACCAAGGGTTCAAAATGGGGAAGAGAAGAGAGGATAGTCAGTATAGGGATGACTGCCTTGGAAAAAACTGAGGGCTGGAGAAACCAGACATTGCACTGAGGATGACAAACAAGTTTAGTGGTCACAAAGCAGAGGGAACAATAGAATGATAAAAGATTGTGATCCAATAAAATAATTCCTGAGTTTATATACATGGAAATGAACATTTCTGGATAATGGGAAGAACAAGTATATTACCATATCTGTATGTAACTCAGATGAAACAGAAAACTAGACTGTAGGAAATGAGTATATCAAAGAACTGGGATTTAGGGTATTTGAGGGAATATTGTTATGTATGCTGAATTCCACAACAATGACGGCAGGAATAGGGATGGAAAGAAAGAGTATGAACTGGCAGTATGTTCGCTGAGGATTGAGGGAGTGTTCTGGGCACTGAAATAGATAGACAGACAGACAAACAGATAGATGTATATATACATATGTGTGTGTGTTGTATATATATATCAGTTATCAGAACCTTGATGGGGTAATAAATATGGATTGAATGAACCTCAAAAGAGGAGAGGTTAGTGAATGATGACAGCACTTGGAAAGTCTGGAAGAGGCAATGGTGAGCAAGGAGAGCTGTGTCCCATTGAGATTAAGCAAGATAAATTTGTAGCAGACTTAATCTGCATGCAGTTAAATGACTTCCTCCAGCTGCATTTAGCAGCATATGAATAGGAGCAGAGAAGGCAGATGTTTTGAGTAACCAAATCTGGAAAAAGATAAGTAGTGATAAAACAAGGAGACTGGGAGCCAAGGGTAAAGAAAGAACTGGGAGCTAATAGATGGATTAAGAAGATAAATTTTCATGGAGGGAGCTTCAAGAAAGATGTATCATTACTAATGTATGAAACAGTATTGGTGATTCAATAGAATACTATTAACACATAAGTAACACACTCAAATGTCAAATAAAAGAAAAATATTAATTGGACTGAGTTGTTGCATGGGTTTTCTTACTACTATCAGTAAGTACATGTGACAGACATTAACCATGTTAAGGAACCTGTTTACCTTGTTGTGTAGGAATTGTCTTCAGTGCCCTAAGTCTTATTAAGCTTCTAACACCTGTAGTAGAACACAACTTCCATCAATTAAAGGACCTATGAAGATGAGATTGGCCAAACACCACTACTCTAACGTACAGTACCAGACTGTCACTGATCCAGGAAAACAGAGAAGTGGTTTGGTTTGGTTTGTGGTGTTTTGTTTTGTTTTTTAAAGGATTCAATGAGACTAAAGATAAGGCTTTTCATAGTTGAAGACAAGCATAAGAACATGAATATTACTGAGATAAATCTTGATACAATGGAAAGGATAAACTGACCGAAATGAAAGATGCTTTGCTAACATAGAAATATCATGTTTTCTAGGCTTATAAAGAAAAAAGGAGCCCATCTCAAGTTTAGTAAAATTTTTACTTATCATTTTAGAGCCAATGCATCAAAAAGAATGTGGACAAATTGAAGAGGTTCTATCAATAAATAATTAAATCACCTTAAAATGAAATATTTGAGAAACAAATGAAAAGGATGATATGGCATAATAGTGGTTTAAGGGATAACTTCATATCATTCCTTAGTTATACCAGATAAATAAAAAGGTGCCCATCTCTTACTCTACATCTCCATGAAAATATATATATATATTATATATATAATACACATATATATAATATATATATATATTTTATATATATAAAATAGAGTTGAAATAGCAAGACTGTGACAAAAATGGCAGGTATTGACTAACCAACAGCCAGCTATTTGGACCAAACACTACAAGTTACAAAACTATGATTCCGATTAGACGATCTCTATATATTTTAGGGTTGAGAAACCTTGGAGAAAGGTAGTCCAGGGAAAATACAGCATTTAAACAGTCATCTACAATCTTGACTACCCCCCCCACCATAAAAAAACACCACCACCTTTAATATAACCACCTTTAATAACACTAGAAGTCATTGTTTGGTATGACAACCTAAGATGCAGTTCCTTGATGAATTCAGTTATGGTGAAGTAAAGTATGATTACAGGTGATTAAGGAAGGATGAAAATGTAAGCACGAGAGAGAAGACAAAAAGGCAGCATTTTTTGAACACATATATGCTCACAAGGTGTAGGCACAGTGTGACTGATAAAAGGCATTTGAGGGAAGGTTCTCAGAATCAATTCTATGTTTAGTGAGACTAGGGAATTTTATCAGATTTTAAATTCTAAAACTCAGGTCACTTCATTACCAGAGTTTTTACACTTGACTAGAAGATCACCTATCAACAAACATCATGTACCAACAATTAAGATCCGGATAATTAAGATCGTCCTTATGATATCTCTCACCCTAAAAGCTCCAAGGGAATGCTCACCCAGGTCTGAGACCAGGCCAAGAATCTGACGCAGTACGCAGAGTAAGATTCCCCTGTAGCCACCTTGTAGCTGACAACCTTTCCTTACTGACATGGAGTAAACCTCAGGCAGGGTCTCAGAACTAAGCAGGCTTCTCAGCCCTAGGAACGATAGAAAGCTAGGGAAGGGTAGTCAAGATCTTCTGAGACTTGTCTCTAGAGGTATACTACTCTGAGAAGTATATCACCCTGAGACTATTGATCTTTTCACTCAAAGGGTTTGGTCAGAACAAGGCTAACTTGAATAACCTAATAACTGATTAGCTCTAAATTTGTGGAACAAGATTTATCATGGGGTTTCTCTTGAATGCCCTACCAAGTTCTCAAACAGAAGTAAATGGCTTTATGCAGAAGTAATTGTTGAAGGCTGGAGAAAACAAACGCCTCCTCCCCAACCCCCCACCCACAGAAAAAGAGCACAAACTGCAGATTTCACAAAGACAAAAGGTGTGGCTTTTTCAGATGCTCACTTAGCACAGCAGGGAAAAGACCACCCAACAACAGTAGTAATACATAATTAAAACAGATTAAAAGAGAATGGAAAATCACAGAGCAAGGCAGAACTGTGAAAATCTGGAATTTCCCAGTGGTTCTGTTCTGAACTATATATACTATATTAAACCAGAGCCTTCTGTAGCATACCATTTTATAGCACCACCAAAAATTGTTTCACAACACAGCTTCCTCTGTAACAGCAAACATTAGCTCTAAACACAGATTCTGCTAAAAGAAATACGTCTGAATACCTATATGGAATTGGAAAATGATAGTATTTCATGATGAGGAGTTCGGAGAGGGTCTTCAAGAGGAGTCAATGAGGTCAACGCAAGAGTGGATTGATATTTTGATAGGCTCATGGGTGGGAGGCAGATGGACAATAGAGGGCCTGGCTAGTAACAGAGGTTTGGGCCCAGCCAAGATGAAATACTTATGGCCTCTGCAAATGCCTCATCAAGTAGGAAGATTCAATAAGACTTCAAGGGGTTTCCCAGAGCCTGTACCTCAAAGATTCAAGGAGAACTCAAGGGGGATCCCAGAGCCTACACCTCATCATTTCATAGTCTTAATCTGAAAGCATTTTATAATTTTATCTATCTAATTTAGATCAGTTACGTTCTTTAAGAAGCATTGTTTTCATAAATTATTTTTAATTAATTTTTTAAGTTAAAAATCTTTTTTCTCTCCCTTCCACACCCCACCATTGGAAAAGCAAAAAATAAAAGCCTCGTAACAAATATACAGATCAAGCAAAACAAATTCCCTCATTAAACATACCCAAAACATATGTATGTCTTATAGTGTATCCTTAGTTCATTACTTTTCTGTCAGAAGGGTTTGGAAAGGTATTTGGAACCATGCCCTAAAAGTTACTAAACCATGTTGCTGTTAGGTCTATCGATGAGGTACTTGGCTGCCTGTGCTTGAACCCCAGTTTGTAAAATCACGTTTCTCCCTAGCCTCAAAACACTGTCTCAGGCAGTTTCTCTCTAGCTCAAGGGCAACATGCCCTAGCAAAATACTTACCTTTCTGATACAGTAGCCAGCTGCACCTACCGAATTTAGTAGTTTGATCCAGTTGTACTGGGTCATATGTATGATCATATGTATCCTAGACTCAGTCATATGTGTACTCCCTAGCTCATTATATACATTCTGAATCCCTCGTTATGTATGCCTTAGGCTTGGGATATACTTAACTCCCAATATCCATCTTGTCAAATATGACACTGATAGGTGGCAGCTTAGTCAGCTCTGACCACTAGCTAACTTAGTGACTTTTCAAGCCTAAAACCACACCTCCATGCAGCCCTACCTCTGGCTATTTCCCAGTGAATTCTGGGCAATATGCCTGTGCAGTAGATATTAAAAGTTCATGTTCCTTTAAGAACTGACCATTCCTAAACCATTCCCTAATTCACCCTGACTCACCTACTTAGCATATTTGGCACTTGTTATACTATAGAATATCCTACATAAACTTTAACTGTACCCCTTTAAGATTCCAGATTCCCTATGCAGAAGTAATTGTTGAAGGCTTGCCCACTGTATAGTGCAACAGTCAATCTTTGCTGCCTTGACTTAGAGAATGCTTGAGTCTGTGAATTCATGCCGGACTACTTTCCAGGGATTCGGGTTATTGGGGTTCCTGAATTCCCTAACCCCCTTGTCACTATGACCCCAGAGAGATCAATAAGAGAGGAAAAGGACTCATATACAAAAAATATTTACGTAGTTCTTTTAGTGAAGTTGAAGACTAAAAACTAAGGGGGTAACTCATCGAACTGGGGAATTACTGAGCAAACTATAGTATAAGATTGTAAAGGAATATTATTATACCATAAGAAATGATGAAAGGGGAGGTTTCAGAGAACCCCGAGAAGATTTGCGTGAACTGAACAATTTAAACAATAATGTGAAATATTAAAAAAAAATTACGTTTCCACACAGGTACAGGGAAGTGGGTCTTCTCGTTTTAAAAACCTAGCCACTTTTTGCAAAAAAAATTCTGGTTAGGGGTTTTTTTGGAGCAACACCTTTTAGTGGTTAGAGGGCTTTTTGCAAAAAACAATTTCTAGAATAGGGGGGAAACCAGTCTTGACTGGGTCTGTGGTTAAGATAGGGCAAGTAGGGGGCAGACAGGTGGCACAGTGAATAGAACACTGGCCCTGAAGTCAAGAGCACCGGAGTTCAAATCCAGCCTCAGGACCTTGGGCAAGTCACTTAACTCCAACTGCCCTGCCTTCACCCCTCCAAAAAGAAAAAAAAAAAGATAGGATAAGTAGGTCAGTCAGGCTCCAATTGCCTCATGAATTATATCCTCTCCTCCCCCTGGAGGAGCTAAGGCTCATTTTAATGCACATGCAATGTATGTGAACATATTTGGAGGGAGGGGAAATCATGAGAAGGGGGCCACATGAAGTAGGTGTGCTGGGAAGTTGTACACCTCAAAGTAGTCAACCAATGAGGAAATGAGGGAGGGACTTCGTGTTTTGGGGACAGGAGATTTAAACTGCCTAGCTTTTGCCTCTGGTGTGTGTTGCTGAATAGACAGCACATCCAATCCTTGCAAGAACTGTAGAATAAATAAGCTTGCCTCATCTACCTCAGGAGTCTTTGTCTTTCCTCTGGATTTTTATAAATAACAACACCATCAGAAACACAAATAACTTTGAAAGGCTTTCATAAATTATCACAGGTTTCCTCCTTCCTGATCTGTACTTTTGAGAAACCATTTAGCCAAAGATCTCAAAATGTCTCACAAATGTTAATTTGACCTCATAGGACTGTGGTAAATAGAAGTGATTATTTAGGGCACAAAATAGAAAGGGACAAAACAAAATAGAGTGCAGAAAAGGTTTCATAAAATAATATTAAATTTTACTTTTTTTTTTCCTTATTCAAAACATCAAAGTCCCAGGTCACATATAGACCCAATAAAGTCGTAAGATTTGCCCTGTCATAATCCTCCTTATTTTCATGGATTTAATTATATAAAGGACAGGGATATTAGAGGTACTTTCCCCAAATATTTCTCCCTTTCAGCTGAGAGTCCTATTGAGAAATCCAATCCAACCTTACAAAATGAGATTTATTCTCAAGTTATTATTTCAGCCCCTTAAACAGACTGAGGTAACTGACACTTGAGGGTATAAATGAGAAAAAAGAAGGGGAAGATGAATAGGAGGAAAAGGAGAGCATCTCAGCTGGTGTTGCCTGGACTCTAGCTGCACTTGTGTTAGCATATTTCAGAAGTGTTTCTGTCTGTGGGCCAAAGATCTGGTGGCTTCTAAGTGGGGGGTTAGTGTTTACTCCCTCTTATTCTCTACACTCAGTGGGAGATATAGAATAAAAGGCAATTAATTCTAAGTACCATAAAACAGCTATCCCTAGCGCTTCTTTAAAAAGAGCTGAAGAGAACAAAACAGGAACTCTGAATGTTGCAGAGAGAAAACGCCAAAGCTTTGAGGTTGTTCAGTTTTTTATGCCTACATAGTGTTTGTCCTTCATTTTCAAAGGGGACCATGGCATCAGGGAAATGATGACATGAGTTGCAGCTGACTTTGATTTGCATGAGGGAGGGCTGTGCAAGGTCACCAGCCTCACTTTCTCCTCCAGAGCATCTGGATCCAGTGACCAGATATTCATCAGGTTGACTGGAGATGACCCTGAATGCAATGGAAGACCCTGGCCCTTTCCAAGTACTCACTTGGGTTGAGGTAATACCCATTCAGTGAACAGGCTTCTTTAAAGAAGTGAGTCAAGGAATGGCCCCTTTAATTAGAAAGAAAAAAAGAAAAAATAATAAAGCTAGGAGGGGAAGAATCTCAGGGTTCCTGTTCAAAAGAGAAACAGTTACCACTGACATCCACTCTAAACCAGGAGGGTCCAAAATACAGCCATTATGTGGAGCCTGGGCAGGGACTGATTGCGGTCTAATCTATGAGCTTCAGAGTGCAGTGGGTTTAAGGTTTTATGAAAGAAGAAAGACAAGGGAAGGGGAGGAGAGAGGAAGGGCAGGGGAGGGAACAGAAGGGAACAAGGGAATGGAGAGGAGAACGAGAGAGAAAGGACAGCTGAGTTACCAACTAGCTGGGTCCCCCCATTCAGGCAATTCAGTCTACTCAAAGGTTGTGCTTATCCTTCATTTTCAAAGAGGACCATGGCATCAGGGAAATGATGACTTATGTACACTTTATTGATGTGGTATTGGAATAGTTGGACTGTCTCAGCCTTATCTACTGGATATACAGTTAATACCTCATTTATTCAACTTCACACTAGCAAATAAGATATCCTCAATGAGTAAGATGTCCAGATAACTGAGGCATACTCCTTTGACAACCAATACTCTTTATTATAACAATTTTATCTAGGAATCTTTCTAAAATGTGACCCATACTTTTTGGTTTTCTTAAATGTCTTATACTGAAGTAAATTTAAATTTTCCTTTTGAGGATAATATGGTATTGACTTCAGGGCTAGTAAAGCACAATGGGCTATTTCTTCCTCTATTAAGGACTCTGGACTACTTTGTGTTTTGAATTCTTATGTCTTCAATATTTTTTCCTGTTTCCTTTTTTCAAATTATCACTTATAATCACTGGCAAATTTGGATCTTCACAGTTCTGAGAAACACTTATCTGGCATTATTAGTTTTAATTAGAATATTTCCTGCTTTTTATACATAATAGCTACCTAACCACGAGCATATAATTCAACCTCTGAAAGCCTCCTGGCAACTTTAAAATTAATAGTTACAGATGAATTGCTAATCTGCCTCTGACAAGAAATTTCCACACTGGGTGTTCCCCATGCTAATAAAATCATTGGACTAAAACAATTATTTTTTTAGTCTGGACTAAAAAAAAAACAATTGAAAATGCTAAAGTCCTGTACCAGCATTAATTTGTTTTAATACTTTGAAATAGTATATCTTACAGATATACAGATAAACTAGAACACCAAGGTCCAGAGGCTTTCAATCTCTCCCTCTACCTTTCAACACTAAACTTGGCTTTTTATCCACACTGTGACCACCAGCCCTTCAATTCTCTCCATAGCCATCATCCCTGTGACTAGTCACTCTCTACTCCTCTCCCCATATTTACTTGAACTAGTTCAAGTCTATACTACTTTCTTCTTCATTTTTTGGGGGGAGGCAGGGCAATTAGGGTTAAGTGACTTGCCCAAGGCCACATGGCTAGTAAGTGTTAAGTGTCTGAGGCTGGATTTGAACTCAGGACCTCCTGATTCCAGGGCTAGTGCTCTATTCACAGAACCACCTAGCCATCCCACACTACTTTCTTCTAGTCATTGCCCCTTTATCATTCCTGATTGCTCCTACTCAAGTCTTAGTCTTGTTCCCCCAACTCTCACCATCACCTTCACTCCTAGTCTCCTTAGCTGGATCTTTATTGCAGGTCACATTTACAAACTCTGGATCCCACAGGGCTCTGTCCTGGGCCCTCTTCTATCCTCTCTCTATACAATTTCACTTCGTGATCTCAGCAGCTCCCCTGGGTTCAATTATTATCTATATGCTGACGATTTTCAAATTTACTTATCCAGTCCTAACTTCTCTGCTTAACCTCCAATCTCCTATCTCCAACTGCCTGTTAAGACATTTCATAATAGACATCTTAAACTCATTATGCCCAAAGCTAGACTTATTGTCTTTCTCCCAAAGCCTCTTTCCCTCCAAACTTGCCTATTACTGTAAAGGACAACATCATCCTCCAGTGCCCAGGCTTATAAGCTAGGCGCCATCTTTATCTCCTCCTTCTTATCTCCCTAATCTAATTTGTTGCCAAAGCCTGGTGATTTCCCCTTTGCAACATCTCTAGCACATACCCCTTTTTCTCCTTTGATACTTCTACCATCCTGGTGCAGATCCCCATTTCCTCATGCCTGGACTGTTTCAAAAGCCTGATGGTTGGTCTCCCTGACACAAGTCTCTCCTCACGTTAATCCATCCTCCAGCCAGATGCTAGTGATTTTCCTAAAATGCAAGTCAAACCATGTTACCTCATTCCCCCCACTCCAGTGGATCCCTTTCACCTCCAAGATCAAATATAAACTCCTCTGTTTGTCGTTCAAAGCCTTTCATAACCTAGTACTGGTCCTATTACCTTTCCAGTCTTCTTACACCTTACTTTGCCCCACCACCATCCTACTCTATAATTCACTGATACTGACTTCACTGTGGTTCCAAGAATAAGACATTCCATCTCTGGATGCCAGGCATTGGCATTTTTACTGGCTATCCCCCTTGCTTCGAATGCTCTCCAACCTCATCTCTGCCTCCTGGTTTCCCTAGCTTCCTTCAAGTCCTAGCTAAAATCCTACTTTCTAAAAGAAGACTTCCCCAACTCCTCTTAATTCCAGTGCCTTGCCTCTGTGTTGATTATTTCCTGTTCATCCTGTCTATATTTTGTTTGTACATATTTGTTTGCTTGTTATCTCCCCCAATAGATTTCCAAATCCTTGAGAGTAAGGGATTATTGGATCCATTGAATCCAGAGGGCCTTTGTTTTCCTGGTGCCTAGCACAGTGCCTGACACATAGTACGCACTTATAGACTGACTAGTTAGTGCTTAACTAGTTAATAATTAACTAATTATACTAATTAATGAGAATCATTTCTAAATTGGAACAGATCTCAAAATTTATATGTACTACATGATTATTTAATAACAAGACTCTATCAAGTCAAAAGCTTAAAGCTGCACTAAGATCTTTGGGACACCTTGCATTATCTTAGGAGGCAGAATAGAATGGACAAATAAATGGCCAGCCTTACATTAAAGAGATCCTGGGTTCAAGTTTCCCCTCTAAAATACACTGGCTGTGCAACCTAGACAAAGACATCCAGCCTCTCCAAGTACCAAGTAATTCTTCAAAACTCCAAGTGAAAATAGACAAGAAGGTGATCTGCATTGGAAGTGGGAGCTTCCATACCAGGAATCCCCACCTTTGTGAAATCCCTGGTCTAGCAAGATTAAAATAAATATATAATTTTATTTGATCCTCAAACCCAACCCTGCCAGGGCTGCAGGGAATGCATCTTCGTTTTATATAAAAGAAAACTAGTACTAGGGCCCAGGGAAGTGAAAGGGTTTTTCTTCAATTCACATATTAATCAACAAGCATTGCTGAAGGGTCTTCTATGTTCCCAGCTCCCAAGGACAGGGCTGGGTTAGAATCAAGAACTTTAGTCCTGGCCATTTTCAGGCCCACCAGGCTGCCCTTCTGGTTTCCTTATGTACATGCATGGATCTATGATACCAAAGGCATAAGAAACTTCCCTGAAAAAGGCAGATGACAAGCCCTTCTCACCTGCCCAAAGCTTCCAGACCAGATTCCCTATGCTGGTGAACTTTCTATGACTCTTTGACTCTCTGAGGGCTGTCTGTCCCCAAATTCTCAACTTGTGACTAGTCCAGCTCTTCTTTTGATCCTATATATTCTGGGCTTAAACTTTAATGATATCTTTAATCCTGTCTCATGTAATAATGTTGTAACCTGTTTTATAACCACCATGTGCTTTTCCATTGCCCTTCTGGGCCACCTGAAATTTTGTTTTGTTTTGATTTTTTCAGTTCATGGAATTTTCTGACTCACAGTTATATAGCATCATCAGGAGAATATTGGTTTTCCTCTCACTTTGATTTCTTAAAATTAGTACAGAGAACAAAGTGTTTTCTTTTGCCAGAAACCTCACTAAATATATCTAAAGTAGCTTCATTAGACAACTAGGTGAGTTATAAAACAGAAGAGAAATTTTCCAGTTTGGGGACTATTTTAAAATTAAAAGGTGTCTTCAGTATTTGTGTAAAGTTACACAGTAAAAACAAAAGCAAACAAGATTACATAAAGCTGTAGGAATAATTTTTGTGGGTCATACAGTATTTTTAAAAGACTCTAATTTGACTATTAATCAAAATTGTGCAGTGAAATTTATCCGATCAATAATATTCTTTAGGTAATACTTCTGTTTATATACTAAAGAGATTATCCAAATATACAAGATGTTCCACAGATCTTAGTGGGAACTTATCAGCTAAAAGCTGCATAAAACTGCACTAAGATTTCTGGTACACCCCACATGAAAATATATCTTTCTCACAAACTTACTGTGTTAATAAAAATTCTCATGTGGTGGTCGCTAAAATTGATGGAAGCATTCATTATGGAGTAGGAACCCATCTACATCACCAACTACTGATCATGCCACTGTTAGGCAGGAAGGCCCTTAGACTCCCTAGAATGCCAGTGCCCCCTTCCCATGCCATCATCCAGGGAAGCAACCCCTGGGGAAATTCAAGCTGGCAACTGCTTCTGAAGGTGCTGATAGGCACAAAAATAAAAGTTCTCAACAGCACAGTCTTTGGAACTGTCACCCACCAGGAGCTGAGTTGAATAGAAAAATAATTATATACAAAGGAAAATTAAGAGACATCAAGATAGCGAAAATCACCAAACTGGGGTCAGAAGGGCCAAGTCCAAGTATGCCACTTAATAACCATGTGATCTTGGGTACAATTAAAGCACAAGGAGTGTTCTGAGCCACAACTCTGTATCCAGGATTCAATCAAAACTAAAGTTTTAATCTTAGCAGTATTCTGATCTTAAATTGTATTTCCAAATGCACAGTATCCAGAACAAGGAAGGTAATGGTTCTGCTATACTCTGCCTCAGAGAGCCATGTTTTTAGGAGAACAATTGCAAATTGGAATGTATCTTGAAGAAGGTAATCAGGACAGTGAAGGAACCGAAAACTATGTCATAAGAAGAACAATAGGAGGAACTGGATATGTTTAACCCAAAGAATACTTAGAAAGGACGCTGTCCCTTTTTAAAGTATGTGAAGGGCTATCCCAGATGGAGGATTAGCCTTACTTTGTTTGGCCCTGACACAACCAGGAGAAATGGATGAAAGTTAGAAAAAAGACATACTTCACCTCAATATAACAATTAGAGCTATAAAGAAGTGAAATGATGGCTCATAAAGCACTAAGTTTCCCAAGACTAGCATTATTTAAGTAGAGGTTAAAAGACCATTTGCCAGGAATACTTCAAAGGGATTCCTGCTCAGGGTCCGATTATTCTATGATTCTATGACTTAGTAGATATATTAACACTGAGCAAGGCCCTTAACCTCTTAGCCTTTTTTCTGCTAAATGGTGATACCTGTGTAAGCATGTTGTGAAGTCTCAAATAAGATGACGCAAGCAAGGTAAGTGATATATAAATGCGATTTGGGGGAATTGTATCCAATAGCATTGCTACTGAAAACAATAAAAGAAATGCATTGGCATGCTCTTCAAATCTGCAAATGCTACAAAGCTAGATAGTACAGCTGACAATGCACTGGACGACAGTGAACTTCCAAAAAGATTCTGACAAAAGACAGATGAGTGGCCGAATTGAATTTTGACCAGGAATGATGGCATGTGGCTGCATTTCCCTCTACTGGGGAAGGCTGAGGCTGGTGGATTGATTGATATTGGGGGTTCTGAGATGCAGTAAGTTCAAAAATCTAGACTACCTAGCAGTCCTGGGGAGCAGAGGGCCACCAGGCTGCCTGAGGGGCAAACAGGTACAGGTCAGGAAAAGGGAGCAGGTAAAAGCTTCCATAACATTCAGCATTGGGTTAGGTCACAAGTGGCTGTATTTCCAGCCCCTATGAGTTAATCAGTTAACAAGCATTTATTACTAAATGCCTATATTGGAGATACAAAGATAGGTTTAAAAAAAATTGTCCATGTTCTCAAGGAGCACACTGTCTAAAGGAGCAGACCATACAGAAACAGCTGTGTACTAATAGGGTGCCACTGCCAGTCATCCTGACCTTTAACTTGGCACTGGACTCCTGAGGACTCTGGAGGAGAGAGTGAGGCTGAAGACTTTGAACAGCCCTGGCTCACTTAAATCCAATTCACTTGAAAGTCAAAACATCACCCTCCTAATGTTGGTCCTCCTCAAGAATGAAGGACAAACAACAACGACGTACAAAGGATTTATTTTGGATAAATTGGAGGATAATCAGAAAGTGAAGGCACCAGCATTAAGAGGACAGGAAAGACTTCTTATAAAAGGCAGAATTCTAGCTGGAACTTAAAGGAAAACAAGGAAGCCAAGGGAGATGAAAAGAAGGGAATTCCAGGCATGTCAGACATTTAGTGAAAATTCAGTCAGGAGATGGGGTCTCAGTTTCTCCCACTGTAAAATGTAGAAGTTGGCCTAGACAATATAGGAAATATATTCTATTTTATTTGTCGTTTAGTGGTTTTTCAGTCCTGTCCAATTCTTCATGACCCTTTTTGGGATTTTCTTGGCAAAGATACTGGAGCTGTTTGCCATTTCCTTCGCTAGCTCATTTTACAGATGAGGAAACTGAGGCAAATAAGGTTAAATGCCTTGCCTAGAATCACACAGCTAGTAAGTTGTCTGAAGTTGGATTTGAACTCCTGACCCAGCATTCCATCCATTGTGACAAAAGGCCCTAATAAAATAAGGAGCTAAAAGAAATAATAAAAGGGTTTAGTTGCAACTTCTACACAATGGTCCTAGTTCAGCCCTCTGGGACCAAGCAAAATAACTCTAATCCCTCTTCCATATACCATCCCTTCAGAACTTGAAGACGCTTATCACACAGTCAGAGGGAAGGGGGCTCTCTCCTTGAAACTCAGTCCCTCGAATGGCATACTCTCCATACTCTAAGAGATCTTAGGATTCCACACAAAGGTTCTGTCGTCGTAACCACCCTGTTTTTCAGATGAGCAAAATCAGGCCTAAGAGGTGAAGCCACTTGTCCAAGGTCACACAGGCAGTAAGGAGCAGAACCTGAACCCATGTCTCTGGCTCCAGATTCAGCCCTCTTTCCACCACACTAGTAAGCTGTTGAGCTGGCACTCAAATCCAGATCCTCTAATTCAAGAGGTATTTATTAAGTTCCTGTAGTGTGCCAGAAAAGGAAAAAGAAAAAAATTGCCCTCGTCCTAGAGGGGCGCGAAGGAAGGGGGGAGGGAAGGAGGAGGGAGGTCGTGAGGGAGGGGGAAAGGAAGGAAGGGGGAGGGGGGAGAGGAAGGAAGGGGGAGGGGGGAAGGGAAGGAAGGGGGAGGGGGAAGGGAAGGAAAGGGGAGGGGGGAAGGGAAGGAAGGGGGAGGGGAGGCCTTAACACCTTCCCGGCCCCAACGCTAAGGGGCTGTTCCTTCCACAATGAGGAGCCTGAGGGAGGGGAAGGCGGTCCCAGGACTGGGTCCCCCAAAGGCGAGGTCGAACAGGGAGGGAAGGCGCGTGGGAAGCGCTTACTCCGGCCCATGGCTCCGCTCCGTCTCCGCCACCTGCTTCCAGCCGGCTCAGCTCACAGGGAGTCCTCTTTGCAGACGGGAGCGTTACCATGGAAACAGCAAACTCTACGGCGGTCGCATGGGACATACATTCTTAGAGCTCGAAGGGCGGGGCGGGGCGAGGTAGCTGGAATGCTAGATTAGTTCATTGCCTGTTGTGGAAGAAGGGTCCCTGAGATCTAGTACAGGGATTCTTAACCTGCAGTGCGTGGACTTTTTTTTTTAATATTTTGAAAACTAATTGTTTTCCTTTATAATCCTAGGTATTTTATTTTATTCACTTAAAAACACGGGGTGCATAGGCTTCGCCTGACTGCCAGAGCAGTGTAGGACCCAGGCTAAGAGCCCCTGGTCTGGTCCAGCCGGCCTTAGTTTGCACATAAGGTCGTCTTCCGTCCCGATGAGCAGCCTCCTCTGCACCAGGGCAGTTCACAAAACCAAGGCTAAAGGGCACTCATATGCCTTTTTCAGTCATCTCATATGCTCCTTCCCACCCCAAGGTGCTGCAACTTCTCCTGGTCCCCCTCCTTCAGATTTCCCAAAGTTATTTTCCTTTGCCTAAAAGAGTACCCAGCTAAGTTAAAGATGCAATAGGATGGATGGCAAGTGAGGCAGTATTAGCATCCCCATTTTACAGAATGTAAGAAGTGCCCATGTTCAAGTGGCTATTTAGTGACAGATAAGGACTAGAAGAGCCCTTGGAAATTAAGTCCAGTTCCCTCATTTTATAGTAGAGGAAATTAAGATCCAAAAAAGGGAAGTGATTTCCCCAAGCTTTCACTGGCAAAAAGTCTCAGAGGTAGGATTTCAACCCATACTTTTCATACCTAACTCAGTGTTCTTTCCCTCAAAGCCTGAGGTTATAAAGTTGTTGTCAGTGCTTCCTTTTGGAAGAGGGCCAGTTTTATCACTGGTGTGATATCTGGACTTGCGTGAACTGGCTTTAAGTAAGGCAAAGTTGCACTCATCAGCCTCTCTTTTCCAATATCATTGAAGTTCAGTGGCAAGACAAAAGTCAAGATGACAGGTGATGGTCCCAGATGCAGTAGATGACCTTGCCTCTTAGCACTCCACAGCACCTGCTTCAGCCACCTTCGTGGCCATTGGAATTGGAACAAATTGTTCTCATCCACCCATTCCAACAGGGGAAATCTTCACATTATTGGGGTAGACGTGGCCCTAACTCACCAATGGTTCTGAGGCCTGTCATTTACCCTCAATCTGATTTACTGTCTGCTGAGATTGTTTTACCAGGATGTGGACACTAAACATACTACAGCTTCTTGAAGCTATAGGTGAAAGCTTGGCTACAGGTAGACTCCAAAGGTAGATGAACAGCCCTGAAAAGGAATCGGCAAGCCCTCATGCCAGAGGTGCTAAACCTCCCTGAACACCTCATGCACAATTATTAAGTAGGTATTGTGTTTAAGACACAGGGTATACAGTCATGAAAAAATTATGTAGTCCCTACTCTTTAGGGTTTTTATAATCTGATAGGAGTATATGTAAATAAATATTATACAAGGTAGAATGTGATCAGGACAAAGAAGAGAAGCAGAGTGTCCTGCTTCTCATAATGGGAGTTCTAGTTCTCTGCTCTGATCTACATAAAAGTTTGGGAAGAATGAGTTTCAAAAATCGGTGTGAAGGTTTGAAGCCTGTCCACTTCAGTTATACTATCTGATGAGTTTCTTTAGCCTTCCTGTGACCTGCTGGACCCATATTCCCCCAACTTTGCATCATTGATAAGCTATCTTATACCTCACTTGTCAAGAGGCAATCATGCTGTCATGAGACTTTTGTGAAAACCAAGGTTATTACAAGAGAAATGAAAATGCATGTAGAACCCAAAAGGTTCCTACTCTTTACAGAAGTTTACAGTTTTATAATAACAAGAAAAAGAAAGAGAAGAAGGGATACCAGGAAGGGGTGTGACATGGGAGAGAGAACTGTGCAGCAGATGGGGAAAAAAAAAAAGACAAGGAGTAGTAAGGTGATGGCAAAAGTCTCATTCTTTCCTATGGGAACAGTTACTAGACTATGAAGATAGAAGGGTCTGTTCATCTGCAAAGAACCCCAACTTCCCAAGCATTATCCCAGCCTGGCACAAACTGACTGGCACCTCAAAAGAGCCTCCCAAGGACACACAGAGAGTCCAGCTTGGGGTACAACAACAAATTATGTTACCTTAGATGGAACTTCATCCTTGACAGATTCAGGGTCTCCTCCATGCCCTGGGCCCAGGGATTCAGGAAAATATGTCAGAAAGACAAGTTCAGGGGACCCATTAACAGCCCTTATGACTCCTAGAAGTTTTCTCCTAACAACCCTGCCTTTTCTCCAGTCCAGAGGAAATAACAATGATTTAGAAAAACTTTGTTTTTCTGCTCACCTCATTTTGCAAATGAGGAAATGGAGGCCTCTAAAGGAGTATTGACTTGGCCAAAATCACAGGGCTTACAAGCCACGGCATGAGGATTCAAACCGAGGTCTATTACCCTTTCCATGCTACTTCTTCCAGACCCCAAACCATGACCAAAGACAATAAATCAGTATGAGTGGAAATATAAGGATAGGATCCAACTTCACATTGGTATCAGTTTTGAGGAATCCCCTCAACGAAAATTTAATATATCTTTCTGTGGTCTTCTTTGCTTTGGCTGTTCAACATCCTTTCCTTGTCCCTCAACTGCCCTCTAGTGGCCATTAGTAGTACTACCCCTACCTGGACCACACCCTTGGTGTGCTGGAAGCAGCCTAACACAAGCAATTGTACCAAAATTTTCCATTTGATTGATTATTCATTCAGTCAGTAAGGTCTTCAGAACAGCTTCTCAGTGTCAACCCAGCAGTAGCTAAATCCTGTCTATTCCACCTCCATAATATCTGTCCCTTTTCTCCACTCACATGTAACCTCTCTATCCTACTACTGTTAATAGCCTCTTAATTGGTCTCCTAGCTTCCCTTCTCACCCTTTCCTATTCATCCTCCACACAGCAGACAAGATAATCTTCCTAAGGCAATGAAGCCATTCCCCCATGAGGACATCTCTGCTGTACAAAAGAAATAAAAGGCACAGTTCTTCCCTTCAATTACCTTAAATATTAATCCTTTACACTTGTATAGTGATTTTTACATGTCTTATTTAAGCCTTAAACAACCTCCTGAGATATTATTCTTCATCCCTATTCTACGGGTCAGAAAATAGAGACCATGCTTACAGACTGAGCTAAAAAGGATCTTAAAGCTTGCCTAGGTAGGTATAATTTGAGTATAGAAGCTGACTCTGAGGCTCAAAAATTCAATTCAGCAAACATTTATTAATCACTTAGTACATGTAAGGAAGCATGCTAGGCACAAGGATAAAAATGAGACAAGACTCTGCCTTCAATGAGCTTCCATTCTATTGGGAGTACAAAATGTACACAAATAAATATGAGGTAATTTGAGGAAAAATGGGGCTACTCACAACTCGGGTGATGAATAAGGTTTCAGAGAAGAGGTGACACCTTCGCAGGAACTTGTTTCCAAACAAAGATTTCAAAAAGGGGAATGTATTTGAGAATACCAGGAACATACTATCCCCTATCTTGTTTTCCCTCACCTCCTCCCACTTCTCTGGGCAGTCTCAAAACCCATGAAGGATATATGGGCAGACGCCATCCCCCCTTGCCTTCCTCCTCTGCCCCTTCCCCTCGCTTAGACCTCCCAGATCCCACTCATGTTGGCTGACTACTCACATGACTTAGATGAGACCAGAATTCCCATAGGTGCTCTTCTTAAATGGAAATTCTAGGAGGATCAACTCACAACATCTTTATCCAAGTAAAATATGACCATTCATTGCAGCAATTTGAATGATGACTCTTTTAGGTTCAAGGAGTTTAAAAAAGAGAGGCTTGATAAGTTTCTTCTATACATTTCAGTTGTTTTGGTTGATGGCAAATGCTTCTGCCAATAAGTACTTATGGTATAATACTACCTTCACACTAGAGAAGGTGGAAAAGGAAGCCTCCATATAAAATGTATATGTCTCAAAGAGAGCCTAGCCACCTCTACATTTTCCACCTACCTTCATGCCTTTGGAACCTCTTCATCCTGCAAGATTTACATCAGCCTTGAACTCACAGAGTGTAGAACAGAGAATTTCCATTGAAGAAGAACACCCATGGTAGACATCTTTTTTATTTCCCACCTGGCTATGTTCTTCTGGACTCTTTATGACGCCCCTGAAATTCCATTGAATCATCTTATTTTTCAGCTTCTTTGTGTGTGCTGTCTTCCTCCATTAAAATGTAAGCCCTTTGGGGGTAAGAACTATCTTTTTCTCTTTCTTTGTCTCTCCAGAGCTTAGCACAGTACCTGGCACGTTGTACCCAAAACAATAAAATTTTATTGACTGATTGTACATTCTTTGTAACTGGCAGGAAATGAGCATGGGACATTGTAGGCCTTTAAATTAGTGTCTATATTGTGGTGATGGTATGACAACTCCAAAGAAGATTTCCCAGTTGTCCCTTTTGTATAGGAAGTATCTACTTGTATTAGAAATAGTCCCTCCTCTTCAGGGGTTACAGATGATGAGGAGCAAATTATTATCTGCTACCTCTACTTCCAAATCTATGCTTTGGAATCTTTGAGTACAATAAATGGTTAAGGGGAATAAAAGTATGAGACTGAAATGTTTCTTCATTTACTCAACATGAGCTTACAAAGCCAGGTGCCCTGGGGCTATGTGGGTCCATATGGACACTTATCTCTTATGTTATAATTGGGGAAAGGAAGAATATTCTCTTAGGAGTAAAAGTAAAAGAAAGCAAGGAACAAAACCTATAGGATACTAACCAAATACTATAAGTGTACATCTCCCCAGAGAGTTCAGGAGAAGTGACAGGAAGATGGCTTTGGGATGTTTTCTCAAGTGAGAATAGAGGGCCTTAATTATTAATATAGCTATGCATATAAATTGTGCATGCCCATATATATTCTAGAATTGGCAGTTTTGATTTATTTACATTCCCCAGAGGGTAGGTAACACAGTTATGAAATTCTAAGGAACAAATATAACCTTATCCGTATAACAGTTAGATAGGATCATAAAGCTACAAACAAGACACTATGAAAGGAATTACAATTGTCATATTTTTAACATGCCTTGCCACTCGAGGAAGGGGAAGGAGATTTTATTCAACTCAACAAATATCTCTTATGCACACAGCATATGTAAGATGCATAACAAGCACCTAATGACTATTCCAGTTTTAGATGAGCTCACACAGCTAATAAATGAAAGAGCTGGGACTGGAACCCGGATGTGCTAACACTAAGTCCCATGGTTCTCCATCTTCCTAATGCCAAGACCCTTTAATACTCGTATGTGGGCATATCTGCATGTGGGCGGACCCGCCTGGAGACAGATAGAGGAGCAGTGTCTCGGTTCCTAAGACCACCGGAAATATGTATTTTCTGATGGTCTTAGGCGACCCCTGTGACCCCTGCAAAAGGGTCCTTCGACCCCCAAAGGGGTCACAACCCACAGGTTGAGAACCGCTAAGTCAAATACTCTTTGGAATGCAGCTTTGTGGCAGTCCTAAGGAGGTAAGTCATCAAAGTGATAAACTAGTAACCTCTCTATCTTCACCAATGTATTTTCTCCTATCCTATTCTGTTCACACTCATATTTGAGTTTGAGTATCATTGATACCAGAAAAGATATTCTTTCTGCCAACATCAACTATTTGCAAAGGCTAATTCTGCAAAGACATTCATTCATTCAATATCTATCATATGAAAATACACAGTTCAAAGCTTTGGAGTATGCAAAGATGAACAAGTTGCAGTACCAGTCCTCTAGGAGCCAATGGTCTGGCTGAGGAAACAAGATTGGCAAATAGATAACTATAATACAATTTAAAATATGATAAATAATAAAGAAATAGGGATAGGAAATGAGCCTGGGATTTTATTGGTATGGGTAGTGACCAGATGAGGAACTTCCCCGTATCAATGCAAGTCAGAAATTTCCCTGCAACACATAGTCTTAGAGAGTTGTCTAGGGGACTGAGAGGTTGACTTACCCAGGGACTTACAAACAGTAGGTATATTCCACCTCTCACATAAAAAGAATAATAAAAATAAAGTATTGTGGGAGAAATAAAGTAAGAGAGATTACTTCTCATTTTGGGGAAGAGCAGAAATCAAGAAAGTTTTTTTTTATTTTTAAATGAAGGAGATAACACCTATGCTAGGCAGAAAAGGATAAGACCCATAGAATTATCAAATTCTGGAACTAGAAGGAATGTCAGAGGTCATGTAGCCCAATGCCCATGTAAAGTATGAATCTTCTCTATAGCAGCTCAGACAAGTGACCATTCAGCCTGTTTGAAAATTCCTTCCTGTGACAGAAACTTTGGCCCATTCCAGTGCTAGACAACTCTGATTGTTAAGCTATTTCTCTTTAAGCTGATCCAAAATGTATAGTACCGATACTATAACTTCCATCCATTGATCCTGGTTCTGCTCCCTGAAGCAAAATAAAATAAATCTAATCTCTCTGCTATGTGATAGGTCACCAAAATGGAAATATTATGGTGGGTGTGAGTGGCCTGAAATTTATGACCAAAAACAATTGTGCAGAAAAAGTGGTATAAAGAATATCATCTACGTGATGCTTAACCAGAAAAGGAAGGAAGTGTGCAAAGGAATAGGAGGAGCCAATAGTATCTCATGTATTTCCATATAACATCAGGAGGTCTAAAGGATGTCTCTTAAGAATGTTGGGTAGAACCCATGAAAGAATTTATAGGAGAATATAGAAATGCTATAGGTTATGATGTTATGAACTGGTAGTAGTCTATACATTTGGAGGAATTAACCTTTTTATAATTAGCTAAAAATCCATCGAATTATTAAAATGCCTATATTAGAAACCATTATATATTTAAAGACATATAAAATGCCAGTCAGTTGATTGATGACATTCATTATGTTCTAAGCATTGTGCTAAATGTTAGTGGTTCAAAGAAAGGCAAAATCCATGGTCCCTGCCTTCAAGAAGCTCCCTCCTTTGCTCAAATTCCACAGCGGTTTCTATTGCCTGTTGAATAAAATGCAAACTCAGCCTTACGTTCAAAGCCATTTAGAAGTTGATTAAAGTCTACCATTTCTGCTGTATTGCATACTTCCGTCCATGCACTGTATATTATAGCCAAAGAAAACTAGTCACAATTCCTTAAACTCATCTTGCCTTCTCTTGCCTGTCCATTTGCACTCAACATCTCCATCCCTAGTTCAAACTGTGCCTGTTGAGATCTTCCTTTTCTCTAAGTCTCTGCATAGGTGCTACCTTTTCAATAAAACTTTCGCTAACTACCCCCACCTCCCAACCACCAACATCACCACCCAGAAAGAAACGATTCCTTCTTCATTGTATTTTAAGTTTCTTTGACTTCTCTCGTGCATGTAATCATGTCCCAGCTTAATAAACAATAATAATAGAAATTGGCATTTATATGATGCTTTGAAGTTAGCCAAGTGTTCTATATCCATTAGATCATGTAAAGACTTAGAATAGGAAATAGCAGATAGATCAATCAATATGCCCATTTTAGTAAGACAGTTGACAAAGTCCCTCAGATCTTCTTTGACATGATACAAAAATGTCAACAGTTTGATGGGTCTGGTTGATGAACTAGATCTGAAGAGGAAATTATTCATGTCAACCTGGAGTACCACAGGGCTCTGTCTTTGGTTCAACCTTTTAATCAGTGACATGGATAAAAATAAGTGGTGGCATTCTTACCAAGTCAGTTACTATGTACCAGGAACAGTGCTAAGTGCTGAGAACACAAGCAGAAGAACAGATTCCCTGTCCTCCGGGAAGCTTACATTCTAATGAGGGAAGACAACACAGTAAAGAAAGGTCAAAGGAGGAAGGGGGAAGGAGGGAAAAAGAGAGGGTACCAGTGTAGAGGCATGGGAGAAAAGCCCTGAGAGGTTAATACAGTCTGGAGAGGAATAAAACGAACCAACCAACCAATTAACCTCAATATAGCCCAAAGAGAACTCATTATCTTTGCCCCTAACCTTAGCCCACTTCCTACCTTTCCTGTTACTGTAGGAAAGCAACACAGTCCTCTCACAGTCCTCATGCTCTCACCTCCCATTTCCTATCTGTTGCCTGGCTCTATCAACTTCACCTTTACAACAGCTCTTAAACACTGGGAATACAAAGGCACAGTCCTTGCCCTCAAGGAGCTTACAAGTCACAGGATGGTTCAGCAAAGCATTGGATTTGGTGTCAAAGGATCTAGCAGTAGTAGCTTTAGTATTTGCTATCTGGGTGATCTTGGGCAAATTGCTTGACCTCTCTGGTCTTCAATTTTCTCATCAGCAAACTAATATCCTTGAACTAGATGATCTCTGAAGTTTATAACAGCTTTAAATCTGCTTTGGTCAGTTTCCTTCTCTGTAAAATGGGAATAATAGTAGCACCTACCAGGGTTGTTGTGACAATTAAATGAGATCATATTTGTAAAATGTATTGCAAACCTTAAAGTGCTTTATAAAGCTATCTGTCTATTTATTATTACTATTATTATTATTATTAATAATTCTACAATCCTATGAAGATGAGGTTTTCCTGCTCTGATGCCAGTGTTCTCTATTCTACACAAGCCACTGGATATAACTTCTAGCTTACTATTGTCTGATGCTTTCTCATGTACTTACATCTCTTACTGAAACTCATATATGCTATGTCAGTGGCATCACTGCCCAAAAAATAGAGTGAGGCTGACTTGACCTATTCTTCATGAAGCCATGTGGGCTCAGAATGAATCCAAATCGGGTGCTCTGCATTCTCCATAATGAATGATTTATGAGCACTTAGCTGGAGAATCAGTGATCATAGATCACTGATAGTAGTCATGATCTTTCCTGTATGCTGATCTTTATGTAATCTTGTCTGTATCTTTATGTAATAGCATCTAAAGGCTAAGCACAGAGGAGAGTGTAGAAAGTTGGCCTCTGGGACAGAAAGGCCTGAGTTCAAGTCTTTCCACTGCTAAGATACTAGCAGCATGACCATGAGTAAGCCATTTTAAACTCTAAGATCTCCAAGACTCTAAATTATAAAATAGTTGCTGACTTGCTTTAATAACTGGGAGTTTCCTATATTGGTAAAATCACAAGTCTGAAAAAATATATAATGAAAAAATATAAAGATATGTGTATAATGGGAAAGAGAATTTCACCAATAATTGCTCTGAATATTGAATTTTCATATACCTGCAGTAAGTGGCCTTAATTTTATTTTACATATTTTGGATTTGAGCCTGTAGAATGTGGTATATACAAGGATAACTCCAACCAAAGAAAATCTTTTTCTTAAAGAGAACCTCCCCTGAATCCTTGTCCCCATTCCTATCTTGAGAAACTGGACTAAACAATCTAAAAGAAAACTTAACATTAAAATTGTATCTTGTTCTGGTCTCTCTAACCACTACCACCACCCCTGCCCCCATACATTTTGTAGTCAGCCTAGTAAGTCTATAAGTGGTGTGGGGAAAATTATTTGCTATATTATTTGGAAAAAAATTATTATACTGTTTAAATCTAACCCCATGTGATTAAAGGTTGTCTGTACCCAGAATGTTACCTGACTCTGACTGCTACAAGGTGTCTTGGATACCCAGGGCCTGGATCCACCCAAAGTATTCATGTTTGGGTTTACCATCCCCAGGATTTGTTTGGGGTTCACATAGGCTTGTGTTTTAGGTTCCCTTCAGGTCATTGTGTGCAATACCTTTATCAAAAGATTGATTCCTGTGGGAAGCCAGAGAGTCTGATTCCAGGATCAGATAAAGATCTTAATGATGTACCTTTCCAGGTGACTGCAGCTTGAAAAGGCTGGTGCCCTGGGAATACATTTTAAAGGACTTTTGTTTGAAATCCTGAATTCAACAAGGCCTTTTGCCCCCAAAACTTCAGACACCTAAAAAGACAAGTCCCTTATTAAATTATCCATCCTAAATCCCATCTACTGTATCTAATTCCAGAACCTGGGGAGAAGGAGCCAAAACTCCCTTCCCACTGGCTCTACTTTACAAAACGACCTATTCTAAAACTATTTCAGATTTTGTGATTTGTTCTCACAAACAAGAGTAGCCAATATAAAGCAGCAATGGCAGGAAATAAGATTGCTGAGAGAGAACTGGTAGTCACGTACAAACTGTCCCAAAGATCAACGAAGCATAATTTTGAAATTGCATCATATAGTAACCAAAATTCACATCCTTAGTAGCATGTGCTGAATCAGTGGAAACCATCTAAGTGCTGCTATTAGGGTCTTTTGTTTCTATGATTTTAAATCTCAGACAAGTTCCAGACATCTACAGTAAAACCAGCAGAGCACCAAAAGGGACTGATAATTTTGAGATGACATGGATTTGTTAACTTTAATATTTTACTGACAACTTGGAGAGGATTTGGATATTTTAATGAGTTAACCCCAAAATCACACAGATAAGAGTTTGTTCACAAAAAACCCCCAAAACTCTATAAAAATGAGACCTCAAACTTGCTCACTCTTCCCCCACATTCTTCCATCGCCATTGGGTCCATGCTGCCTAGTGCTGCCATGTGAGTGATGCTCTTTCTCTCTCTCTCTCTCTCTCTCTCTCTCTCTCTCTCTCTCTCTCTCTCTCTCTCCCTCTCCTTCCTTTTCCTTGTACTGCCTGTTTGCCTTCGCCATTCTATCTCATCCCCTGTCCCCGAAACATTGCCTCTTTCACAGCTTTTCTCTGGACTTTCTGTATAGTTTGTCCCAATACCCTCTGTGCCTTTTTAAAGTATGATTATAATCTCACTTCACACAGCCATCATGACTGTAAATATCTAAAGAACCAGGGGTGCCTGCTCCCATTTCATAATCTCATAAATCATCAATTCACCTTTTATCTTCTTCTCTTGAGTTTAGAACTGAGTGTCAACAGCCTTAAAAATATTAATTAAAAAACCCAGCTTCCTGCTTCCTGTCCTTTGGACCCCACCCTTACTCCTCCAGTTCCCAAGGGGAAAAGAAAAGGAAACTCCCAAACTCAAAGGCAATTTCAGAACATACAAAGAAACACTCCCCATTCTCTAGTCCCCTTGCCCAGTCCTGGGATGCTTGTATACAAGAAGGTAAAGAGAAGGAAAGCAGGCAGGTTCCTGCTCTTTTATACTCCTTTTTACTGCTGGGTAGTCTGGTTGCATTTCAATGACAGATCCTTTCCTCTCTCACTATGGTTCCACTCATCTTGCATCAAGGATTCATAAAGAAGATAGGGACCACATCAGTAACATCCAATCCATCATTCTAATGAGGGAAGCAAAGGGGTCTAAAAAAGCTGCAAAACATTCTGTGAGGGAAAAATCTCATAAGGAAGTAGAGGAATCATCATAATTTTCCCACCCCAACTCACTCCTATCTTGTTTTTCAGCTCTCTGTTCCAGATACAAAGTTTCTGCCCTTAAGATATTTCCTGACATTACCATATTTAGCCTCTAGGGGCAGTATGATATCTTTATCTTTGTCTACAAGTGATAAAATCTCTTTTCTTATTTACTTCATTTAGACCAGTGGTCTCCAGTTTTGTTTTGTTTTTTATTACACATCCTATCAATTAAAAAAAATCTGAAGACCCACATTCAAAATGTGAATATTAATAAAGTATACATATATACTCCTACAAAGTTATTGCATAATTATAAAATATACGCAAAATAGGAATGAAAGAATGAAATGAATATTAAATGAACAATAATTTTATATATTTGTTAGCAGTTCAAAAAATATTTTCACTCTTGAGAGCAGTGTGACTGAGTATGTGCCAGTATTTTTGAAATATCCTTGTGTATGTCCCATGTGATAAGGTCAGACTTGCAAGTAATAATTATTAGCTAGTAATTAATTGTCCAGATAATATGATCAGAGTAGCTAGCTGCAACAATATACCATTCCTACTATGCTCAAGAGAGGTGGAGAACTCACCCTCTGTCACTATGGGGCTCCCTTCTTCGGGTTCCAGCACACAGACCATGTTCAGTCCTGGAGGAGTTTCCTCTGAGGAGAAGGGTCAGGGTTTTTGCTATTTATTATTATTTTTTAAATTCAGCTCTCTACTTCTTTACATCCCTCCCCTAGACTCTCATAGAGAATCATTTAAAACTTAAGAGTTAGGTCACAGACAGAAGTTCCCAGAACATCTGCAGAGTTTTTCCCTTTTCAGTCAGTTCTCAAATTCTAGATGCACCTAAAAAAGCAACAATCCCAAATAGGTTTCCTTCTTTTCTTCCTTCCTTCCTTCCTTCCTTCCTTCCTTCCTTCCTTTCTTTCTTCCTTCCTTCCTTTCTTCCTTCCCTCCCTGCCTCCCTCTCTGTCTCTCTCTCTCTTTCTTTCTTTCTTATCAGGGTTAAGTGACTTCCCCAGGGTCACACAGCTAGTATCTGAGGTCACATTTTAACTCAATTTCTCCTGACTCTAGGACAAGTGTTCTATTTACTGTGCCACCTGATGCAAATATGCCTCTCCAAAGCTTTGAATTTTTTATGATAGCAGCATGTAGTCCCTGTCTCTCTGCCTTGCTTTTGTTTGCTGGATTTTCAGCTCTGCCTTTTCCTAACTCACCCATTTTGCTGTGAGTCTGTGGACTCACATAGCTGTCACTTGTGTTTGGAATTTCCTTTGGTTTTCTTTTTTCTGTATCATTTATACAATGCTTTAAGGTTTACCGAGTGCTGTACAAAATTATTTTATCCTCATAATCCTGAGGGGTATTTTTCAAATGAGTGAGGAAACTGAGGCAGGCAAAGATTATGCAACTTGCCCAAGGTCACCCAGCTAGAAAGTAATTAAGGCTGAATTTGAACACAGTTCTTCCTGACTCCAGGTCCAGTACTCTATCCCATATAGCACATAGCTATAAGAACCTTTGCAGGAATGAATGTGGAACACAAAGATCTCCTCCTCATACACTACAAAGAGAGTGGAAAAGTGTATGGGTAGTAACAGTCTTTGATAGTAGGTTTTAGAGTTTTCAAAAATAATATTTTATGGCAGGTGCGCTCCATGAAGTCCCTCTAAGTCTATACTCTTCATATTCTAGCCAGTGAGGTTAGTCAATGGGAAAACAGAGAGCAAACATTTGTGGAAGCTTTATTAAAAATGACTAAGTGAACTTCCTGCCATGTCTGTCTTCCAATCAGTTTCCTTCTCTGATAAAAATACTGCCAAAACAATAAGGAAATTCCTATTTTTTTATCACGAGTCATAAGCATGATCAATTTATTAGTTATGGGCTTCTACTTCCTGTCAGGCTTTTGTTAGTTTCCTCTGAATTCCGGTAGGGAGCTTGGTGCCTTTGCCAGGTTTTGATGGCCGGTTCCTGTACTTCTCCCTTAGGGGCCCACAGGACACCAGCTCATGGCAGCTCCCTGTCTGATGGCTAGGCCTCGGGCTCTGTCCTCATGCCAAGGTAAAGTTATGGAATTGCCTTTGGATCAGCAGGCACCTGTTATTCTAGGAACTGGCGATGTTCAGCAATGTGGCAGTGTATCTTTCAAAGGAGGAATGGGGTCAGCTGGACCCTTCTCAGAGAACCCTCTACAAAGATGTGAAGCTGGAGAATTATGGGAATGTGGTCTCACTTGGTCTTTCTGTTTGCAAACCCAAAATATCTCCCAGCTGGAACAAGGACAAGTGCCATTTGAGTTAATCTATTTTTTAAGGTGTTATTTTCTTCAGTCAGGTTATTGACTCTCTTTTCATGATTCTCTTGCATCACTCTCATTTCTCTTCCCAATTTTTCCTCCACTTCTCTTATTTGGTTTTCAAAATCCTTCTTAAGCTGCTCTATGGCTTATATACAGTCTTCATGTTTCTGGGAAGCTTTTGGTGTGGGAGTTCTGACTGTGTTGTCTTCCTCCTGTTCCATGCTTTGATCCTTTTTGTCCTCAAAGAAGGAATCTAGAGTGTGACTGCTGTTCTTGCTTTGTTTTCTTTGCCTGTTCATGTTGCCAGTGAATTATTTGATTTTTTAGCTCTGTGGAACTCTGCTTCCAGAGGGGAAAACTCTGTCCCAAATCACTGGGGTTTTTGTAGTCGCTGGAGCTGTTAGGAGGCTGCTGCAGGCCCCACCAGCTTTGGCTCACTGAAAACACACCCCAGGACCACCACCCAAGACTATAATTCAGATCTAGGCCACTCAACGCAAGAGCACTTAGCCTCTGAACGATCACTTGACCCCCCCTGCAGTCTGCAGGCCAGGCGCTCTGAAGCAGCCATGTGGAGGCGGCTGCCACTGCTTCTGCTGCTTCCTTGCCCTGGAGGCAGTTTGGACAGACCACTTTTCTCTCCCAAATTTAGCTGAGTTCTACTGACCTTTCACTCTCTCCTTGTTTCTTATGGCTTGATAATTCTGGAAACTGCCACAGCTGCTGCCGATCCACTCTCCTGAAGGCTCCAGCTGCGGCTTGTCCTGGCCGCCCTGGAGCCAGCCTGGGGTTTCAGGCTGGGCTGGTTTCGGATCCCAGCATGCTGTGATGAGCCCTTCCTGCCGAGGTGCCTTCAGCAGGATATATGTTTTTCTGTATTTTTGTGAGTTTTGGAGCCCTAAAATTTGTTTAGAGTCATATTTTATGGGCATTTGAGGTGGCTACGCGGGAGCTGCGGAACCTTGTTGCTTCCATGTCTCCATCTTGGCTCCGCCTCCCAGATCGGTTCTTAATGATCATCATAGTATTGATAATGGAGAAAAACCCTAAGAATGCAAGGAAAGTGGGAAAGCCTTTGGGGGGAGATTACACCTGATTCGGCATCATAGAATCCATAGCAGAGGGAAACTGTATGAATGTAATGAATGTGAAAAAGCCTTCAGTAGGAACTCACATCTTATTCAACATCAGAAAGTTCACAGTGGAGAGAAATTCTGTGAATGTGATTAATGCAGGAGAGACTTCACTCAACTGGCAGAATTTATAGTGTATGCCATTATTCTCAGTGGAGAGAAATGCTGTCATTGAAAAATCCTTCAGGTAGAACTCAGCCTTTAATGCCTGTTAAAATATGCATCATGGAGAGAAATCCTAACTGTCTTGAACAAGAGACTTCCAGGAAATTAGCTCCCCCTAAATTCCTTAAACAAAAACTAGGGATATAACAAAATTAACCCCTCAAAATAAGAAGAGGAAGGCTGAAGCCATTGCTACCATTACCAGGAAGGAGGTAGAAAAGGGAGCAAGGCCTGGAGCTGTTCACCCTGGGACTAAGACCAAAGGGTCTGAGAAGGAGACTGAGCTGTTGCGAAGGCCTACCATGTAGGTAGGCCAAGAAGCAAGAGAAAAGTGAAAGGGAGGATCCCCTTTTGGGCAGCAGCAGATTACAGGCTGGTAACATCTGATAGCAACTACTGTACCTAGGCTGCCGCTGGAATTAGAGAATCATAGATGGAATTGGGAAAGACCTTGGAGTTGGCATAGAAAATTGCCCTCATTTTACAGATGAGGAGACAGATTCCAAGGAAACTGAAGGACTTTCCCAGAGCTAGGATTGGAACCCAAGTCCTCTTATCCCAAATCCATTGATCTTCTCTTTATTCTGATCCCACCTTCAGGGATGACCTTCCACTGAAGGAGAAGGAAAGAGGGTCACCTTAAGTCTCAAGTTATTCAAGGTGGGAAAAATATTAAATTAATAAAGGAAAGAATAATGAATAGATATTTACCAACTTAGAGAACTGGATTTGTTTTTAAAATTTTCAAAATAAAAGAACCAAGGGACAAAATGAAGACAGAAATGCCAGCAAATCAGTCCCACAAATACTGGGAAAATAAATTGGATGATCACATTAAAGGAAGATTGTAATTCATCCACAAAAAAAGCCAAGAAAGAGATAGAGGGAAAATGTAAAGCAAAGATAGGGACCAACTTTGTGACTTTGTTGGCATAGGTCAGGAAAATCCCTGTACCAATGAAGATCGGATTGGTAAATTCCCTCTCTGTCTTAGAGACTTACTTAAAATACTTGCCCAGCCTCACATAGCTATTCAGTGTCAGAGGTAGGATTTGAATCCACATCTCAGTAGCCCTAAGACCATCTCTCTGTATAGTTCTTCAGTGGTTTTCAAACTTTTTGGTCTCAAGGACCCCTTTACACTTTTAAAAATTTTTGAGGACTCCTCCCCTCCAAAAAGCTTTTATGTGGGTTATATTTATCGAATCTGACCACTTTAGTAATTAAAATGTCTTAGTATTATTATGAAACTAGTTTTGGCCTCATGCATACCCTAAAATGGTTTCAGGGACACTCACAGATTCCCCCTATCATACTTTGAGAAACACTACAACTACTACTCCATGCTGCCTCTCAATGCAAAAGAACACACAAAATTAAAATGACAATAGAAGCAAAAATAATTATCTGAGCAAAGTTTGGTGAATAATAATAGCTAATATTTATTTAGTATTTTATATCCCAGATTTCATCTGATCCACAACAGACCTTTCAAGGCAGTTTGAGTAGGTAAAAAGGACTGAATTTTGGATACCTTGATTAAAGCTTATTTCTGATATTCAACTAGCTCTGGAATCACAGACAAATCACCTAATCTCCCAGAGCTTCAAATTCTCATATAATGATAATACCTGCAGTATCTACCTCGTACTATTGAGGATCAAATGAAATAACATGTAAACATTATGCAAATAACATTCACAAACTTTAAAGTGACATAAGAATGTCAGCTGTAATTTATCTTACCATAAAGAGGGCTAGGGTTGCTGTGGAGACCTCCAAAATATCAACAGGCTGAATGAATTCAACTCAAGTCTTTTCTCAGTCAAAGAAAAGTAAAGTTTATTAAAAGTTCTTTAAAAGTTCACCATATTGGGTAGACTCTTAAGAGCCTAGGTGTCTGTAAGGCTTGCATTGGGCAAGCAGGCCAGAATAAATCTATGCTAGATAATTCTATGGTGCTCTCACAGAGCAACTCTGTGCTAAGCCATTCTATGGCGCTCTCACACCACATGGACGGAAGATGGGATCTTATATACAGAAAGGCTGTAGGAGGAATCTAGGGGTGATCTAGAGGAGGTGTTTGGGTAGGGTCTTCAGGAGAAGTCAGATGAGGTCAGACTCCAGTAATGAGTTTGGGGAGGGTCTTTAGGAGTTGAGCTCAGACTCCAGTAATGAGTGATTAAGGGTGGGAAGTTGCTGGAGGCTACTTGGAGACCACAGACAATGGTGGGCCAGGCCAGTTCAAGACTGGAAAGGGAGCATCAAGGGTGGGAAACTGTTGGGACAAAGGAAGGCTAAAGATTTGGGCAGAGCCACAACTTGAGGCCCATGACCTCAGGCAAATGCTTTCCCATAGGAAGATTCAAGGAGAGCTCAAGGTGGGGGGGGGTTCCCCAGAGCTGGCACCTCACCACTAGCTCAATCTTACAGAGGAAGAAACAGGATCTTAGAAGTCAAATGACTTGCCCAAGGTTACACAGCTAGTAAGTGGCAGGGTCTCAAAGCCATGTCCTCCAACTCCAAATCGAGTATTTTTTTTCTCTGCAGATGACATGATATCTTCCAATACACTTGCAAGACATGCATTTGCATTTCCTTCCAATACAATTGCATAAGTCCAAAAAGTAGTTAAAGGCTTGGCAGATAAAAGCTCCCAGAAGGTATCACCAAAAAAAAAAAAGACCCACTCCATTTGTGATGAACTAATTGGAGAACACTTAATAGAATAGACACAAACAGGCATCCCTGTGCAATTGTGCAGATTGTGGGGACTCCAGCATGAAAACATCCCACATTCACATCCAGAAGACATGTAATTTATTGAATTTCAGAATGGTGAAGAAAAAAATATTTCAAGTACAGATCAAAATCTCCAAATTTCTCAGGCACAACAAGGGGAAAATGGCAAAATTTTAAAAGAATAGGCTTGGATCTGAAAGTTACATTTCCTACGTCTATGAATTTGAACATTTTATTTGAAGGCATAAGAATAATGTTAAGCAACCAGCACACACTTCAAAGAATTTGGCCAAAGTTCACCATTGAAAAGTCCAAACAAATAGTTGGTACAGAATAATTTAAACATAGTTACATATAGTTGATTGCAAAGCAAAATGATTAAGACTTTCTAGGAGAAATATAAACATTTCCTTCTGACAATTTTAAAAATGTAATGAAAAAGAGAAGAGTTAAACTGTTTAGGGTTTTTGTTTTGGGGGTAACAAAAAGCTGTTTAAAATTGCTAAGAAATAAAGGAAGGAAAAAGGGGGGAAAACAGTTAAGCTAATGTCCTCTTTCAGTGATGAAAGACCCTGAGTGAAAACCAACACGGTTTTTTTAACCTCAGTGTGTCTTCCATCTAATTGGCCTGACAAAAAAACCCCACTTGAGTCTTCACTGGCAAAGATAAGAGAATCCCAAATGGTAGACATTTTAATAAGAAGGTGGGTTAAGCGAATTGGTAAAGTGTATAGAGTGCCAGCCTGAAGTGAGGAAGACTCCTTTTCCTGAGTTCCAATTCAGCCTCAGACACTTACTAGCTATGTGATCCTAGGCAAGTCACTTAACCCTGTTTGTCTCAGTTTCCTCATCTAGAGAAGGAAATGGCAAGCTACTCCAGTATGCTGGCCAAGAAAACCCCAAAATGGGTCATTAAGAGTAGGAGACAGCTGAAAAACTACTAAACGTAAGAGTTACCTCAGCTCCACCCTGTTACTTCCCAGTTTGGAGTAATTCTCAGGTGATAGGATTAGTCTGCAGCTAGGGAAAGTAGGCTGGCCTTCAGATGTGGCTAATCATGTTGTTCTCTGGCAGTTTAGGATCATCATTTGCTTAATGGGTATCTAGTATTTCCAGTAATCTTGGCCAGCAAATCAGAACCATCCCAACCAGAATACCCCTAGTATGGTTTCCCCTTGGAGACCAGATCACAGGTAACTTTTGACAAGAAAAGAGAAGAACAAGAGATTCATCTCAGAGGAGGGGCCCAACCCAGATTGGTTCTTTGTTTATTTGTAAGTAAAAACAAGGGTCCCAAATTAGCAAGCAAATGCCAGAAGTGCATATAACCATGACTACATTTGGAACTGAGACAGTGTCTTTTGAGCTACACTGAAAACTGGGGTGGGGTGTGGGGAATTGATAAAATACAGAACAAGGTGGATTACAACATTGGTTATTAAATAACATGACATGGTATTCATTTTCCTCAAGATTTAACTTAAAAGTGTGTGTATGCAAACTTTTTTTTTTCTCTTATAAACACTGCTTGAGCTCAGCAAGAGTATAGTATACGGCTCAGGGAATACAATTATTATCAGACTGATGAGATGACTAGAAGGCCATAGAAGATAAAACAGAAAATTATAATCACATACACTTTAAAAGAATTTGCACAAACAGAACTAAATGAAACAAACGCTGGAAGGAGGTGAAATTTTTGCAACAAGTTTCTCTGAAAAAAGTCTATTCATAAGATTGTAATGGTAATGGGGATTTGAAGATCTTCCATGCCCCTTGTATTGGCAAGCAAACAGGTACTTAGCACCTTGTTTCGAGTTCATGATTGTGTCAAGTATTAAGATCCAGAATTTGTGAATCCCACAGTGGGAGGAAGTTGCTGATGTAACAGGAAAGGGTGGAACAGGGAGGAGCTAATACCATATATAAGGAAAAGCCCAAGCTAGAAAGCCAGAATTGCTGAGAGAAAGAGAACTGCCAGGATCCTGAGAACTTCTGAGAACTGCTACAAATTGAGAACAGAATGGAGAACAGAACTGGTGGTGGCAGAATGGAGAACTGAAAACTGAACTGAGAACTGAGAAGAACTGAGAAATGAGAAGAGAGGAGAACTGGGAGGAAGCATGGCTGTGGTGCCAGTACTTTGTCTGTCTGTTTTGATGTTACTTTGTCAGATTTGTTTATTGATAGAGGATGTTGCTGTTGTTACAGGAGCCCTGGGACCTTAGTACTGGTTCAGAAGCCCTGAAAAAGGATTTTCATGTTGTATGTTTACAGAAATCCTGGAGGAGGGTCTTACTGATGTTTTCAGAGGTCCTGGGACTATGCTGATGATTTTGTGTTGATTTCTCAGGCAATTAATATGAAATAATATGCAAGCAAGTCATGTGAAATAATCCTGGAAAGTATATGTGAGTTGCTGTTTGTCCTTTGTTCTTTAACAGGACCATGAATGATCTACAAGTGAATTTGGATTTAAGTAAGGGAGGGCTGTGCAAAGCCACCAACCTCACTTCCTCCTCCAAAGCCATCTTGGTCCAGTGGTCATATGTTGTTGGGTCTATGTTGATTTCACAGGCAGAAAGTGAATTAATGAGGATGCTGGCAATATGAATGAATGTTATTGTGTCTTTGTTAAGCTTTGTCTTCCCCAGAACAGAAACTATGAAGGACTTGGGGTGGACTATACACTGTGAGCTTCAATATGAAACAGGAACTGCACAAGAGCTGGACAAGGAAGTGAGAGCTGTCTGCCTTTGAACTTAGGTGACAGTTGGATAGATTCAGGCAGGAGATGGGACCTTGGAAGAGGAACCATGGAAGCTGAGAGCCTACCTCTATTCAAGATGAAAAGATCCCTCTTTGGGTATTTAATGCAAACTGAGAAGATCATGATTTGCTATGGCCTACGAGTGGAGAACTTTGGCCTTTACATTTAGATGATTGAATTTAGGACTTTTCCAATTAAGAAAGAAGACTTTTTGATTGAAGAGATTAAGACAATGTGACCTAGGGATGGAGAACTTTGACCTTTGTACTTTGTGATTGAATTAAGGACTTACTAAATGATTGAGTTACTAAATGAATATACTTTGTTTAAAGCTATGTGACCACTTTGGTGAAAACTATGTGGCCATTTTAGTGATAAATTATTGTGCTATAACATTGTGAATGCTGTACTTTGATTTCTGTGAATGTTTTGTTTTAGTTTGTTACTGAATAAATAGAGAGTTCACTATACTGTGTAATCAGAATCTTGAAGCTGTCCACAGTAGCAGTTTTCTGGAAAGCTGCTCGTGCTTGGCTTTACAAAGTTATATACTGATTTAAATTTATAAATGGTAAAAGGATATGAGTAGATAGTTTTCTAGGAAAACTGTAAATAGCCATATTAAAAATGCTCCAAATTTCTAATAATTAGAGAAATACAAATTAAGGCAACCCTGAGGTTCTTCCTCATACCCATTAGACTGGCAAAGTTGACTAAATAAGGAAAATAACAAATGCTGGAAGGGCTATAGAAAAACAGGCACATTAATACCCTATTGGTAAAACTATGAATGGTCCAGCCATTCTGGAAAGCAATTTGGAACTATGACCCCAAAGCTATTAAACTGTCTGTGCCCTTTGACACAGCAATCCTGCTACTAGTTCTGAAATCTAAGAGATCAAAGAAAGAGAGAAATGACATATACATACACACATATACATATAAAAATTGGAAACAAAGGAGGTGTCCATCAATTGGGAATTGTGTACCATGTGATTTGTAAACCTTAAACAAATTACGGAACTATTGTAGTAGAGAACAAAACCGACTCCATTTTGTATAATTGTTAGAGTTAACTCTCATTTTCCTGAGTGAAATTTTGTTGTTGTTCAGTTGTTTCAGTCATGTCTGACTCTTCATGACTCCTTTTGAGGTTTTCTTGGCGAAGATACTGTAGAGGTTTGCCATTTCCTTCTCCAGTTTATTTTACAGATGAGGAAACTGAAGCAAATTGAGTTAAATGATTTGTCTAGGGTCACACAATATGAAGTATCTGAGGCCATATTTGAACTCAGGAAGATCAGTCTTCCTTATTTCAAGCCTGGCATTCTCTCCACTGTACTGGATTAAGTTTAATTTTCCTACAAGTTACATGATTTCAGGGAAGTCATTCATTATTGGACCAATAACTGTTTTGTAGGATGCAGATGGATGTAACTAGTCAGAATCTCTGAACTCTGAGAAGTCCATAAATCTAAAACAATAATTGTACTCTACTAGAAAAACCCTTATGAATCTTTTTTCAATGTCCTTGTGCCTACTGAGGGCCCATGGACCCCATTTGTTCTGCAATCTCATGCCTTGCTAATAAACCACATAGCTCAAACTTTGTTTCCTTAGTTATTATGAAATTACTCATGACATGCATTGTAAGAAATGATGAAGTAGATTGTTTCCTGGGAAGATTTGCATGAACTGATGATTCAGAGTAAAATGAACAGAAGCAGCAAAACAATTTTTACAATAATGAAAACATGGCAAGGACAAGTAACTTAGAAAGTTTTAAGAATTCTGATGAATGTAATGTTCCAGTGTTCCAGAGTACCGATGGTGAAACAAGCTACCCTTCTGGTGGAGAGCAAAAAGACTCGGGTACAGAATGAAACATATATTTGTTGGGCTTGGTGAATTCAGGAATGTATTTCTTAACTATGTATTTCTTGACTATGTTATGAGGGTTGTTTTTATTTTATTGCAATTACTGAGATGACTAGGTGCCACAATTGCTAGCACATTAGACTTAGAGTCAGGAAGACCTGAGTGTGAATTCTGCCTCAGACAGTCTGTCTCTAGCTATGTGATTCTGAAAAAGTCATTTAACCTCTCTTTACTTCACATTCTTCATCTATAAAATGGGATTAATAATAGCACCTACCTCACAAAGTTGTTGTGAGGATAAAATGAGAAAACATATATGAAGTTTCTGAAAACCTTAAATCTATGAAAATGCTTGCTATTAACTATTTAAATTTATAAATGGTAAAAGGATATGAGCAGATAGTTTTCTGGGAAAACTGTAAATAGCCATATGGAAAAAATGATCCAAATTTTTAATAATTAGAGAACTGCAAATAAAGGCAACCCTGAGGTTTTTATAAATGATAAAAGGATGTGGGTGTTGGGGGGTTCTGGAGAGCTATCACATAGGAAATGTCACCAAAACAGACCTAAACTTGAGGGAAGCTATAGATTCTAAGAAGAGGAGAAAAGGGGGGGGGGAAGTGCATTCCAGACATGGGGGACAAACTGCAAGAATGTCACATTTGGGAAGAAGTTTAATCTGATTTGACTAAAACACGAAGTACATGCAGGCAAGTAATGTGAAATAATCCTGGAAAGTATATTCAAGTTGCTCCATTGTTCCTTTGTTCTTTTTTTTTTAATTGATTTGTTCATTTACTTTTAGTTTACAAGATTCAGTTCCGCAATCCCTTGAGTTTCAAATTTTCTCCACCCCCACCCCCCCAATGGCAGTATGCAATCAAGAATAGGATCTGCAAATGCTTTCACATTGGACATTAGTCTGGTTCTTTAAGAGGACCATCAATGATATGCAAGTGAATTGGATTTAAGTAAGGGAGGGCTGTGCAAAGCCACCAGCCTCGCTTTCTCCTCCAAAGTCATCTTGGTCCAGTGGTCAGATATAGATCAGGACAGCTAAAGATGGCCCAGGGTGCAGTGGGGATCCTTTACCTTTTCAAGCTAAGGTCTTTAAGAGGTCTCAGTTTGACTAAGTCAAGACTGAGAAGGGCAGCTAGGTTGAGGAGCAGATAGAATGCTGGATCTGGAGTCAGGAAGACTCATTTTCCTGAGTTCAGATCTGACCTCAAGACACTTATTAGCTGTGTGACACCAAGCAAATCACTTAACCCTGTTTGCCTCAGTTTCTTCACCTGTACAATACTCTGGAGTAAGAAATGGTAAACCACTCCAGGATCAATGCCAAGAAAACCCCAAGTGGGATCAGGAAGAGTCAGAAATAACTGAAAAAACTGAACAACAATAAAGCTATCTGGATTGTTTTGCTCTTATTATGAAAGCTCTTCCCAACAGGGCTGAATCCCCATATGACCAGTCCTTCAAAATGTACCTTGATGTTTTTAATTAAATTCCTTTTTAATTCTCTCATCCTGAGTTGTGACTCTAGTCAGGGCAAAAGGCCTGAACATAGAATTTTCTTTTTGAGAGATATAGATATAGTTATAAATCGATTCAAATACAGATATAAAAACAGACAAAAAGAGATAGATAAATAGCTTTAGATATAGATACAGATACAGATATAGATATAGATCCTTCAAGGAGCTTACATTCTAGGAAATTCAAAGTGATCTCCAGGCCATGATAAGGCATTGCTCAAGGAGAGCTTTAGTAAGGATACTCTACCACTTCAAAACAACACGGTTCTATCTCTATGATTTCTCTACTGAGAATAATGATAACCTTTCCACAACTTATTAAAAAGTTTTTGAAAGTTGTGGCTCCCTGGCTCCCCCAGCCCGGGACCCCAGTGGACTATGCCAATGGTGGAGGCCCGAGCTCAGCCCCACAGTCACTGCACTGCTGGCCCTTATCTCATATTCCACACCACCCATGCCAGGACTGGAGAAGTAGTAGACCAGCAGAGGCCATCCAGAGGGACAGATGGAGGGCAGGAGGTAGAAAGATCCAGGCTTGGAACTTGATTCTCAGGGGAGATCAGAAATGGCCTCAGTTGATTATGCAAGATTCCCATAAAAGTAACAGTTCAGGGATAGCACCACAACCAGGTCCAAAAGTACAGGGTGTCCTGTCTCTCAAAAGACATCACAAAAAGGAGATGCACCAATGACCACTGTATATCCTCCTGGAGAACAAGTAGGGTTCTTGTTCAGTGGGTCAGGGAGTCATCCAGACCGTTCAGTCATCTTCAATAATCTGCCCCTTTCCCTCAGGTACGGACAGTACAGGTGTCATTCTCAGGATTCAGCTGGTATCATAGGACCTTCACAGAAAATTCTGGGGATTTTAGCATAACACCCATTTAAAAAAAAAAATCTCAAATGACCTTTCTTCAGAAGATAACAGAGATAGGAAGGGAGACAGATAAAATCCTGGAGTTTCAGCAATCTTATCTATGTCTATCCCAACTCCAATCTATCAGACTAGCTAGCACTGGACTATATTGTCATTGTCCCCAAATGGAACATCCCAACTGACCAGTCCAAGCACAGGTAGAGGGTAGGGGCTGTAGGCATTAACAATGACAAATGCAGGCAATACTCAACAAGGAACAACAATCCTTTAGGATGCACAGGTATCTGATGGACAGCAGGTACTTGTCCCTAGAAATCAAGTGATTGTACAAAGATAAGCAGACTTATCATATTAGTGCCACATCAACCAATACTAACCTTCCACACATAGTAGTAATGACTTCTCCAGTCACTATAAGATCTCAGACAACCAAAACAGATGATTCATGGTTGAAAAGAGAAATAGTATTGATGAAAAATAGAGAAGCTTCTTGGGAATGCCATAGAAAGAAAAAAGAATATGTTAAGTATCTGGAAAATTTAGTTGAAACCTTGGAAAATCAAAATAAAACTTTAATAGAAGAGTTAAAAACTTTTAAAAATCTCTACCCTCATGAAAGCATTTAAAAAGAAGACAAACAAATGTTATGGACTTACCTCAAAAAATTTCATATATGGAATTTTATAAGCTAAATGGTCAAAAATGAAACCAGGAGTTGCAACATAAGGATTAAAGGCTTTATTTGCAAGATGTTAGTGGCAAAACCTAATGGAAGTAAGACAACCTCAAGCAAGCTCCTGATAAAACTGGAACTTCTGTTGGAATTAACATTAACAATGGTACCTGATCAACAGAATGTGAATTTTTGACAATTTGGATTTCCCAGATAGTAGTTATCAACAAAGTTTTCAATTTGCAACTGAAACAATTCATTAATGAAAGTTTGATCTGTGTGTGTGTGTGTGTGCGTGTGTGTATGTGCATGCACATGTAACATGGGGAGAAGGATGATAACCAACATTTTAATTGGTATAGATTCTCATTACTTACCAGGTTCTGAAATATGCCCTTTTCAATTGTTTATGTAAATATTTTTGTCTGCCAGTATTGTAAATTGCAGATTTAAAAGAAAAGCCAGTGCTTTGTAAAATGTATAAATTATGTGTGCTCTGCTCAACTGCCAAGTCTTTCAAATGATCTTTTGGAAAATGGTTGTTTGCAAGAGGTTCAGCAAAACAAACAAAAAACCAGGGCATGATTGTTTTTCAGGTTTTGCCTTTCATGATGTCCAAGCCACATGAACTGAAAATGAAACTTTTGAAGATGTATTCCAATCATTTTATAGAAACACTTTAGTGTACTGGACAGAACAGAATAAACATTTCAGAGTGTTTTTTAAAAAATAGTGTTGATTTTACTTTTTTGGGTATGGTAACTTTCTCTAAATGGATCATAATAAATCATGTACTGGTTCTATATGCTGTTCTTTATTATATATACATATATGTGTATATATGTGTGTGTTTATAAGCCCCTACGTTTTAAAGGATTTTTTAAAAATCAGATTAAGATACATATCAAAGTGTTTTTCCAAGAGGATTTTTCTAATCAAAATCTAATGTGGTTGCTTCTGAAGCTCTTGGTCAACAGACAGTGGGGAGATCAAGTGATCAAAGGGGGGTTGCATGGATCTCTTTGCTGGTACTGAGGCAGGATTCCCTTGCTTTGTCCTTCTGGATCTGGGTCACAGTCTTGGGTGATGGTCCTTGGGTGAGGAGGAGTGCTGGCATGATGGAGCTTGTGGAGGCAGTGGAGAGGGAATCCTCTTCACAGTTCTGAGGCAGAAAAGAGTGCTTATGGTCATTCGCAGACCACAGCACAGACTAGGAGAGAAGTAAACATATCTCCTTTGATCATACAACCTTGGAAGAAGTGAAAATTTACAGGTTCCCTAGAATGAACACAAAATCCCTGAAGCTTGGGGCAGTACACCAGGCCCCCCCCTCCCCCTGGAAGCAGAGTCCTGCCTTAATAAAGAGCTAAAAATTCGAGTACTTCGCTGGGAAAATGAGCAAACAACAGGGAGTAGAGGGAATTCCACTATAGAACCTTAGTTTGATGACAAAGAAGATCAAAACATACAACCAGAAATCAAAGCTCCTACATCCAAAGTCTCCAAGAAAAATATGAATTGGTCAGAGGCCATGAAAGAGCTCACAAAGGATTTTGAAAATCAAGTAAGAGAAGTAGAGGAAAAATTGGGAAGAGAAATGAGAGCTATACAAAAAAAAATCATGAAAAACGAGTCAACAACTTGCTAAAGAAGACCCCCCCCCCCAAAATACTGACTAACCCAATAGACTAACCCAAATGACAAAAGAGTTTTAAAAAAACCAAATGAGGAAAAGAAATGCTTAAAAAAAGCAGAATTGGCCAAATGGAAAAGGAGGTCCAAATGTTCACTGAAGGAAATAATTCCTTAAAGATTAGAATGGCACAAATGGAAGCTAATGACTTTTTGAGAAATCAAGAAATTATCAAACAAAACCAAAGGAATGAAAAAAATAGAAGACAAGGTAAAATATCTCATTGGGAAAACAACTGAATGGAAAATAGACCCACGAGAGATAATTTAAAAATTATTGGGCTACTCGAAAGTCACAGTAAAAAACAGAGCTTAGTCATCATCTTTCAAGAAATTATCAAGGAAAACTGCCCTGATATTCTAGAGCTAGAGGGGAAAACAGAAATTGAAAGAATCCACTGATCACCTCCTGAAAGAGAACCCAAAAGGAAAACTACTAGGAATATTATAGCCAGATTCCACAGTCCCCTGGTCAAGGAGAAAAGATTTCAAGCAGCCAGAAAGAGAGAGGAATATACTGGGAGAAGGAGGAAGGGAGAGGTAGATGGGATAAATTATCTTGCATAAAAGAGGCAAGAAAAAGCTTTTACACTGGAGGTGAAGATGTGGTGAAGAGGTGAAAGGGAATGAGTGAACCTTACACTCATTGGATTTGGCTTAAGGAGGGAATAACATACACACTCAATTGAATGTGAAAATCTATCTTATCCTACAGTAAAGTAAAGGGGAAGGAGAAAAGAGAGGGGGAATGGTAGAAGGGAGGGCAAATGGGAGGAGAGTATCAGAAGTAAACACTTTTGAGGAGGGACAGGGTCAAAGGAGAGAATAGAATAAATAGGGGAAGGGATAGGATGGAGGGAAATATAGTTAGTCTTCAACAAAGTGACTGTTATAGAAATGTTTTGTATGACTACACATGTATAACCTATATCAAATTGCTTACTTTCTCAATGAGGGTGGTTGGGGAGAGAGAAAGGGAGAGAATGTGGAATTCAAAGTCTTAAAGACAAATGTTAAAAATTGTTTTTTCATGCAATTAGGAAATGAGATATACAGGCAATGGAGTATAGAAATCTATCTTGCCCTACAGGAAATAGAAGGGAAGGGGATAAGAGAAGGGGGTAGAGGGCAGGTGAAAGAAGGGAGGGCAGATTGGGGAAAGGGGTAATCAGAATGCACCCCATTTTGGGGTGGGAGGGGGGAGGAGAGATGGGGAGAACATTTGGAACTTGAAATCTTGTAAAAGTGAATGTTGAAAACTAAAAATAAATTATTTGATAAACAAAAAGACCTCAGTGACCCATTAGAGAAGTACTTTCATAGATGACATAATAGGGGGATCATAGCTTGAGATCTGGAGGGGGGTGGTCTTAGAGACAATTTAGTCCAACTTCCTCATAATGTAGATAAGGAAAGTAGGGCTCAGGGAGACAAAGTAACTTATTCCTTTTGAGACTTGAGCACTTTGACACTGTTGCTGTCACTGTCAATGCCCCTGCTGCCCTCTGCTTCTCTTTCCTTGGGGCAGTGTTATAAAGGGTTACTATCTCCATGGCCAATTGAACATATAGCCTTCCAACTCTGCTTTGCATACAAAAGGCCCTTAGGCAGTTGTGCAGAACACAATGATTCTCTTGCAACAAAAGGCCTCCAGCCTTAACTGCCAGCCAACTTTGTACAACAAAATTCCATTCACTTCTACCCTACCTTAGTATGTAAATATTGTGTCTGCCATATGGTCAATACTGCCTACCGGCGAGATTGGGAGTAAATATTTATACCTCTTTTCCTTGGTCTTTTCAATCCCCAGTTTTCTTCCAATGACCTGGGCTTGGCCATTAAAATTACCCCCTGCTTAGAGAAGACTCAAGAAAGGACTAGAAACACCAGAGGGGGGAGGACCAAAGCTAGAGTCTGCTACTGGCAACCCTGAAACAATGACTAAGATATACCCCGATTACCCTGTTCCCCCAGTCAGCAAATGACACTGGGTGGAAAAGCAGTCTGTAAGTACGGTTATCTTCAGTTATACATACAATATCTATCAGATTATTATATGTAGCCTATTATATGCAAAATATATGAGAAAAATGGGTGTGATTTGGGATGCAAAACATCAATGTGTACTAGCCCTCTGATAACTAGACAGTCATAAATGCCCATTTATGCCCAAAACACAAGGAAATAATGTTCCCAGTGCTTGTACCTGTTAAAAGGAAAATTCTTTGTTCCAACTTTTGCCTTGATTAATGAGGCAAAACTCAGGAAAAGGAGAATTAAAAAGAATATTAAACTATGTCAAGGTAGCAACACATTGATGGACTGATCACTAGAAATTAGCAAGGGACTCAAGATGAAGCCTTCTTTTATTAATAACTTTTGTAATGAGATAAAGGCAATTCAGACAGGTTCATGTCAGTAAAAGGAAATGAGCCATTGCATCTTAGTTCCTCCTCAGTTGCCAGTATATGATGTTTAACAGATAGAAGCGTAAGCTCAGTAGCAGATAATACAAAAGTTGCAGTCTGGGTGACACCCTGCCCCCCCAGCAGAACTTCCCCCAACAGAGGCTCCTCCAATACTGATGACAAGCAATGCTCAGAACAATGGGTTACTGAGTCCCCATAACTTTCAATACACTGATGCTGTTGCTTGCAATCTAACTTTGGCCACTGTTAAAGTAAAAAAACTGGGCCCAAAACAAAATCAATGTTACTCAGACCCTCAAAACATCAAAATAGCTTATACCTCTGAATTTTAAAAAAGGTTTAAAATGTCCTTGATAAGCTTCCAAATATATAACCTAAGCAATCAGAGCTAAACTTCTAAGTTCTTGGGGAAGTTCTCTGGTAGCATTGCTATAACTCATCTTCTGTCCCTTCTCAAGAGGGTCTCTCCTTCTAAGAATATCTGAACTCATTGGAATTCAAAATGGGCATTTGAGTTAGATAACTTGCAAACACTTGAGGCTAATAACAAAAATTTTAAATGTAAAGTAACTTATTATTACAGGTATAAAAAACATAGGAGAGAGCTAGATGGCTCAGTGGATAGAGACCTGGGCCTGGGCTCAGGAAGATCTGAGTTCAAATCCAGCCTCAGATATTTACTGTGTGATCCTGGGCAAGTCACTTAACCTCTGTTTGCCTTAATCTACTAGAGAAATAAATGGCCAACCACTTCATCTGTGTCTCCGACAAAATGGTTGTCTAGCACAAGACCAAGATTAAATCCTTAGGGAATTCTACTGAAGACTTCCTTCCAAGTTTATATTGACCAAGTTATGACTCCTCTTTGGGTCTAGTCATCTATACCAGGCCCAAATCCACCTGACTTTAGCCTGGTATAGGAGAGAAAGAACCTGGTATAATAGGATGAGTGATGAGTTTGAAGTCTTACTACCTGTTTGTCCTTGGAAAATTAATTTCACTTCTCTGGCCCTCAGTTTTCTCATGCTTAAAATGACTAAACGATCTCTAAAGTCCCTTGCAACTCCAAAATTCCTCATCAACTATAGCCAATACCTACAGCATTGTCGTGATCTAAAAATTTAGTAACCTTGTCAGAAAAGTAAGTGAGGTTCATCGCCTTTACCATTCTTGATGATGCCATGTTGGTTCTTAGTGATAACCACTTCCCTCTCCAAATGCTTGCAAATTGTGCTGTTAATAGCACTCCTAGAATTTTGTCGAAGTCCATCCAGCAGGCTTATGGGTTGAAGACTGCCCTCTTCCTCTTTATAAAAATCAGGAAAATGTTTGCCTGCCTCCTATGTTGAAATACATCCTCTGTTCTTCAAGATTTTTCAAAGATTATGGACAGTGGCTTAGTAATTATTTAAGCCAGTTGTTTCGATATAGTAGCTTTATATGTTATGGTAACTTTGTGCGTTATGTAGGAGTAAACTTGAAGTGAGGCCCATCAAGAATTAGATGGGAACTGACAATTCTGTTAATGATAATACGTTTATTTTAATTGCTAATGTAATTCCTAATCTCTTCAGCTCTAAAATGTTTACTTGTCTGTCAGTCATTCTCTTTGATTTATATTCATTGTGAACAGACTTTGTCATATCAATCAGTCATTTTTAAGTTTGATGGCAGCTGAATTTCTAAAAGGCTAAGGTATAGCTCTTAAAACTATGATTCCTCCCTCAAAAAAGCCTTGCTTCTTTCTTTTTCTCTGTCCTCAGTGGGCCCATTGCTTATGTAGGGTCAAGAGAGTGGCTGTAAAGCTTGGAAGCTCATAACCACAGAGTACGCTACTGAGAACCTTCTTTCTCTACTTCTCCAGGGTGCCTTCCGAAGTTTTCTTTCATTATTATAAATGACCTAGATAGGCAGGGCTTAGGTTGGTTTGAAGAAAGGGAAGCAAACACAGAGATTAAGCCCCAATTGACATGCTCCTGTGGCACTCTTCTGATTCCAGTAGCAAGTGAGGGGGTCAGACAACTGCTTAGATTGTCCTAGAACACTGGCTAATCTCTCCTTTGTCCCTATCACATTCTACCATCTTGTTTCCTTCCTGTTTGTTTATGTGCTGTACCCTCATGCTCCCACTGAGGTTAGGGATCATGCTGGTTTTTAATCTTTGCATCTCTGCTGAGAACAGTGTCCTACGCAAAGTTGATGATTAAAAAATGAATTTCTCTTGAATTGAATCAAATCTGACCTGAGTAAAAAGGACAACACTACTTGAGTAAAAAGAGCGTGATGCCCATATAATTACCTCAGTTTGCTTTGTTACTCATTATATATTATAGAATCATAGAATTTAAAGCTGAAAGTTACTTTTGGAAATCTTCTAGTCCAGCTCCCTCATTTCAGTAGGGAAACCGAGTCCTAGAGATAGGAAATAGCTTGTCCAAAGTCCCACAGTAGCAGAACTCAGACATACATACCATGTTTTAGTGACAGGCCTTCTTAATCCTTTTCATGTCATAGACACCTTTGACACTGATAAGATTGATGGCTCCATTTTCAGAATAATACTGTGAAATGCATTAAATAAATAAAATAGCTAAGATTACAAAGGAAAATAAGACATAGAAATACACTGGTCAAATATGTATATAGAGACATATATACATACATATATACACAGACATACATATACGTATATGCATACCCATACATATATGTGTATATACACACATCCATATTGTATATGCACATGAACACTGTTTCATAAACCTCAGGTTAAGAAACCCTTCTTGGTTAAGGGCATGAGGGAGAAGTGTAATTGTTTGTTTTAAAATCTTTTTTGTTTAATGTTTAGCTTGATTATTTTATCATCTGCCTGAATGTACAGTTTGTGTTGTCTTTGCATAAGTGAATCTCAGTTGACATACAGAAAGTCCAACTGAAAAAGCCCTGAAGGGCCATCACAAGGAAGAGAAATGAGACCTGTTCTGCTTGCAGAGGACAGACCTAGGAGTAATGGATGGAAATTGCAGAGATACATTTGAGCTTAACAAACAACCCCAAAGACAGTGGGCACTTGGTGAGGTTGGGAATTTCTCATCAATAGCAATCTTCAAGAAGAGCCATAGAGGAGTCTTAGGCTTTGGGTAGGACAAAATGTTTCTTAGTTAAGGACAGAGCCTTAAGTAGGGAAGGAAAATGGGGCTTTGCACCAGGGCACAAACATTTAGAAGGTGCAAACATTAAACATATATACTCCTGCAGCACCTAGAAGCTATTCTAGTAACTAATTTATCCTCTCACCCAATTGGATTTGGTCTGATTACTTCTTGTCTTAAGCTGGCAAGGTATAGAGTAGTTACAGTGCTTGTCTAAGCCTGGACAATCTGCCCATTCTTGTCAGAGGCAGATCTTGGCTCTGAGGCAAGAGGCAACTGACTTTACCTCTCAGTGGTCTGGGTAACTTACTTAAGCCTTTTAGTTGTAAAGAAGCTGCTGATCTGCATTGGCAGAGGGGGCGCCTCTGTGAAGTCCCTATGAAATCACAGATCTAGTCCCTTTCCTACTATGTCCATACCTCGAATTACAAAATTGACTTCAAAGATATTTTGTGTGGCTTGCTCTTGTCTACCTAATACTATTTATGCCCTGCCTGCCCCTCAGTTGTAGCCTTTCTTGTGCTTGGGAAATCTAAGTAATGCAGTAGATCAAGCACTGGGCCCAGATTCAGAAGACCTGAGGGGGCCTTCTCCAGTCATCCTGATCTGTATCTTGCAGCTGGACCCAGATGACTCAGGAGGAAAGAGTGAGGCTGGTGACCTTGCACAGCCCTCCCTCTCTTAAATCCACTTCACTTACAAGTAATGGCATCATCTTCCTGATGTCATGGTCCTCTTTGAGAACAAAGGACAAGCAACAGCAAATAAGGAAGACCTGAGTTCAGTTCTAGCCTCAGACATTTACTAGCCGTGTGACCCTGGGAAAGTCACTTAACCTCTATTTGCCTCCATTTCTTCATCTGTAAAATGGAAGTTATAATTGTGCCTACTTCACAGGGTTGTTGGGAGGATCAAATAAGATAATATTTATAAATTCATATATATATATACGTATATATATATATACATATATATATAAATTTATAAATATAATAAAATAACACTTACCCACAGTACCTGGCACATAGTAGACATTATATATAAATTCTTGCTATTATTATTATTCTAGTTCTAAGTGTCTATGACATCTGCCTTCTGGCTTCCATGTGCTACTACCCTAATATCTACTCCCCTTTCACATGGCTTTTGGTACTGCTTTCCAAAGCTGAGTCAACATCCATGCTCATTCTGGACATCTAACTCGAAATAGGTGAGGGTGTAGTATTTGTGGTGCTAGGAGTTAGTGTCATCATGCCTGCCATGACTTTCATAGTAGCCTTCTCAAGGGTCTCCAGTCTCTATTCTGTTCCTCTCCAGGTTCCTCCTTCATGCCACAGCCAGATTAATTTTTCTTATGGTCATGGCATTATCTGCTCCAATCCATTCAATGGTTCCCTATTTGTCTTCAGAGTAAAGATCATAATTCTTTTCCTGGCATTTGAGGTCTTTACCAGCACAGTGCTACCTTTCCTTTCCAGGTTCATTTATTTCAAATTACCCAACTCCATATGGTCTATACTCCTACCACACTGGACTGATTTCTGTCCTTCAAATACAACAACACACAATAATTCATATCTCCATGCCTTTCCTTAGTCTGTTTCCTTTATATGAAATTTCTCACCTCTTCCTCTTTATCTACTGAATTCCTACTCGTCCACACAAATACTACCTCTTCAACAAACTGTTTCATGATTTCTTTCACATAGTTCTTTATTTTATGCCTCTTTAACACATTGTTGTATACAGCAAGGTGGTATAGTGGATAGAATGTCAGATCAGAAGTTAGGGAAGACCTAAGTTCAAATCTGGCTTCAGATACTTGCTAGATATGTGACCCTTGGCAAGTCACTTAACCCTCATTTGTATTTCCTCATCTGTAAAATGAGCTGGAGAAGGAAATGGTAAAACACTCCAATACCTTTGCCAGCGAAATCCTGAATTGGGGCATGAAGAGAAGGATATGGCTGAAAAACAACCTAACAACAACAAAATGACAATATGCTATTGCAATATAGACAGACAGACAGACAGATAGATAGATAGATAGACAGAAAGACAGAGAGACAGACAGACAAATAGGTAGATAGATAGATAGATAGATAGATAGATAGGTAGATAAATGGATAGATGAATGGATGAATAGATACTCCTGCTGCCCCTTTCCCTTTCCAGCATTCTGCTTTCTTCCTTTCATTTCCCAATAGTCTGCTCAAAGTGGCCAGAGGGAAAGTAAAGGAACAGGAGGACCTCTCCTTTGAGTCTGACCCAATATTGTACTCTTTTGGACAACTATACAAGATCAGTACAAATGAGATCTTTCACAATATATATTATTAGGATCATGGAATGTGAGATTTGAGAGGATATTGGAGACCAGAAGGAAATGGTCCCCCTGATACTCTCAGTGTGGGAGGGAGAAGGGAGCAGGAAATATATTCCCCTAGAACAATTTCATCTCACCTTGAGAGGCTCGCAAGAAGCTACCTATGGGGCAATGAAAGTCAGAATACAAGTTCCCATCATCTGATTAGGTGATCATTAAAGCATTAGGTCAGCCCACAACCTGCCAGGCAGCTCTGGCCCCATGCTGGAGACCACTGGGTTAAAGTTGCTGTATCAGCTGGAATTATTTTCTCCTTCAGAGCCAGAGATGGGCATAGTGAAAACATGCTGAGCTTGACATCAACACAGATCATTTAAAATACTGCCTCTGGTGCTTCCTATGTAATAGGAATGTAATAATGTAATAATGTAATAATGTAATAATGTGAAGGTTACTGAAGTTCTCTGAGAAGTCTAGTTTCCTAATCTATACAATGGGAACAACAAACATTATCTATCTCCTATAGTTGTGTATATCACAAAACTAATGTGTATGTATATGTACATATATATATATACACACATACACACACATATATATTTATATATATTATCTACTGAACAACCTAGCTGAACAATTCGAGCCTTAATTCCAAGGGTTATGCTTAACAATATTGCTATGTATACATTCTATAGCCAGAAATATCAATTCATTTATGTTCACAGAGAAAGGCTGGCACACACACACACACACACACACACACACACACATACACATACATATACACATATATCAACCAAAAAGCATTTATTAAATGTCTATTATCATTAAATGCCTCAAATAGTGAAAAATAATAACAGCTAGCATTTATATGGTGCTTTGAGATTTGCAAAGAGAGTACAAATATTATCTCGGTTGATCCTCACCACAACCTTGGAAGGTAAGTACTATTATAAGTCCCATTTTACAGATGAGGAAAATGAGGAAAGAAGGAAGCAATCATTTATTAAGTGCCTTCTATGTGCCAGGCACTGTGTTAAGCACATTTTACAAATATCAGCTCATTTGTTCCTCAAAACAATTCTGGGAGGCAGGTGTTAGTATTAACCCCGTTTTACAACTGAGGAAAATTAGACAGAGGTAAAGTGATTGGCTCAGGGTCGCACAGCTAGTAAGTATCTGAGGCCAAATTTGAGCTCAGGTCTTATTGACTCTAGACACAGAACTCTTATCTACTGAACAACCTACCTGTATCCAATTCTAGCCTTAATTTCAAGGGTCATATTCACCAATACTTCTATGAATATGTTCTATAGCAAGAAATATCAATTCATTTATGTTCACAGAGAAAGGCTGGCACTTGTGGGTACAAAAATCTTGAATGGCAAACATACCTTTATGTACTTAGCAAAGGTATAAAATTACAAAGACCAGCCATTATGGAAAGTGGCCATCACTTACTTAATCAGAGTCCTGCTAGACTTACTACAACCTCAGATGTTCTCTAACTTATTTTTGGACAGTTTAATTGTCTAAGGACATACTCCTGGGGCACTCCACCCTCTGTATCCATTAATGGTAATCTTTTGAGCCAGTCATTCAGCTAGTTCCAAATTTATTTGACTATATTATCATCCAGCCCATATTACTCCAACTTTTCCACTCGGATATTATTAGAGACTTTGTAAAATGTTTTCCTGAAATACAGCTTTATTATATCTCCAGCATTCCCCTGATGTACCATTCAAGTAAATGTTCAGCATTCTTTTTGTCCTTCAAAGCTTAGCTCAGATGCTACTAGCTTCATAAATCCTTCTCCTATATTCTCTGCTGAAATTGGGGTCTCCCTCTTCAAATTTCCCAAGACCTATTTATCTGGGGGTCTCATTTGCCTCCAGCACACTCTGCCTTTTATTAGACCTTATCTGAGTGTGTGTCATATCTTCCCTGGCAGAATATAAAAGCCAGATGTCAGAAATAGTGACTCGTACATGGTAGGCAGTCAATATGGAAGAGAAGAAGGGAAGGAGGGAGGAAGGAAGGAAGAAGTAAGAAAGGCAATAGATGGAAGGAAGGAGGAAAGGAAGGGAGAAGGAGGGAAGAAGAAAGAAAGGAGTCAAGGGAAGGAAGGAAGGGAGGGAGGAAGGAAGGGAGGGAGGAAGGAAGAAGATCACTTGTGGCAAGTTTAGAATTAAGAGGGCAGGGGGCGGAGCCAAGATGGCGGC
>CM053580.1:507057048-507074465 GCA_028627135.1 Pseudochirops cupreus
AAAGTGACATAGGAGAGAATAGACTGGGGGAGGGGGGAAATACTGGGATGGCTGTTTTGGGGTGGTGGGCGGGGGAAAGACGGGGAGAAAAGATGTAACTCAAAAAAATTTAATAAAGAATTTAATTTAAAAAAAAAATAGAATTAAGAGGGCAACTGTCCAACTCATTTTCTGTCAGCAACTTTATTGCCTGGGTTGCCTTAAATTTCTTTCCTAAGGGAGATTTAATTTCCTTAGGAATTTGCCTGGACCCCTCCCTGATAAAAGTTTCCTGATTTCCAAAGAATGAATAAATGAATCATTTATTAAACATTTACTATGATATGATTTGCTTACCCTGTACTAAATTCTGGGCATGCAAATATAAAAGTAAGACAATACCTGTTCTCAAGGAGCTCACATTCTAGTGGAGGAATCAACGTATGAAAGATTTCTTTCTTTTTTATATTTTGGAGGGGGGAAGGCCAGGCAATTTTGATTAAATGACTTGCCCAACGTCACACAGATAGTTAAGTGTCAAGTATCCAAGGTCACATTTGAACTCAGGTCCTTCTGACTCCAGGCCCAGTGCTCTATTCACTGTGCCACCTAGCTGCCCCAACATGAAAGATTTTGCTTGCAAGTCAGATGGAAAGATCCCATGTTCCTTAGGGTGCAGAGGCAAAGTACATGATAATACCACTTTTAAAATTTCATTTCTGCTGGTAAAAATATATTAGTTTATATTGTTGAACCACAATGTCAAGGACTTTGGTGGCAGGAACTACCCTCTTGGGGTCTTTGTAACTGTGGCTATAACCTCTGCAGAAATAGTTATCAGGATTTGCTTCACAGGATGATGGCTGAGGTCATTGGGCTTGAATCATTGCTTTTCCCAAGGCATTGGGAATTCAGGGTTCTGGGTTGAATTAATCAGAATCTGAGGGGAGATGGTGGTTAAGATGGTACCTGGAACATGCTGCTCCCTGCCTCTCCCTCAGAGTGCCCAGCTGCTTCAGTTAGCCTGGCTTATCTACCCTGTCTGTGGAAGTCAGTTTGGAGCTTGTGGGGATGGTTGGCTCCTTCTTCATAGGAACTGATTCTCCAAATGATGGATGACTGTGAGGGCTGGGTTGGAAGTAAGGCTGGTGCTCTAGAAGGTCCCAGAGCTTTTGTGCCTATTCATTTATTCATGCTGACTGCAGCAGCAGCATTTAGAGAGGGCTTTATGATGTCCAAAGTGTTTTACAAATTTTGCTTTATTTTATTTTCACGACAACCCTGGGAGGTAGATACTATTAACCTCTTTTTACAAATGAGGAAACTGGGACTTTCAGGCCTTTCCATCTACCCTGAAGCTTCATTTCCTTTTGTATATCATATCCTCTAAGTGAAGAGGTTTACCCAAAAAAGAGGGTTAGGGGTACCTGAGACCCCAAAATACCAATATGCCAGGTCCTGCAGAAAGAATTCCACTCAAGTCTTCTCAGCCAAAGAAAAGTAAAGTTTATTAAAAGTTCATTAAAAGTTCACCATATGGGGTAGACTCTTAAGGAGCCAGTCTATGCTAGATCATTCTATGGTGCTCTCACAGAGCAAGTCTGTGCTAAGCTATTCCATGGGGCTCTCACACCACTTGGAAGGGAGATGGGATTCTTATATACAGAGGAATCTAGGAGCGGTCTAGAGGAGTTTGGGGAAGGTCTTCAGGAAGAGTCAACGAGGTCACACTCCAGCAATGAGTTTGGGGAGGGTCTTCAGGAAGAGTTAACGAGGTCAATGCAAGAGTGGATTGGTATTTTGACAGGCTCAAGGGTTGGAAGCAGATGGACAATGGAGGGCCAGGCTAGTAACAGAGGTATGGGCCCAGCCACAATGAAATACTTATGGCCTCTGCAAATGCCTCATCAAGTGGGAAGATTCAATCAGACTTCAAGGCATGTCCCAGAGCCCGTACCTCAAAGATTCAAGGAGAGCTCAAGGGGGGGTCCCAGAGCCTACACCTCATCATCAGTAAGAGCTCTTTGAAAGCAAGGACTATCTCAGTTTTCATATTTGTGCTACTTGCATTTAGCCCGTGTCTCAGGCAGCTAGGTGATCTAGTAGATAGAATGCTGGACCTGCAGTGAGGAAGACCTGAGTTCAAATGTAGTCTCAGATACTTACTAGCTGTGGGACCCTGGTTTGCCATAATCTACTAGAGAAGGAAATGGCAAACCACTCTGGTATCTTTGCCAAGAAAACCCCATGGACAGCATGATTCATGGGATCAAGAGTTGGCTACAACTGAACATCAATAAAAAGTCCAAACAAAATCAAGCAAGTAAAAATGAAAATTCATTCTGTCCCTAGGTATTCCTCTAGGCAACTGATGCCCACTGACAGGGCCATTCAGAGGGGGCACAAGCCTTAGTGCAAATAAATCACTGTATGACAGAGGATTCCAAGGTCCAGTGTTAGTATTTTGTTTCTTTTGAATTCCCATAGATGCATGTTTCAGGATTTTAGAAAGGGATCTTAAGATCACAGATTTAGAACTAGCATAGACCATACAGGTCGTGGTGGAGTCCAAGGCTAATTTTTCAGTTCAAAAGGTCCACTGATTACCCCACCCTACTTAAAAAGTACTTGCCTTTGTTAACTGGGAACTGTATTTTACTGAATCAGTGGATCAGAACTAAGTGAGACATGGCCTGTTCTGAGTGGGTAGGAAACTGTCACGCCTTGAAGAGTTTACATGAAAGCAGTAATGAGTTCAGAATTATAGAAAGATTTCAAGAGTCTGACAATGGAAAGAAAGTAGGGGTGCATCCAAATCTGGGCCAGAAATATTCACTGGCAAAGGAATTATCAGTGAAAGGAGAAAGGGAAAGGAGGATTGAGCTATGTGAGAGAAAGGAAGAATTAAGGTGGTACAGTGGAAAGAATACTATCTGTGGAGTCAGAAGACCCTGGGTTCTAATTCTACTGCTGTTGCTTACTACACTTGCGTGATTTTGGCAAGTCACAACTTCCCTGGGCCTCAGTCTCCAAATTGCCTTGGAATTTCCTTCCAACTTAGATACTATGAACCTAACAGTATATAGCTGCATGTGATGTTATTGTTTGAAAGCTAAGAGACCAATAGTTTTTTTGTTGCCAGTTTTTTTTAACTTTTTAAATTTTTGATGAGAAATATTACTGAGCTTTGTACCCCACTGTGAGATAACAATGATTTTTTTTGCAAGTTCATCCTCAGGGTAATTATTAGCATCTGTAGTAGGCAGGCTTCCTACCTTGAAATAACAGTCACCTCCTAAAGTCACTAAATTACCTTAGAGTAATTAAATGAAACTGGAAAAGTGGAGCTTACAGATAAGCACAGTATGAAAGAAAAGAAGGAGGTGAATTGGAGAAATTTTGCAGAGGTAGAATAAATGACATTTTGAGACAAAGTAAATATGGAGAGTAAGGAACATGGAAAAAAAATCAAAGATGATTCTGAGATTGGAGCCTGGAGCCTGGTACAATGAAAAGAAACAGGGGAGAGAGGAGGAAGAGGAGCTAGTTTGGGGGAGTGAGGGAAATGTGGTATGGTGGAATGTGTGCCAGCTCTTGAGGAAGCCTATCTCTGTCACTTACTTCTGTGTGACCTCCAGCAAGTCACTTGAACTTAACTAGATCTCAGTTCTTCATCTGCAAAACAAAAGGGTTTGAGTAAATGGCTACAAAGGTACCTTCGAGCTATAGATCTAGGATCATATGATAAATCTAGTTTGGAGTATGTTGAGTTAGAGATGTTGGGAGGATATTCAGGTAGACATATCAAGCCCAGCAGCTGAAAATATGGGATTCAAGCCTCAAAGAAGCCATTCTTTCTATTGTCTCCCCCCAAAAATATCTTCTTTTCATTTCTTATTTCATGTGAATAACTGAAGTCTTCTATTATTACAGTTTTATCTACTTAAGGAAGCTAAAGAAGCTATCTGTAATTCACATGTTATGCACATTTTGAAGCTGGTGCAGATGAAGCTTTTTAAGATCTTCCTCCACAGAAGAAATCCAGAATAATTCTTCAGGTTTCTCTCCTTGGCTGGTCCTTTACCTTCTACTCTAAGAAAATTCAGTGAACTGAATCTGGAATTCCTCTGATTTCTCTGAACTTCTATTTTTTTTTTTTTACATAGTTTTATCCTTTTTTTTTCTTCTAGAATGTGAAACAGTTGGTCATAATAATAGTGATACTAGGTCAGAATAAATCATGGACTGGAAAGATTGGCAGATAAATAAGGGGGTGATAAGATAATAGTGATTTTTTACTAGGGACAGAACATGGAGGTTGAAGGAAGATTTCAGGCAGCAGTTACAGTTCTTGCCCCAGGAAGCTGCTTTCCTGTGCAAGTTCAAAGCTCAAGTGGCTGATTTTATGCCCAAAACATCTAACCTGACATTTCTACTTCTCTTAAACTGCCCTAAAAAAGTGAGGTGTGATTATAAGGTTAGCAATCATGTTACTCTATGAAATTTGTGAGAAAATCTAGGTGTTTTCTATTGTATAGTCAATGACAAGAAAATCTAGAAGCCTATTACTTAGAAGAGCACCCCGTAGAGATATTATGGACTAGTAGATACAGAATGGCAACCTTGGAGTCAGAAAGTCTTCTCCTGACACATGCTAGCTATGTGAGCAAGAGCAAGTCACTTAACTCCTCAGTGAATGTCCCTAGGTAATTCCTTATGATTGTAAGTTACAGACAGTGGCATTCTGCATGTGGGAATTTCCACAAGAGTTCCCTTTAGCAAATGAAATTATGAATCTAAGTGCCACCAGTATAGTATGGTATAGTATAGTACAGTAGGTGTCCACACACACACACACACACACACACACACACACATACACACACACACACACATAAGGAGTAGTTTAGAAAGACAAGTAGTGACCAATGACACAAATGCCTATAATTTTACTCATGGAAGAAACACTGCAGCTCAGTCCATTCTATGCTCTTTTTTGTTATGCATCCTAGCCTGAGTGAGACCCCACACTGCATCCCCCATGAGTGCCTAGGCACTCAGACACTGTGCATCCCTCAAGAAATCTGGAATCTCAGTTCACTAAAAACCATGCCTGGCAAATTTATTCACTGTTTCCTAGGATGGGGGATGGAGACAGGGAAAAGTAGGAAGAGGGAGAAGGAGAAAAAAGAAGTATCTTTACTTCCTGAGGAAGGAAGAAAAGGGTTTTCTCATGTTTTGGATGACTTTGATATAATCATATAAAGTTAATGTCCACAAAGCTATCTAATCTAGACTAGAACATTCCAGACATCATTACATTGTTCAAAAACCTCTTTAATGTCTCACCTAAGGAATTTCAAGGAGCCCTCTTTTCCAGAATGGTCTTATACAGAGAGGAGCAGGTGACCACCTACCTACATTGCATGATGTCAAGAGAACCCAGAAGACCCACCACAACCACCACCACCAAATGTCTGAAATCTCGTGGTTAATATTTCATTTCATTAGCTTTATGATCTTTGGACTTTTTTCTTAATTATCCAACTAAAACAATGTAATCAGAAGGTATAAAACAAATAAAAAAGGGGGGGAGAACTGAAGACTGTGAAATTGTAATTACCAAGAAGTTTGGTCCTGGAGAAGAATAAAAGAATAAATGAATAGAGAATTTTTAAAAAGAGAAGGGAAAAATTGAGGAGGGTCATTGACCCCCTAGGTATCTCAAAGCAGAGTCCTTGGACTGAGGGAAGTTCTAAGAACAATCTGTTTCAATCTAGTTTCATATAGAATTACTTCAAAACCCTTCACCATCCTGGTTGCTCTCCTTTGGACATTCTACCTTTATAAATGTCCTTTCAGAAAATGTGGTGCCCAGAAATGATCCAAATGCTCCATACATGGTCTAACCAGGTTATAGTACAGTGAAATTATCATCTCCATATTCTGGGTCACTGGTTCTCTAGATTCTAGTTAAAATTGCATTATATTTCTTTGCTGACATCAAATGATTGACTCACATTGAGAGCTAGTAGTCCACTAAAAGCCCTACGTAAGAAAGGTACCAAGTTCCTGCTTCCTGGAGGTCTTCCAGCAGAATCTAGATCAATGCTTGTCAACAATATTGTAGAGGGATTTCTTGGGCAAATACAGGTCAGAAAGAATGGCACCTGAGATCCCTTCCTTTGGTCATATTCTTTGAATTCATCAAGGTTTCCAAACATGGTTTGAGCTACCCAGACTCCATGAATTTCCTCATACTTTTCCTTTCCCTTGAAATGACCTTCTTCCTATTGAAATCTTATTCACCCTTAAAGGAGCAGCTCAACTTCCATTTTTTCTACAAAACTTTCTTTTATGCATCCAGCTAAGTGACCTCTTCTGCAAATTTTATTATATTATTTGTGCTCATGTATTATATCCCCATATGGACAAGGATTGTATCTTACTCAAATTTTACACACACACACACACACACACACACACACACACACACACACGTATATATAAATATGTATCTGTGTATAATATATATTTATGTGCATATACATAAGCATATATGACATAAAAATGTATATATATATATATATATACACACACACATCTACATGCATGTATGTGTACCTATATGTCTTGATACACTCACACATCTACTATGTTCAAGGTGCCATGTTATGCATTGGAAATACAGAGATAGATTACACAAACCTTTCTCTCAATCCAATGAGGGGAAACATGCACAAAAATAATTGACATGGGATGGGAGGCAGGGAACGCGGTAAACACAAAGGAAATGTCTAAGCAAATTGCTGTGACAAATTGGAGGAGGGGTAAGGTAAAGGATAGGTCACTTTGAGGAAGAACCTGACTTGGATATTAAAGGTAGAGAGTGACTTTAAAAAGTCCTATAGGGGTGGGGGTATGTTAGGGGCAGAGCCCATTTAAGGCTTGGGGGAAGGATTGAGAGTGAGAAGGCAGAACAAGAACATAAAGACAGATAAAATTGAGGGAGCATGTAGTATAGATGAATGAGAATAGTATAAAACAAAACTGGAAAAGTAGATTGGATCTAGGTTATAGAGGAATTTATTTAAATCTTCTAAGAGTTTATACTTTATTTCAGAGGGAATAGGAAGGCACTTTTTTTAGTGGTGCATTAAGAAGATAACTAGAACAATAGAATGAAGGGTGGTTTGGAGAAAAGATAGATTAGAGGCAAGAAAACAAGGGAGGAAGCTATTACAATAAATTAGAAAAGAGAAGATGAAGGCTTGAACAATGGTGGTTTCTGTAGAAGTGGAAAATAAGGGACAGATTGCAAGAAAAATTGTGACTATAGAAGGAACAGAATTTGACAATTGATGAGATGTATGGGATAAAGGAAAGAGAAAAGTAAAAGGTGACCCTGAGGTTATAAACCTTGATAACTAAGAGAATGATGGCATCATTAAAAGAGGTAAATTATGGAGAAGGAAAGACATTTCAGGGAATATGATGAATTCAATTTAGGACGTGCTGAGTTTGTTTGCTGGAGAGTATAATAGATACCCAATCTCACTTCATGTCATTTATCTGCTTTGGCCCATATCATGAGTGAAAGACACTCCAACTATAAAGCACTGAACAAAAGCCCATCTTGATTGGATCTCTTTTCCCAGAAATTGCCATGCTACACAAAGAAAACCCCCCTCCGCTACCAAATGAAATGACCTCCAAAATTATCATGTAATCAAGCCACCATGAGCCCTATGCATGAGATTATTTGAAATGATAAAAAAAATGCCTATAATTAGAATAATGTGTGTATGTACATAGATACATACTTTGTTGAAGTACTACAGTAACACTTTTGTCTTTGCTATACTTGCATTCCTGGACCTTGAGCCCCTTATCCAAACTCCCAGAGACCTTCAACTTTATAAGTAACAGCCATATGTACAGAAGTTGTTCAGTCATTTTTCAGTCCTATATGACTCTTCATGACAAAGATATTGGAGTGGTTTGCCATTTCCTTCTCCAGCTCATTTTACAGATGAGGAAACTGAGGCAAACAGAGTTAAGTGACTTGCCCAGAGTCACACGGCTAGTAAGTGTCTGAGGCCAGATTCAAACCTACCAAATTGAATCTTCCTGACTTCAGGCCATGTATGGAAAAGGGAGAATGTAAAGATTCACTTTAATTCAACAATGCAACAAACATTTATTATGTATCTGCCAAGTGCCGGGCACTGTACACTAAGAACACTAAGACAAAAGCGAGATAACCCCTGGACTATGGGAACTCATGCTCTCCTGGGGAAAACACACACAGAAGTGAATACAAAGATACATAAAGAGTAATTTCATGCATTAAGGCACCATCAACTTCAAGGAAAGGCCTCGTGGAGGAGGGGGTTTGAGCTGACCCCACATTTATACAGTACTTTAAAGCTGACAAAAGGCTTTATCTCATTCAGTTATTACAAGAATCCTATGAAATAGGATGCTATTACTATCCCAATTTTACAACTGAGGGAACTGAGGCAAATAGAGGTTAAAAGTCTTGCCTAGAGTTGCACAGCTAGTGAATAACCAAGGCTAGATTTGAACTCAGGTCTTCCTGAGTCCAGGAATCCACTTCACCACCTTACTTCCTAAAATATGAGAAGCCTGACTACCTTTTTCTTAGTGAATCACTGTCCTAAGAGCCCTGAGCTAGAGCTCAAAGCAAAGATATTGATAAGGTATCATCAGCATATGTCAAAGATGGTATTTTTTCTCTCTATAGGGGGAAAGTCAAAATATATATCCCGTAAGCTATTCTGAAGATGCTAGAGCTTACCCAACTGTGCATGCTTAGTATAGGACACATTTTACAGGTTCAGACAAGGTGACTTCTTTCATGATCATTATCTAGAATATAATACCTTAAGGCTTGTAAAGCCCTTGGCACACCTTATCTCGTTAGATTCTCCCACCAAACACGAGGGAGAGACTAAGAGATTCTTATCCTTATCTTACAGATGATGAAACTGAGAGAAGTTTAAGTTACTTTTATGCTAACACATGTTAGAGGTAGGCTTTTAAAATATTTTTATTTATTTTGTTAAATATTTCCTAATTACATGTGAAAGAATTAGCCATCATTTTAAAAAAATGAATTTTAAATTCTCTCCCTCCATTCCACTCCTTTCCCTTCCTTGAGAAGGGAAGCAATTTGATATTGATTATACATATGAGTTCATACCAGATATATTACCATATTAGCCACATTTCAAAAGAAAACACAAACAAAATAAAACAACAAAAAGAAAGTAAAAATAAAAGTTTGTTTCAATCTGCATTTAGAGTTCTTCAGTTCTCTCTCTGGGGGTGGATAGAATTTGTCATCATGGGTCCTTAGGAATAGTCTTAGATCATTATCTTGATCAGCACAATTAAGTCTTTCACAGTTGATCATCTTTACAATATTGCTGTTACTATGTACAGTGTTCCCAGTGTGCTCACTTTACACTCCATCAGTTCATAAAAATCATCCCAGGCTTTTCTGAAATCCTCTTGCTCTTCATTGCTTATAGCACAATAGTACCCATCACAATCATATAACTGTGACTTGTTCTATCATCCTCCAATTGATGGGCATCCCCTCAATTCCCAATTCCTTGCCATCACAACAGAGCTGCTATATTATTTGTACAAATAGGTCCTTTTCCTTTTTCCTCTGTCTCAAGCTTCAGGCTTTTTTTGCACTGCTGTTTTCAGAGATAGTTTGAGTGGTTTGGAAGTTTTCAGTGCTTCTGAGATGGTGTGATCTGTGGAGAGGTGTGGTCACTGCTCTCCTGGTCTGAACTCTGGTCTTTACCCAGGAAGGGCCCCTGATTCCTTGAGATTGCAATTGATACTCCTCCTCAAGGTCCCTTCTCCTTTGGGACCAGAAATGATATTGTTCCTCAGGGTTCCTGATCCTTTATAACCAAAAGTGATACAGCCCTTGAGGGCTTCCGCTCCTTTTAGACTGAAAATGCTCCTATCTCCCCTTGAACTGTGACCCAGAAGTATGAGGAATATAAGGTATAAGCAATAGATTTATCAAACAGTTTCTGGTCCTGCATCCAGTGCTACCACAGACGTCCCCTGTAATCTCTTTCTGGCTAGTTGCCAGGTCTCCTTACCACTTCTGGCTAGAAAGCTCCCAAAGCTGATGCTGCTTCTGACACCACCACCTGGTCCCAACACTGGTTCATCCACATGAACTCTGGGTCTGCCTCCACCCACATGTCACAGATCTCTCTTTACAAACTCTTAAGTTGTTTTAGGCTGGAAGAATATCTCATTCTTACCTCTTATTGGCTTTGCCACTCCAGAATTTGACTTGACACATTATTTTAAAGCTTTTTGGAGGGGAATGTTGGGAGATCTCAGCTGAGTACTTTCTCTACTCAGTCATCTTGGCCTTGCCCCCCAGAAATCTCCTGAAGGTGGTTTTCAAACCCAGATCTCTGACTCCAAATTCTGCATACTATCCAATATGCCCCGATGTGTTTCATTTGAAAGCACCTAACAAGATCATAAAAACTGGCATTTTAACTTTTGCTTCCCACTCAAGGTACTGTCAACTGAACTTACAATCTTCAACAAACTTCCCTAGGATTCATATTTTCCATGAACTACATTTTCCCTTCTCATTCTTCCTGACAAGCTTCCTATATTACCATCTATTTAGAGATGATTCACTTCTAAATAGTAACAAATGGACAGGAGAGACTGACCACTTCTTTAGACTCCAAAAAATTGTCCCTCAAACCCAACACAGTGGAACATCCAGGTAGAATTATCCAACAATTGCAAACTCAGAATTGGAACTATAAGAATATATTTGAATAGAGGTATGTTTTGGGGATCCATTTGCATAATGGTGATAATTGAAACTATGGAAGAAGACAAATCGAGAGAGAGAGAGAGAGAGAGAGAGAGAAAAGAGAAAAAAAAGAAGAGAGCCCAGAATGTGTTGGGATATTTCCACATTTAAGGAATTAGGAGAATGCAAGAAATAAGCAAAAGAGGCAGAGAATGAACATTAAGAGAAGAATGCTAAGAAATCAAAGCCATAGAAATCAAGGGAAGGGAGGAAGTAGAGAGGAAGACCCCATCTTTATAAATAACACAGAAAAGTCAAAGAAAATGAAGATGGGAAAAAATCCATTTGTTTTAACAATGAAGGATGTCATTAATGATCTAGGGAAGAGCTGTATCAACAGGAACAGAAGACAGATTGCAAAGATATGGGGAATGTGAAGGTGCTGAGGAAATAGAAGTAGAAAATGTAGGCTACTCAGAGCTGTTTCATCCTCTGAGACAGGAAGGAAGGAGAGGAGGGCTTAGGATGGTTAGAGTTTAAGAGGAATGGAAGATGGGAGATAAAGGACTTGGTATTGGATGATCTCAGGCTTCATAATGAGGAAGATGACATTATTTTTTGAATGAAGGGGAAGGGAATGGAGATGGAGATTAGAAAAGACAGAAAATGTTCATCTTGCTATCCTCCATGTCATTTCACACAGTGCTATATACATAGCAAGGATTTAGTAATTAGACAGATGGAGACAGATGGAGAAGGGGTGCAAAGCATAGAGCAAGGAGAATAATAGAGGAGGAAGTTTCAGGAAAGAGTTCCATGTTATCTTATCTAAAACAAGCAGAGAAAAGGAAAAACTTTGGAACTAAAAATTTTAAATAGACTAGAATCGTGAGCTAAAGCTAGCAAGAAACATGAAATGTATTTGGGATAAAGGTAAAGTCTTATACTTGGGTTAAAAAAATAACTTTTCCAGTACAAGATGAGTTAGGCAGTAATATGATACAACAATCAAAAAAGCTATTCCCATCATCAGCTCTATTTGTAAAGATACAGTGTCCAGTATCCAAAATAAAGGGGTTGATAGTCTCAATATCATCTGCCCAGGTCCAACAATATTGGGAATCATGTAGATGGCACATTTTAGGAAGGATATTGACTAACTCCATTGGGTACAGAGGAGGGCAATTTGGGATAGTGACCATGATTTACAAGGATAAGTTAAAATAACTGAAATGTCTAGCTTTGAGAAAAGCAGATGGGAGGGGAGGGAAAGTTCCATTTAATTCAACAAAAATTTATAAAGTGATTCCTCTGGGAAGGGTGCATGACTATAAAGACAAACACTCACTCTCCTCAAGATGCTAATAATCTGTCTTCTAAGAAGCTTTTTATGTGTAAGAGGAGTTATGCTTGTTGTGTGTTGGCCCTTCATTACAGAACAAGGCAATGGGAGGAAGTCATAGGGAAGCAAATTTCCACTAAACCTAAGGGGGAAATTGCTAATAATAAGAGCTATCCTAAAGCAAAATGGATTGCTTTGTTAGGTAGTAAGTTTGCTGTCACTGATGGTATTTAAATGAAAACTGGATGACTAGTTGAGCATTTTGTAGTGGAGATTCAAGCTTTGAATAGAGGTTGGATGAGAATAAGGTAATTGTAGAATGTGTGAGTTGGAAAGGACTTCACATACAATCTCTCCTCAGAATTTTCCTATTTCTGTTGTTTTAGTCACCAGCTTCATAACCTCTGATAAGGTGTGTTGTGAGGCTCAAATGGGAATGAATATGCAGTAGTTTTCAAAACTTAAAGCACTATATAAAGGCCAGTTAGTAGCAGTAGTGTTACTATTATTGTTATTAGACTCTAGCCACAAGGCCTTCATTCCCTGAGCCTCCTACAGCACTCCTGCTGAGCTCAAACAATGTCTACTTATTAATACAGCTGTGTGTTGGTAAATGTTTAACAACCAGCATGTATGCACTTTTAAATTTAATTTAATTTTAATCTGTATTATTAATATGATCTTTAATTTAGACAATCAACAAAGCAATAAATCAAGCCCTGATTTGTAATGATTGTAGATTTCTGAATTTAACAGTCAGTTCTCAAAAGATGATTAGAGTTGGCTCCAAAAAACCCCTGTCTTGGAATCATTCTTGACTCTTTACTCTCATCCCACATAGCCAATAAATTGTCTAATCTCTTCAATTCTCCCTACTCAAGAACTGTTTTATCAATCCCCTAATCTCTACTTACAGGACTATGACCTCTGAATTCCATTAGATAGGACTATTGCAATAACTTCCTCCTTGGCCTCTGCCTAAATATCTCCCCTCTCCAAATGCATTTTCCATACAAGTTGTTCAAATGATATTCCTAAAGAATAAGTCTAACCATATCTCTTTCCTGGTCAAAAAACTCCAGTTATTCTCCATGACCTCTAAGAAAAAATAAAAACTCTTCTATTTGCCATTTTAATTCCTTTACAATCTGACTTTTCAACTTTACAACTAACTTTTTCAGGCTTTTTGTAAACATTACTTCCTGTCACTCAGTCTGGATCTAGCCAGACCAGACTATTTTCACTCTAAAAGTCCTGTCTCTCAACTCCATGCCTTTTTATGGGTTTTCCTCAATGCTTGGGTTATGTTTCTTTCTCTTTCTTTTATCCTTTGAGAATCCTTAACTTCCTTCCTAGACATTTGCTCAAATATCTCGTCCTAGATGAGGTCTTTCCAAATCCCTCCCGCTCTAAAATCCCTAAATTGTATATAATTACATATGTACAGTTTGGGTTTTCCCTATAGAATATAAGCTTTTTGAAGGCAGGATCTGTTTAATTTTTGTCTTTGCATCCCTGGTTTCTAGCAGAGTGCTTAGGTACTGCTTAAATACTTGCTGACTGACTGATATATATTAGTCTAGAACAGCGATGTCAAACTCTAGTAAAAGGGCCACTCACTAATCCATACATAAGAATTGCTGTGGGCAACAAATTGATTTAGTTTTACATTGTAATGTTATCCATGCTTTATTTTATTTTTATGTATTTTGTTAAATATTTCCCAATTACATTTTAATCTGGATCAGTGGATTGTTGCCAGTCACATGTGGTCAATGAGCTCCATGTTTGACATTTCTGGAGATAACCTCTGAGATCTTTTCCAAATCAGTCTATGGTTCTGTGCTTCTGTCAAATTGCTTGATTTGTTCATTGGCACATACTTTAATTATGGCCTCTACAATTATATTTTCAGTGTGCACTTTAATGATGCCCTGCACTCAGAATGATGCCCTTTCCCTTTGGATGTTATTTTGCAAAGGTCTAATGCAAAGAGCAATTCAGCACTGAAAATGGCAATGCTGTGATTGATGCATCAGGTTTTTTCCTCTCCTTTGGGTTACTGAATCAGCAGAGTATTTCCCTCTTCTTAGTTTTTTTCTTTTAAAGTTACAAAAAGATTTTAAAATCTGTGCACTATGGCTGCCAATTCTCAGCATCCACCTGCTGAGTTGGCCTTCACCCAAGAATCCCTGCCTGTCTGTGGAACAGGTGTAGTTTGCAGTTGCACCAGACTTAGCACAACCAAGGACAGATGGATTGGATTCAGGAATAGCAGTGGGGCTATTTAAAAAAAATACATTATCAAACCTTCATCAGTGTCTCAGATGCATTCTATTTCCCTCCTTCCTTCTAGGAGAGAAATGTGACAATCAATATAACATTTGCCTAGTTCGCAGGGCAGGCTAAAAATTGGGTTACTAGACCACTGGACTATATGAGCAATATAGAAGGAAAGAAACAAGCATTTATTAAACCCTACATGTACCAGGCACTGTGCTTAGCACTTTATAAATATTATAACATTTGATCCTCACAACAATCCTAGAAAGGTGGATGCTATTATTGCCCTCATTTTATAGTTGAAGAAACTGAGAGAGAGGAGAAATTACTTGCCCAGGGTCACACAACTAGAAGTGTCTGAGGCTGGATTTGAACTTAAATCTTCTCAACTCCAGGCCCAGTGCTCTATCTACTGTACCACCTAGCTGTTAATAACAAAATCCTATGCTAAATCACAGAATTTCAAATTTGACAGGGATCTAAGGTCATGTAGCCCAATACGTGATCAGAAATCCCTTCTATATCCCTGACATTTGTTCAATCAATCAAAAATTATTTACTCAACACTTGCAATATGCCAGGCACTGTGCTAAGTACAAAGGATACCATGAAAGACAAAAACCCCAAACAGTCTGAACTCAGAGTACTTACATTCTAGCAGGGGAGACAATATACAAATAACATAAAATATATACAGTCTAGAAGAAAATTAACCTTAGAGAGAGGAAGGATTAAGTGGTTGGGGAAAGTGATAAAAGCCCTTGGAGAAGACAGGGTTTGAGCTGAGTCTTGAAGGAAACTGAGGAAAATAAGGAGGAGAACATTCCAGGCAAGGAGAATCAGTGCAGAGGCACTAAGATGGGAAAGCATCGTGTTTGAAGAACAACTAGTAGACTGGTATCAATGGATCACAGAGTGCTTGGAGGGGGGTAACATATGAAAAAAAAAGTCAAGGAAGGAAGGGTCCAGATTGTAAAAGGCACTAAATGCCAAAAGTCTTTATATTTGGTGCTGGAGATAATAGGGGAACAGTAAAGATTGCTGGGTAGGGTAATTGGCATAATTAGACTTACTCTTTAGGAAAAGCACTTTGGTAAATGAATGGAGAACAGATTGAAATAGGGAGAGACTTGAGACTATTTTGACAAGGCTCTGGAGTAGGGTGGTAGCTGTGCAAGTAAAGAGAATGTAGAAATGACCAAATTTGACAACAGATTAGATATATGGGATGAATGAGGGTGAGAAATCAAGGATGACACTGATGTTACAAACTTGAGTGACAAGGAATATGGTGGCACCTTCAACAATGATAGGGAAATTTGGAAGAAGGTTAGTTTTTTTTAGGAAAATATAATGAGTTCTCTTTTGGGCAGGTTAAGTTTGAGATGCCTATGAGATGTCTAATTTGAAATGTCTAGCCAGTCATTGCTTAGGTGGTTTGGGAGAGAAACTAGGGCTGGATATGTTGACCTTGGAGTCATCATTATAGAGAAGATAATTAAATTCCTGGGAGAGGCTGAGGTCACCAAAAATAATATATGATTATGTATACATGCATATGGACAACTAGGTGGTACAGTGGATAGAGCATTGAGCTTGGAATCAGGAAGACTCATGTTCATGAATTCAAATCCAATCCCAGATACTTATTATCTGTGTGACCCCTCGCAAGTCATTTAACCCTATCTGCCTCAGTTCCTCAACTTAAAATGTACTGGAGGGGAAAATGGCAAGCCAACATGGTATCTTGGCCAAGAAAACCCCAAAAGAGGTCATGAAGAGCTGGTCATAACTGAAAAATGACTGAACAACAATAACAATATGTATATGTGTTTATGTATTACAGATAGCATATGGTTGGTTGGTTGCTGTCTTTTGTGCTCAGAGGATCAAATTGACATCTCTATATCAGGGTCAGGATATAGTGCACCTGACTGTGACTGATCAGGTCAATAATCAGATCAATACAAAGCTCAGAAACCTTTACCACAGGTCTGGAACAAATATGGAGTGGAGATGGCTCTAAATTTGCAGAGTGTCTCCCATGTCTCACAATTGATTCAAAAGTTCTTTTTTTTCTTACAGTTATCAATTTATTTATTTTTGGTTTTCAACATTCACTTCCATAAGTTTTAAATTCCTCTCCCCTTTCTCACACCCTCCCCAAGACAGCCAGCAATCTGATATGGGCTCTACATATACATTCCCATTAAACACATTTCACATTAGTCGTGTTGTGTAGAAGAATTATAATGAATGGGAGAAGACATAAGAAAGAAAACAAAAAACAAAAAATAGGAAATACTCTGCTTCACTCTGTATTCTGACTCCATAGTTCTTTCTCTGGATGTGGATGGCATTTTCCATCCCGAGTCCTTTGGAATTGTTTTTGGTCCTTGCACTGCTGAGAAGTCTATCAAAATCAGTCATTGCACACAGTGGCTATTTCTGTGAACAATGTTCTCCTGCTTCTGTTCACTTCACTCAGCATTAGTTCATATAAGTCTTTCCAGGATTTTCTGGAGTCTGCCTATTCATCATTTCTTATAGCACAATAATATTCTATTACATTCATATATGACAACTTGTTCAGCCATTCCCCAATTGGTGGGCATTCCCTCAGTTTCCAGTTCTTGACCACCACGAAAAGAGCTGCCATAAATATTTTTGTACATGTGGGTCCTTTTCCCATTTTATGATCTCTTTGGGATACAGCCCTAGAGGTGGTATTGCTGGGTCAAAAGGTATGGACATTTTTATAGCCCTTTGGGAATAGATTCCAAAGTTCTTTAGAGAGACTTTGAGAGTGTCCTTGCGTCCTTGCATCACTTCTTTTGACCTCCTGTAACAGCAAGCACCCTAGCATACCTAGGGCGGCTACTAGCACAGGTTCTTAGATCTGCTTTTCTAAAGGAAAGCAACTCAAAATGGGTTAACAATCTTACTTTAATTAATCAAATACCATTTACCTAGTTC
>CM053580.1:507074965-507090827 GCA_028627135.1 Pseudochirops cupreus
AAAAAAAAATAAAAAAATAAGATTTTTTTCATGCTGTTGTTTCTATTTAGAATGCCATTCATTCACTCCCTCCCCTTCTCTTCCAAATCCTACTTATTCTTCAGGATATTGCTCAAGTATCTCTTTCCTGCTAAGTCTTTATGAGCTATTCTAGACCACATTCATTTCACTTACTGAATTCCTATTTCATTTATTATCTGCATTAATCATTCAGATATGCAATTATGTAGCACTTTTGGGTGGAGTACAGGTGGGCAGGGACCATGTCTTTATTTGTGCCACCTTAGTGCTCACCATATTACCAATGGTAGTTTCTCAATAACTACTTGTCAAATGAATGAATAAATGAGTACTTAATATCTCAAATACTTTCATAGAGATATGAGATCCCCTGAGGAAAAAAAGGCTACCTCTGAGAGGCAGTGTCTTGTTATTTTCAGAGAATTGGACTGAAATTCAGTACAATCTGGTTCAAATCCTGCCTCAAGAGACTTATTTATCTGTGTGATAGTGGTCAAATTACTTAACCATTCGGAGTCATAGTTTTCATATCTGCAAAATGGGGATAACAGAACAGGTTAAGATCAATTGACTCTGCTCCTTATCACCTATCAGTGATTCTCAACCTTCCCAGTGCTGCGACCTTTTAATACAGTTCCTTGTGTTGTGGTGACCCCCAACCATAAAATTGTTTTTGGTGCTACTTATAACTGTAATTTTGCTACTGTTATGAATCGTAATGTAAATATCTGATATGCAGGATGTATTTTCATTGTTTCAAAATGAACGTAACTCACAGCTTGAGAACCGCTGACCTACATGAATTTGGGCAAGTCATTTAACCTTTCTTTTCTATAGTTTCCTACTTCATAAAATGAGGTTGTTGGACTAGATCAGTGGTGTCAATTTCTAATAGAAACAGGGGCCAGTAAACTGTACATAAGGATTGTTATGAGATGTATGTAGACTTAGTTTTAAAATATAACATTATCTGTGTTTTACTATATTTTTATTTATTTTGTTAAATATCTCTCGATTTCATTTTAACCTATTTTGGGCCACACTAGAAGGTGTTGTGGGGCATATGTGGCCTGACACCTGTGGACTAAATGATCTCAAGGGTCCGTTTTAAATCCTATGACTCCTATAATGGTTCATCAGTCAGTGTGTTTCAACATTTTAACTTTATTTATTATATTGACCTACAATGTCTCAAGTTTTTAATGTATGTGACCTACAAAACAAATTAATAACAAAAAGAAGATTTCAAAGGGGTTCAAGTACTAACCACATTAAGAAAATGTACATTTTTAGAAGCATAAATTAGGTAAAGCTACTTGATATACCAATAATTGCATGATTTTTATCCTTTCATTAAGCAGGTCCTTTGAGGACCTCTATTTAGTCACAATGCATTTCTTTAGCTCCTTTCTATATGTATTTTATGCATCTTATGTTATTATAATCATTTTAGCATTTATAAAATGCTTTAAAGTTTGCAAAGTACTTTAAAATATTATTTCATTTTATCCCCATAATGATGCTGGGAGGTAGGTGCTATTATTATTCCCACTTTACAGATGAGGAAATTGGAAGACAGAGATTAAATGACTGAACCAGAAGTGACAATGCTACTGAATATCTGATTCAGGTCTTCCTGAATCCTAGTCCAGCACTATAGCCGCGTTATCACCTAGCTGGGTCTTAATATGTTTGATAATTTAGTCTTTTCATAGGATCAGAGATTTAGAGCTGGAAAGGAACTTAGAGGTAATAAAGTTTGACCCTAACATGTTACAGAAGAAGAAACAGTCTGAGAGAGGTTAAGTGACTTACCTAGGATCACATAGCCAGTAAATATCTGAGGTTATGTTAGAACTCAGGTCTACCTAACTCCAAGCTTGGCACTCCATCCACTGTACTACCTAGCTTATGAATTCAGGCTAGCTTGATACATTTAGAATAATTTAGCCTTAATTGTTTTTATGAGCTTTAAAGTAATGATTTATTAATAATCTCATGATGTTATCCCTTTTAAAGTTTATCACCAGGTGCTAGAGGAATGTTTTTGTCCAGTGGAAATCATCCCATTATCTTGCTAAATATGAGAATATTTTTTTTGTTGTTGTTTTTAAAGATGCTCTCTGGGAGGATTGTTCACTGCCCTTTTGACATTTTCACTGATGTTCATCATAATTTGTAAGTACTTCTTTTCCTAAGAGCTGGCCTGATCTTCTTGATATAATCAGATTTGGGTCATAATGAAACTTTTCAAATAATTTCTCTTTCTCACCCAAGATCTTGTCAAGTCACTGTTTCTCAGCCTTGCCAGCTCTTTCAGAGCTATTGACCAAGCATGGTAAGTGGTACATGATTTTTTTCATCTTAGTTCAGATTGAGCTTACCTGATATCTTACCTAAATCTGATAACTGGGGAGCAAATTTAAGACTTGTTTAGGCTGGGTCAGGGGTGGCAATGAAGAGGCATGGTTCAAGTTCCTCCTGAATAGTTAGGTTTTTCATTGTTATGATCTAAGAAGTTGTAAGCCTGCTTTCTAAATCTTGTTTTAACACCCGTTAAGGAGGCATTTCTGAAAGACAGAAAGGCCCAACACTTGACCAAAGGCTTGAAAATGTCTAGTCTAGGTCCTCAAGGTCAGGGATGGCTCCTGCATCTTCTCTGTATCCTGAGCAGAGTGCCTGCAGCATAGTAAGAAATGTTTGTTGCCTGATTGGTGGCTTAAAAACTTGTGGTCCTGCATGTTATGTGATTTCACTAATGCTCCAAGTTACAAGGTCCTTTAGCACTAATTAAACAACAGGCACACTGCTATTCCTCTAATGTAATGAAAAAATTCTAGTTACAAGTAGTGTTTTTCTCTGGCATTTCAGACTCATTCAACATTCATCTTCTACTATTGACTTTCCCGGTTTTTGGAAGGCTGTGCCAGTAGACTACAAGCTCTGGTAGGCTCTACTAAGATAGAAAAGTTTAGAGAATAGACCTGATGATAGATTATTTATTTTTCAGGGACCAGCTTAGGAATAATGAAACTCAAAATACAGTCGGCCACGGGGTGATTAATTTATTTTGGGCAATAGTAACTCCAAAAGACAACCTAGTCTGGGATCATAAAGTCATAGGACTTTTGATCTCAAGATGAAAAGGACTTTAGAGATCATTGAATCCAGTTCCCTCATTTCATACATGAGGACACTGAAACACAGAGATTATGTGACTTTTCCTAGGTCATATAGTAAGTATCTAAGGCAGTATTCTAACTGAAATGCTTCTGACTCTGAGCCCAACATTTTCTCCACGAGATGGCAAAATATTCTGAATCCTTGAAGTATCAGTATAAGAAGAAATATCTGGATATGTTCATAGAATTTCAAACAGACTGTAACATTCCAGGAGATGCATTTTATTTTCAGCAAGTATAAACCTGAGCATCAAAAAATAGGTGGATAAAGTGTTGAACTTTATCTGAACAAATTCAGTGATTTTTAAAAGTCACTTAAATTAGTCAATAATGGTCAAGAAGACCTGTGTTTAAACCTTGTCTCTGAACACTTCATAGTTGTATCAACTATAGACAAATCAATCAGTCAACAGCATTTATTAAGTGCATACAATGTGCCAGGCACTATAATTAAGTATTGGAGATACAAAAACAAGGCAGAGATGTCAATCCTTTTCATTAAGGAGCATACATTTTAATGGAGGAGGCATGTAAATTACTAGGTATGTATAATATATATGCAAAATAGATGGAAATCTCAGATGGGAAGGCACTAACAACAAAGGGAACTGGGGAAGGCCCCATTCAGAAGGTAGGCCTTGGGATGAGTCTTAAATGGAAACAAGGAAACTAAGAGGCAGAGATCAGGAAGGAAAATATTTCAGACATGGGGAATAGCCAGTGCAAAGGCATGGAAATAGTAGATGATGAGCAGGAAATAACCATTTATTTGGCACTTACTATATACCAAGTACTATGCTAAATGCTGCAGATACAAATAAAAATTTAAAAAAAAAACAACTCCTGCCCTCAAGGAGCTTACATTCTAATGGGGGAAGGTAACACTTAAAAGGGAGTTGAAAAGGGAGGTCAGTGAGAAAGTACTTTTCCAGGGTTAATGGTGCATGCTCCTACTAATACTGTAAAAGAAAATTAGTCTGGGGATCCATTCAGGGCTGAGTATGTGCATTTAACATAATATCACACAACTTTTGGCTTTGATAACTATTTAATGAACTTGTCCAACAGGACTTTGCTTACTTTGAGAGTCAAGAGTTGAGTGTCAGAATCAGAGCTCAGTTGTTGGTGGGATGAGCCAGATTCTATTAGTTCATTTATTAATTCATTCAATGACTAACTATAACTTTGAAGTTAGAGAAACCCATTAGGCTGGGTAAGAGTTCAGGAAAAATCCCAGCAGTCAGCTGTTGGAGGGAATCTGACAAGCAAGCAGGAGAAATCAGAGATGCTCAATAGTAGGAAAAATCCCATTAGTATTAATAGCATCAGATAATCTGGCAGTGGGCATAGACAGAGTTCCAGAGAGCCAGGTGGTTTGCAATAAAGAAGTCTAGCAATGGGTAGTTGGCAGGATTCCACTCATTGGAAGAATGAGGTAGAGAGGTGAGCAAGGCAAGATGACAGTCTAAGCGATACTGGAGTACCAGAAATGGTGTTGTACCAGAAGAATCCCATTGCTTCTGACACAAAGACTCAGGCATGCCAGAGGGAAGAGGCAAGGCTCAGAAGCTGTTATTAAGGATGCAGATGCCACTTATAGGGTTATTACTGGTATCAGCTGTGCTTAAGACCTCTAGCTGGCTTAGGCACAGCCCAGCATGGAAAACTTTCCCCAGAGACACACAAAACTGGGAAACTTAAACTCAGAAATGAAGCAGAAGCCACCCAACTAACTGTAGAACTTCTCAGCTAACCAGTCTTCAGCTATACTATTTTACCTGCAGAGGCCTTCACTGGCTTTCTTTCCTTCCAAAATGTTCATCTGCAGAGCCAGAGTATAAGGGCTGGGCTATCCCAGCACAGATATCTGCACTCTCTCTCCATGGAAGCTACATGCTGGACACCTCAGAGGGAAAAGAGATGCTGTTGCCATATTTAGGGCCATTAGCAGCAGCTGCTTCCTGTCTGCCCTATGATTCAATTGCCCTGCTTTTTTTGTGGTAATATATAAACTAAGAAAGAAACTTAGGTGTAGGGATGGGTAAGACGAAGACCTTCTAAGTAGAAATGGGATATAAGATGGATACAGTCACAAGGAACATATCAAGAATTTAATTACTGGAATCAGGCTACAAAGCCAGAACTTGGCCAAAAGTAAGGCTTGTGATGCTGACCCACCAGACTATGGATTCAGGAATCTTTTTATCTTCCCAACCTACAGGTTGTATTTGTACCAGAATCTTGGGATTGGTTGAACTTGTGTATGCATTAAGTGGTCCCTGCTGTAGAAGTTACAATAAAATCAAGGCAGGAAGGTAGACAGGTCAAAAAGGATTATTTTGGCCTTATGGCCCCCACGTCTAGGACTACATGTCACTATGAACCCATTGGATCTGTTATTCACTCAGTGAGCATAAGCACAATGAATTAGGTCCTGGATGGGGAGGAAAGGGGCAGAAAGCAGGATGAAGGTGTTCCAAAGTAATAGAATAAGTTAGGGTACAGGGGAAGGGCCCTGGATTAAAGTCAGAGGATATGCCTTCAAACCCTCCCTCTGCCAATGTAACAACTTACATTTGTATGAAAAATTAGGATTTTGCAAAGCTTTCTGTGTGTGCAGCCTCACAACAATCTTGTCAGATATGTGCTATTACCATTTTACAGGGGAGAAAATGAAGACTCATGTCAAATGACTTGCTCACAATCATGTAACTAGGAAGTGTAAGAGGTGGGATTCAAGTCTTAAATTCTCAATAGTAAGTGATAAATTAATACTTATTTCCTGCTTATCATATACTATCTCCATGCCTTTGTACTAGATATTTCTCCATGTCTGATATCCTTTCCTTCCTGATCTCTGCCTCTTAGTTTCCTTGGCTCACTTTAAGACTGTATTAACAAACACCCTAGCACACCCAGAATGGCTTGCCAGAAGGCTTTCAAAAAGGGGTTAACAATCCTTCTTTTAATTACAGTCACTAGTTCAGGGGAAAGCTCAGCACCCTGAATCTGGAGAAAATACAAGCAGAGGAAATACAAGCAGAGAAATTAGTACAAAGGCCAATAGACAGGGCTCCAACTGTATGAGTAAAGCAATATTGCTATACACTTTACATACTTCACTGGATTTTGGGAGCACAGACATCTAAGCAGTTGGGGGCTCTGAACATAAGGCTACTCAAAGTCTCGACCAGGTAATCAAAACATCTTTCTCATGAGTGAACCCCCAAAACAAAGTGTCAGCCTCCCAGAATATATAACAGAGACTCAGCCCTTGATTGACTCAAGAGTCAGAAGGCATGAAACCTACTTGACTCAGCACAGCTGTGAATTATCAGGGTTCAAAGGAGAGTAATTCTTCAGATGTTTGCAATTTAGCCTGAGCCTAGGAAACTGAACTCCAACAATAAGTAGGAAAAAAAGGCAACAACCCAAATCCCACCTTGCTTGTGCTCACAAAGACTCATCCAGATCAAACCCAGGTTTTCCTAACTCCAAGCCTTGTGTGCTATCTGAAATTGAACAGTTTCTCTCTGCTGACCTTGAATAAGTAACAATATCTATGAATCTTAGTTTCCTTACTTGGGAAGGAAGGGGTTGGACTATGATCTCAGATACCTTTTAACTCTAAATCTAGCATCTTATTATTTCAGATTATCCTTTTAGCGCCATGTGTAAGGAAGGATTGTTACTGACTGGAAAGATTGAGGAAGGCATCTTGAAGTTGATGGCATGGCTGAGTAGACAAATGGTGAAGCTGGGGTTGGAAAGAAGAAAGGGTTTAACTTAGATGGAATCATAGTATTTTTTAAATGTTCAGTCTCTATCTCGTATAAGCACAGTTATAATCTATTTCTTGTAATTTTTTATTTCATTACTATTTAACTTTAAGTAACTGTACATACTTTGCATATATATTATTTAATCTCCAGAGTAGGTATTGCATTTCTGGTAAAGAGGAATTAATTGTAGATTTCAATTTTCTTTCCTTTTCCAATCTAGATTTGCCAAGGAATGAAAATAATTCCAGCACTTCTAGATTGACTTTCTGGCATCTGAATGTTAAGAAATGAGTAGAATTACAATTAATTCTTATTTTTCCACAGTAATAGAGTGAAACAACATCACAGATAATCCTAAAATTCACTTATATTGGACTATATGATTAAAAAAATAAATCAAGGGTTTATCTTCCTAAAGTTTAGCTTAGGATAATGTTTTAAAAAATTACCTTTCTTATGTGTACTGAGTAGTGTATGTATGTATATTGAGTACTGAGAAGAAAGGGATGCAGAAATATGAAAGGTGTTGAACCCAGAAGAGGCATGAGAAGACTTACTGTATAATCTTCAACTTCAACAACATTTACAAAGTGACTACTATGTACAAAGCACCATTCTAGGTATTAGAGGAGATTCAAATATGAGATAGGACATAGATCTTATCCTATAGAGTTCAGTCTAGTAGAAGGATGCAGCAAATATACATATAGGAGCATTGGTCTCTGGCCAACCCCTGTCCTCTCCCCCTAAAGAGACAAGTTGTCATAACTTATTCAACTAATTATAAGGATTATGTATGTCATTGTCCTGTCTATTTCCTGATTTCTTTATGATATATGAACAATTTTGTCTAATGGAATTAAACCACAGCAACCTCATTGAGTGAGCAAAAATTGGATAATATCTTTGCAGGGCTTTAAATAGCTAAAACCTGTGAACAGTGGTTCAGTTGGAAGAACTTACAGAGTTGGGAACACTTTGTGAAGGTGACTCTTGCAGGGTGGAGGGGAAGAGGAGATTTCTTTCTACTCCCTTTCATTGGCTATGGTATATAGCAAATAGAGTGGGAGATACTCCAGCAGTTCAAGAGTTTGTTGGTTCAAGAGAATTCCAAGTCCTATCGAAGGAACAGAGACATAGTCCAGATTGAAGTAGGTACATAAAGGCAGTCAATTAAAGAAGGAAACAACTTTCAGAATGGCAGCAAAGATGAGCCATAGACCTTGTGGACCCAACTCAGCAAAATGCCCTACAGAGAAACTACACCCAAGGAGAGCTGTGGCACTGTAGGGACACTATAAGAGAGAAAGGACTTCCAGTACCTACAGAACCAGGAGTTGTGAGTTGCCTTTGCTCCATGTGTGCTTCAATATACATGTGCTTCAATACCATCATGCTCAAAGTTTTAGCACATTTTTTCCATGGACACATCGTGCGGGTCTGTGGGAGAGCATGCCCCAGGTATATGTGGAGAATGTCCTATAGTTACTGTTTTACTTTGTAATCTTAGTATATAAATGCCTTTGCTTAAGAGTTAAATGTGTCTACTGACTGAGGGTTAATGGGAAACCCACTAGTGGAGACTCATAAGTCGTAGATTAGGAAGGATTATCCAACAGGGTATACCCTTGAAACCTGAGAAAAGTCTTCTCCTTGGTGGTACATCTGTACACTTGTGAGAGTTGAGTTGGGAGGAGTAGCCCAAATTACTATGATACAGATAAATAAGTAGATTAAGCCAAGTCCTATGGGAAGAATGACAGAGGGCAAAGATAAGTACTGACTAGGGACAGCAGGATAGACTTAATGAATTTCATTGTATCTGGGCTGGGATAGAATGTCAATAAGTAGAGTTGAGATGGAAGAATGGAATTCTAAGTGTAAGATAAGCATAAGTAGAGTCTCATAAAGTATTAAAAAAAGATGATAAGTAGTCTAGTTTAACTGGCATAGCAAATCTGAAGGAAAATAACATGAAGTATTCCCAAATGTAAGACTAAGGAATTTAAATTTTATTGGGTAAGTAATAGGGAGCCATTGAAACATTTTTGATTAAGAGTGACTCAATCAGTTCTGAGTAAAAAGGAAGATTAGCCTGAAAGGCCTGTCAATTGGAGCAAGGAGAATACAAAGGGGAATAGACTGGTTAGTAGACTTTTAGGTAATTTCAGGAGAGTAGGAATAAAGAGGAAAGAATTTAAGATTGGAGAAGTTAAAAATAGAGTGATTGATTCCCCAGGTAGATAGTTGAATTGCATAGCCGCTCTTTGGCCTTTAAGAGATTACACAAAAGCATTCTTATTAAAATAAGTCTGTACAATGTTTATAAATAGTCACTTTATATTCTAAATGCTCATACCTTTCAGAATAAGATATTGAAATGCTTTAGCCATAAGTGTGGATCAGTGGCACTTCTAGAGTCAGAATATCTGGGTTCAAGTCTCATTTTTTTTTTCTTTTTGGAGGGAAATTGGTAAAGTTACACAGCTAGTAAGTGTGTCAAGTGTCTAAGGTCACATTTGAACTCAGGTCCTCCTGACTCCAGGGCCAGTGCTCTATTCACGGCGCAACTTAGCTGCCCTGCAAGTCTCATTTCTGATATTACCTGTATTACCTTGGGCAAAACATTTAACTCCTTGGGTAGGACTCAGGTTCCTCATCTGTAAAAATGAGGGGGTTGAATAAGATGGTTTATGAAGTTCCTTCCACCTCTAGAACTATGATGTTATTATCAACCAATTTCCATATCTTAATTTTGGGATCTTTGCTAACTTGTTCTCATCATCCTGAGGATAGTCATGCAAAGGTAAACATCTGGGTCTAAAACTTTGATGGTATTGCAGGAATGGTAGGGAATAGAAAAATGGGGGGAATGGCATCTGCAGGAAGTCAGATGTAATTTGCCATGGCCACGAGGACAGCAAACACCAAATGAAAATGTAGACTAGGTTACTATGTCGAGGTCAATAGGGGGTACACGGGCTCAGAAAGGCAAGAGCTGAACCCTGACATGAGCTAAAGTCAAGGAGCCAGGTATTGAAAAGTGCAGTCATGACTGAATGACCACTTTGATCATACTCAGTGTATCCTCTGATAGTCTGCCTTTTTTTTTTACAGTAAATTCATGTATTCCATCTGCTCTTCCTACAGCTTCTTCCAAGAGTAAAGTCATCACTCCACTAGAAACACACAATACTGTCTATACCAAATGTGTGGTATAGTGGGAAATGTATTGGATTTTGAGTCAGATGACTAGGGTTGAAGTTCTCTCTTTACTCCATGCTATCCATTTGACCTTGGGAAAGTCATTTCTCTGTGCCTCAGTTTCTTCCTCTATAAAATGAAGGGTTTAGATTAGATTTTCAACTTCATTAGATGATTTTGGAAGGCTAGTGAAGCCCAGGGACCTCCTTTTAAGAATATACATTTTTAAATTCATAAAATATTTAAGATGACAAAGGGAAACCAAAGGTTGGTGAAAAAAAAAAAAAGATGTGGTTTTCCTGATCCAAATTCCTGGACCCTCTGAAATCTAGACATGGGCTCCATCCCTGGACTAAATGATCTCTAAGTTTTCTTCCAATTCTAGGTTCTAGAATGTTATACCTAGGGGTGCAAAGGGGACGGAAGTAGGGGGCAAAGAGGGACAAGAATGGGAACACAAATGAATGGAATTGATGAGAAATGGATCATTTATAAGAAAGTCAGAAATTTCCCATAAGTGCTTTAGCCTTTCTGGAGCCTTCTCTGGTTTGGTCTATCTGGGCAGGACTCTTCTCTAGCTCTCTGGAATTGTCCTCAGGGACTCCTGGGTCCAATTGTGGGTCTATTTGTTTTTCTCTTGGTTTATTTAAGTGTGAAATAAGAACCTTTCCAATTCGTTGGAATGCTAAACCCTTTACTTTATCAACCTAAAGTGGAGAGAAAAAGCAGTCTGTGTTATCCTCCACTAAACTCTTGTGTTTTAATAAATGTTGTTGCCCTTTGCCTCACCTCCCTTCCATCCCCCTTTTGAAAGCAGATATATAGACTGAATGTTCTCTCTCCCCCTTGCCTGAGGTCAGGCCCTACCACTGGACAGGCAAAGTCAATTTTCCTTTCTGCAGTGTTGGCACTTCTGAAGTTGGTTGGCAACAACTGCCATATGACCTTGTCCTCATGTGGCCTCTCCAGAATTTTGGTTTCTCTCTTTTCCCATCTCCTCTTGGCTGGCTCCACTTTCCAATCCACAAAGGACCAGAAGGTGAGCAGCCTGGATGGCAGGTGGGCACAGGGTTGGTTTTATTTCTTGAGTCTGGTTCAGTTTACCCAGGGCAGGGTTCAGTGGGGAGAATAAATGGGCTTTTACTGGCAGTTTCTACATAAGTTTCAACATCAAGCTGAAGGTGCCTTGTATAATAATTATGGTGTTTTCTGCTTTGCTTAAAATTCCACAGGGAACCCCTATAATAGAGACAATGCACAGACCCTGGAACAGCTGTTATTTGTGGATGCCTAGAGGGCATTTTCTCAATCTTTTGAAGCTGATACAGGAAAACAGCCACATTTCCCTGGCTTCACTTTGGGGAATGTTAGTCACTGTCACTGCAGCCAGCACAAGAAAGGTTATGTCTTCTTTTACACAGTAAAGCCTCCTTAATACAAACCCCATCCCATGCATTTGGAAGCAGCAATAACTTGGTCAAGGATTACTTTGTACATCTGAGAAAAAAAAAAGACTCTTCTAATCCTTATGTGAACATGACTGCATTGAGACTGTTTAAATTAATTCATGAGTTCACTCAGGAAACTTTTATTGCTTGTGAAAATGACAACGGATACATCTAAGTATCTTCAGAGGGTGTTAGAATCATGAAATATTAGATCTGGAGGGGACTTTAGAGATCCCTGAGTCCAGCTCTGTAAACTAAGGAGCATGATATTCCTAGCTCACATTTCTAGGGCTTTTTCAAAGAGCTTTTCTCATACCCATCACCAAGGTCCAGCTGGCCAGTATTATGACTCCCATTTTTAAGATGAAGAAACTCAGTCACAAAGTAGTGAAATGACTTGTCTATACCCACATACACAAAAAGTAAATTGTTAGCATGACTACTATAAGAAGGGAAAATCTCTGGTTTTGCTAGCTATTGAGATTGTTAAACTTTATTGGGGTGTGGGGGTTCCTAGGTTAATAGCTAGCTAGCATTTTTATAGCCTTCCAGGTTTGTAAATCTCTCTTTCTAAATCTGATTTGCTCCTCTCAACAATCTGGTGAAGTAGGTGCTGTTATTATTTCCATTTTAAAGATGCAGAAACTCAGGTTAAGTGACTTGCCCAGGATCTCATAGCTAATAAGTGCCTGAGGCAGCATTTGAACTCCAGTCTTCCTGACTCCAAGTACGGCATTCTATCTATTGCACAACCTTTATTTGAACCACACAAAATGACTGCAAAGTTTTACTGTAGAGTAAGAAGTATTTATTTAAGGGGATGGGGTCTACTGAATATAGACTATAAGGGAATTCTTAGCTCAGTGATGAGCATACTAATATAGTATAAGATGAACTACCAAGCACATGGACCATTGAGGGAATAATTAGCTGAAAAACATACACAGTTATCAATAATGACTTCTATATAATAAAAATGGAATCTTTAGCAATAATCCTAGAAATTTGTGGCATAGAATTTTTCCAGGGAAAGAGGATTGCCAATTAACATACTTGGTCATGCATCAATATAGATCATTCTATCAGAGACAAAGAGAAAACATGAGAATAAGGTAAAACCTCCACTGCTTTGTCATACTTGTAGGAGAAAGGAGAAAAGGAGAGGAGAGGAGAGGAGAGGTAGAGAAGACAGGAGAAGAGAGGAGAAGTTAGGGAGAGGAGAAGAGAGGTAGAGGAGAAGAGAGGAGAAGTAGAGAAGAGGAAAGGAGAGGAGAGGAGAGGTAGAGGAGAGGAAAGGAGAGGAGAGGTAGAGGAGAAGAGAGGAGCAGTAGAGGAGAGGAGAGAAGAGGAAAGAAGAGGAGAGGAGATGAGAGGTAGAGGAGAAGAGAGGAGAAGTAGAGAAGAGGAGAAGAGAGGACAAGAGGGGAGAGGAGAGAAGAAGAGAGGTAAAGGAGAGAAGAGGAGAGAAGAGGTAGAGGAGAGGAGAGGAGAAGAGAAAGAGAGCAGGGGAGGGAAGGGGATGAGAGGGGATAGGAGGGGAGAGGAGAGGAGAGGAATCCAGAACTTTTTTGACCTTACCACACCAAATGGCCAATGGAATAATATGTAATTATATTGGATTATAAATATGTGGACTATGTCAATATGTATAAATGTGTACATGAAATACTCTTTAGTGAAAAAAATAATCTAATAGCATTTGCATACTAAGCACAACTGTATAAAAGCGTGCATGAACATTAATAAAAATGGAAGAGAATTTGGAGTGACAAATAGTTTGATGTACAATGCATTTATTATGAAGAGTTGCTTAAAATCACAATAAAGTATTTGTAATACTTACTGAGTGGTTATTGCCTTCAAACGCTGTACACCACAAGCAATAGAAGGAAGTAGAAAGTAACCAAGGAATGATAACATACAAAATAAGAATTTTAGTCATTCAATTCATTTATTCAACAAACATTTATTCAACCTCTACAATGCCCTGAACACTGGGCCAAAAGCTGCAGGTGGAACCATGTTTAGAGAAAACACGGAACTTTCCCTAATAAGATTTCACCTTTAACTGGAGGATAAGACCAAATGCAGATAAATATAATACACAATATCGTGTGTGTATTAGAGATGAACCAAAGAAAGTGCATTGTGACGTCTGAGGCTAATGGCATAGGTTTGATAGAACTTAGGAATCCATTTTCAAGACAATTGAAAGAGGAAATGACACCACATGCTGGAAAAAATCATAGGCCTTATTACAAAAGCAATTGATAAATCAGTCAACAAGCATTTATTAAGTATTACTTTGTTCAATACTGGAGAAACAATTCCGATTTCAAGAGGTATTCTTTCTAACAGGAAAGACAGCAATGGCATATATAAATGCATACAAAATAAATATAAAGAGAATGAATGGAAAGTAATCAAATTAAAGGTATTTAGGGAAGGAAGATGTTAGCAATTGTAAAGGATCAAGAAAGGCTTCATGTAGGTATAGAAGCTTGAGCTTAATGAGGGGATTGAAACATTATTATTAAGGGCCTATATCCTACTTTCCCATTCATAAGAATAAATCTAGACATAAATCAAAGACATCCTTACTGAGAGAACGATAAGAGCCCAGGCAGGCCTTTTCAAATGATCCCTTACATTAGACTACAAGTCTGCACTATTGACTTGTGCAGAGAAAACAAAATCTTACTACGCTTATTGTTTGTTGACTAAAAAAAATGATATAATAAAGAAAAATACCCTTCTTACAGACCCTCCTTCAACAAGATATCTCCCATATATATGTTAAAATCACTCAAAATTCCTTGGAAGATGATAACAGAGATAACTTTGCTCAATGACTCTCTAATTAATAATATTCAGTGAAACGTGTGCTTGCCAAAAGTGTTATTTTCATGGAAGATGTTCAGCATAGAATACCCACCTTTTAGATCAGTGATTCTCAACCTTCCTAACATCATGACCCTTTAATATAGTTCCTCATGTTGTGGTGACCCCCAGCCATAAAATTATATTCGTTCCTACTTCATAACTGTAATTTTGCTACTGCTATGAATCGTAATGTAAATATCTGATATGCAGGATGTATTTTCATTGTTACAAATTGAACATAACCCACAGGTTGAGAACCACTGTTTTAGATGGTACAGCCTTTCAGATGCTCCTGTTTCTAGGAATCATTATGCTGATTTCCCCAATCCCCAGAACACTGAAAATTTCCCATTGAAATTCAAAATCATTCAAAAGAGTTTTATTTAACTTCCTATAGGCAAAAAACAAGTGGATGAAGAATGCCTATTGTACAGACTATGGTATGCAATTGGATGAAAAACCCATAGAATTAATACATCTCTTAATTACCAGATTGACAGCCTTTACTCAATTCTTATCCTTCTTGCCATACCATTTGTCACCTTCACCTAAGATATTCTCTCTTCACAGGTTTTTCAAGACACCATTCAGTCTTGGATTTCCTTCTACCTATCTGAGCATCTCTTCTTTCTCTACTGAGTCATCATCCATAATCTAACTGGAGGTATAGCCTAAGGCTATATTCTTCTCTTTTCTCTACTTCTTTTTCTCTTTTCCTATACATTCAAGAAATTTTGAATGCTGTGGATAGATTTACTTACCTTGACAGTATACTTTCCAGGAATGCACACATAGATAATGAGGTTGACATACACATTGCCAGAGCTAATTCAGTATTTGGGAGGCTCTGAAGGAAAGTTGTGGGATAGAAGAGGTATTAGACTGCCTACCAAATTGAAGTCTACAGAGCAATTGTGCTGACCTTGTTATTGTATGCCTGTGAAACCTGAAAAGTCTACCAGCACCATGCCAGTAAACTGATTCGTTTCCATTTGAATTGTTTTAGGAAGATTCTGGAGATTACCTAGCAGGATAAGGTATCAGATACTAAGGTCCTTTCTTGATCTGAACTGCTAAGCATTCAAACTCTACTGCAGAGAGCACAACTCTGAAGGGCTGGCCATATTGTTGGAATATGAAACATATGTTTGCCTAAAAGACTATTTTACAGAAATCTCACGTATGGCAAGCACATATATGGAGGTGTTATGGGAATCTGAAGATCTTCCCTGCCCCTAGGCCCTTTGCTAAAGTGTCTACGTGACTGAGGACCCTTGGATATTTGAAAGTATACTCTGTTCCCTAATAGGCTGAATGGGGTCACGTGGAGCCTGTGGCGCCA
>CM053580.1:507091327-507113321 GCA_028627135.1 Pseudochirops cupreus
GGGCGGGGGAAAGACGGGGAGAAAATATGTAACTCAAAAAAAATTTTAATAAAAAAAAAAAAGAAACCTCCTCTATATGTCTCCAGGCTGGCCCGCCCACATGCAAACATGCCCACATATAACTATTAAAGGGTCGTGGCATTAGGAAGGTTGAGAACCACTGCTTTAAGGGGATTTGTTTTGTGAATTTTGGATCCAATCAAAGTGCTGCATTCCAGGACCTGGAGGGCCACATATGGTCTTGAGGCCATAGGTTCCCCACCGCCCCTGCTCTAGCCTCTCTGAGACTCAGTTTCTTCTTCTGTAAAATAAGAGTAATGGAGTAGAGTGAGTAGAGTATAGAGTACATCAAAAAAAGTACCCTAGCTGCAGAAAGGGAGGTGTTGCACAAGTGTCCTTGGAGCTATCTCTGTCTGGGATCAGTAGCAGTTAGAAACTGCTGGCAGAGATTCTCCAAAGTTTACCTTGGTGTTAGAAAATGATTAGAAATTACTAGTCGGAACAGGCTGGGGGTCCCAGAGTTCTTCAGGGATTGACAAATGCCAAATGAAAGAGTTTATCTTTGATCCTGGGTGTGCAGGTTAGAGATTCTAAAGGCTTTCTTTGCCCTTCCTCTCCAGCTATGCTTATACTTTTCTGGATGGCGACACCCCACTGGAATGCTGTTCCACAAATCCCCTGACAGGTTCCCATTTTATTTGCCGCCGAAGCCCCCGGCTCCTCACAAACGGCTATTACATTTTGACAGAGGACAGCTTTCTTTCTGATGAAGATGGTAACATTACACTGAGTCCCACTCAGACAAGTGTTGTATATAAAGAGAACTTGGTCAGGTAAGTCAGCGGTGTCCTATCTCTAGAGTATTGTGACAAGGCTATGACAATCACAGCACACGTTTCCAGGGCTTCAATATTTACAATGCACATTCCTTCCAAACAAAAGTATCAATCCCATTTTTCAGATGAAAAAAGTAAATCTCAGAGAAGTTGAGTGAGTTGCATCAGATCACACAGCTAGCTAAAGAGGAAATATGGTGCAAGGTAGAGAAAGCTGATCTTGTAGCTAGGAAGAACGGATACATACTGGCTTGGCCAAGTCATTTGTGCCCTAGGCTGGTGGTCTACCGTGTGTGTGTGTGTGTGTGTGTGTGTGTGTGTGTGTGTGCGCGTGTGTGTGTGTGTGTGTGTGTGTGTGAAATAAGCTTGGGGGGATGTAGCCTGATCCTAAAGGGGTATGTGTATGTAATCAACCAATGGGAGGGTGGTAATATGTGCTATATACTACCCTTCTCCTTCCCCACCCAGCTCTAGGCTTGTTTCCAAATACATCTTTAAACACCCTCCCACTCTGACCCCTCCTACCTCTTACCTTCCATTGTTGTATAGGGTGAGTTTCTCCAAGCTGTTATAAACTACCCTAAGACAAATATATCCACAGCACTTTCACAGGAAAATTCTTTATGGCCCCAACTCTCCTGCTCACCCATCATCTCATGGCTATAGCTAACCTTACTCAGAGGTAGGTCCTGAATTCCGGGATGTTGGCTTCAGAGTAAGCCCCTGGAACATTATTTTCATTTTTCAGTAGGGAAGAACAAGTATCAGGGGGAGAATAGACAAGAACAGGACATGGCACCCCATCTGTGGGGGGTACCACAATTTGCCCCATGCCCCAGGTTCACACCCTTGATGTTATCATGACTCCTCAATTTCCCTCATCCCACACATCAATCATGTGCCAGATCTTGATGTTTCTGCCTATATATATATATATATATATATATATATATATATATATATATATATATGTAAAATATAACTCACATCCGGTTCTTTCTCTCCACTTATCTAACCACCATGTTAGGTTAGGCATTTGTTATGTCTCTCTTGACTATTACAATAGCCTCCATGTTGAGCTTCCTGCCTCAAGTCTCTCTGCATGTCAGCATATTCCGTCCTCAGATGCCAAAGTGATTTTTCTAAAGCTTAGATCTGATCATGTGACAGTCATCTTCAGTGGCTCTCTGTTGATTCTAAGATCAAATAATGACTTAATCTTTATCTCATCCTTTAAAATATCTATTTTTGTATAGTTTAGTGTAATATATGGATATAATTTTAAAATAAGTAAATATAAACATTTTGAGGGGGTATGCTTGAATTTATTTATTTTTTTACTGACAGGAGTTTGTCATCAAAAAAGTTTGGAAACTGTTGCTCAAAGTAGCTCTCTAAGAATATAAGTTTCAGAGAAGGTGTCAACCTGAAAGGGTAGAAGAAGTTTCCTTGTCTAGGAATTCTGTATATAGTTCAGTACCTATCCCCACTGTAATATAGTGTCAGACTTGGGATTTGAACTGATGTCTTTCCTGACTCCAATGCTCCAATGTCCCTGTGAATCATATTATTTAGATAATGCTTGTAATTGTGACGCTTCTTCTCTCTTTTAAGTATCTGGTAACTACTTAAAGTATTTTTCTTCTTTGCACTTATGGTTAGCAGAGAACTAGAAAGAAGAACATGGTGAATGTTTGGAGGCAGGTGGCAGAGAGGATCGTCATTCTGTAAAATAAGATACATGACAGTATCCACGTGGTCAGAAAGGCAGGGTACCTGAGTAAGGTGTAATGGTCATGTAAATGGGAAGATCTCTCCCATCCATTAATAGGCCCATGTGACCTGCTTGAGTCACATGGAAGCCTAAGTCTGTAGTGGAAGGAGCTTGCTGAATGGGTGGAGCAGGAAGGGTGGAGCAGAGCCCAGAGGAACCTGGTCAGAAGAGTTGGAGCTGAGGGAGAGAGAGGAAGCAGGGAGAGAACTGTGAGTGTTTGTTTATGGGAAGACCCTCCCAGGGGGAAGGCATGGGGATGGCAGTGCCCCCTGAACTGTTATTGTGTATAGATTTCTTTGTTGCTATGATGGATTTGGCTTTCTGGTATTTGAATAAATGTTTTGGTTCTGTCTTCCATGTGGAGAGTCTGTTATATTTGTGTTTCAGAATTATACCAACATATACATAGCTGCCATAGGTGCTGTGAATATTACACTAGAGCTATATAAGGACAGCTAGTTGGCAGCTGCCAGCTGTAGCCTGAAGAGTATGCCAACCTCCAGTCTACATTGGGGCTGCCCATAGCCAGAATATAACAGTGGTGAGAAGTAGGGGTTTACTCTAGCTGTCTGAGATCAGCCACCATGATACTGCTTGTACAGAAACCTGTAGTGATAGAGGAAGAAGAGAGTCCACAGTCAAGGCTATGTCATAGCAAAGTCACATTTCTGCAGGGCTCAGGATGCTGAGGCATTTTTCACTACATCTGGATGCGTCCTCCCCATTCTATGTGTTCCCAGGGAAGTCATGTACCAGCCCAAGGTGACATGACACTGAACACACTAGAGGGATGAGTGGTGATGAATTGTGTCCCCAGGTCAGCATCAGTCATGTCTTTAACAATGCTTTCTGGGCATTTCCATTTTCTGTAGGGTATTTCAGGGTCAAAATTCAAAGGGACCTGATAGTTAAAGGTTGAAGATTCTTTGGGGAAAAAAAAAGAGGGTGAAGTCAGTAGGGTAAAAACATCTGACCAATAGCAATAATTGTCTTCAGGCAAGTCAATTAGTCAGTAAACATTTACTAAGCACCTACTATGTGGCAGGCATTGGTCTAACTATACATAAAGTTTATTAGATGATCAACAACTCAATCAGTTCTTTGTCACTGGAAGTAACAAACATTAGAGAGTAAATTTGTGCATCAGGCAAGGCATTAGGCTAGATGACCTCTGTTTTTGCTTTGTTTGTTTTCTTAATGAGAATAGTAGCTGGCAGCTAGGTGGTACAGTGGATAGTGTTGGACTTGGAGTCAGGAAGGCCTAAGTTCAAATTAGGCCTCAGACATTTGCTAGCTGTGTGCCCTTGGGCAAGTCACTTAACCTTTCTTTTCCTCAATTTCTTCTTCTGTAAAATGAGGATAATAAGAGCATTAACATTCCATAGTTATTGAGAGAATAAAACAAGATAATATTTATACAGTGGGCAGCTAGGTGGCACAGTGAATAGAGTGTCAGGCCTGAAGTCAGTAAGGCTCATCTTCCTGCGTCCACATCTGACCTCAGACATTTACTAGCTGCGTAATCCTGGGCAACTTATTTTTGGCCTTTTGGCCTCAGTTTCTTCATTTGTAAAATGAATTGGAGAAGGAAATGGCAAACCACTCTAGCATCTTTGCCATGATAACCCCAAATGGGGTCACAAAGCGTTGGACATGATTAAACATCAACAATAAATTTATAAAGTGCTTTGCAAACCTATACATGTTAGCTATCATCATTATTTATGTAAAGTTTACAAAAAAAGTTTTATATACATTAGCTCATTTAAATCATGTTTATCAAGCATAAGTTACAACTACCATTCCCCCCCGCCCCTGCCTTGCCATTTTACAGATGAGAAAACTGATGTTCAGTAACCACTAGTCATTCCCTTTGTGTTAGAAGTAGGATTTGAGTCTAACCTTTCCTAGCTCCAAGGCCAGACTTCTCTTCCATGCACCATCCAGCCTCTCTACTCAGTCAAATAACCAGTCAATCAGTCTTAGATTCCAGGCAGCAGAAATCTGAGTCTCTTTATGGCAAGGACTGCTAGATGTTACAGTACTGAAGGCAACATGGTATTACAGGAAGAACCCTGGGTTAAGAGTCAGGAGACTTCAATTCTAGATCTGATTCTTCTACTACCTGTTTTTTGCCCTGGGCAATCAATCAATCAAGAAACCAATATACATTTATGAAGCACCTACTATGTGCCACTGAACTGTACTAAACCCTGGGGATACAAAAAGATGCAAAAGACAATCCCTGCCTTAAGGAGCTTGCAATCACTTTGCTTCCAGGGTCTCAGTTACTTTCTGGGAAAAATTTAGAAGCTGCACCAAATGATTGCTAAGACTCTTTAAGTTCTAAACATTATGAATTGGTTAGGAAAGAAAGGTGAACAATTGCTATTGATTATAGTCTTTCCAAACAGCATTAGTTCTCCTATGTCTTGTTTTATTAAATCTAGGGATTTAATTGAAACTTGAAATAGGTCACCTTAGAACAAATAAGGAGAAACATTACTTTATGCCCAGAAAAGTAAAACTACAAAGCCTATTACCTCCAGAAAGCGTGGTAGCTTAAAAATATGAAGAGATTCAGGAAAGATTTAGATTAATTACAGAATCATAGAATTTTAGTGCCAGAAAGAACCTTAGAAATTTAATACAGCCTTCTTATGGAGGAGAGATCCATAAAAAAAGGAATTAAGGCTGTTTTAGGGTCCATTTAAATTCAAATTCAAAATCAACATGCATTAAGTCCCTACCAGTTCCGGCCCTGAACCAGCTGCTGAAAATTTTAAAAAAAATTTATTTTTTAGGTCTAGACCTCTTCTTTCATTGATGCAGGTACTTTCTATTGAGAAAATTCCTTCTAACAATTCAGCCCCATATCTATTCTGAAATCCGTAGTTTTAGAAACTTAGAGGTTGTTAGGTATTGACTGAGATGTTAAGGTATATGCTCAAGGTCACACAGCCAGTACATGTCAGAAGTGGACTTGAACCCAGGTTTTTCTGACTCTGGAGTGAACTTTCTATTCACTAATTCTCTGGCATTGAGGATGAAGAACTCCCTTCCCTCAAAAAGCTTACTGTGGGAAATACTATACAAATTTGAAAGGGGAAAAACTGTTTACAAGAGGGAGAACCAGGTAGGGAAAGCCCAGGAAGTATGCGGCAGCTTAGCTGAGCATTAAGGGATGATAAGGATTCTGAGATCAGAGATGAGATAGAGTGCATTTAAGGTATGAAAAATGGCTTCTAGGAACGTGTGGAAGTACAAGGTGGACTGGACTATACAATTGCTAGTCAAGTTTGGACTGGAATAGAAGAGTAACTGACAGGAAGTAATACGAAATATAAGTGGAAAGGCAAATTGGAACCAGACTGCAGAAATGGAAAGGGATTAAATGCTAGCCTGGGGAGTTTTAATTTTATCCTCTGGTAATGGGAATTACTGAAGGCTGTGTAGAGGAAAGGAATAATGTGCTCAGACTAGCAGCATGGGAAGTTTACTTTGGCAGCTGTATAGAGTTTGGATTGGAGAGTAGAGAGACTCAAGGGATTGAGTCAACTTCTAAAGCTATTGCAGTAGCCTGAGTGAGAAGTGATAAGAAACTGAACTAGAGTGGGTCTATATGATTGGTAGAGAAGGGAACATATGGAAGAGATGTTGTGAAGATAGAATTAAGACTTGTGTACTAATTGGGTAGAAGGGGAGGGGTGAAGGAAAGACAAACATAATTCTGATGTTATGAACTAGAGTAACTGGTAGCCTTGTGATGCCCTGAACAGAAATGGGGAATTTGGAGAATGGGTAGATTTTTTTTGATGGGAGGAGGGGAGATGATTTCTGTTTTGGATACTTTACATACGAAATGCCTGTGGAAACAACCAGGGAGAAATACCTAGCTAACAATACGTGACTAGAGTTTGGCAGAGAGATTAGGACTGGATGTTGTTGTTGATGTTAAGTTTTAACTGAGTTGTTTCAGTGATATCTGACTCTTCCTGACCCTATTTTTTTTCTTTTGCAGAGATACTGCCATAGTTTACATTTCCTTCTCCAGTTCATTTTACAGATGAGGAAACTGAGTCAAACAGGGTTAACTGACTTGCCCAGGGTCACACAGCTAGTAAGTGTCTGAGGCCAGATTTGGACTCAAGAAAAGTTTTCCAGACTCCAGGACTGATGCTCCCTCCATTCACTGTGCTACTTAGCTGCCTCAATAGGGCTGAATATTAAGATATAGAAATCATTACTTCATTTCCTAGCCAAGCAGAAAAACTGATACCAAGGCCAACATTTGTTTTTTTGATAAATAGCTAATATCTACTATGTGCTAGGCACCGTGCATGGGGAGAAGAAGAACCAGAGAAGATACTCAAGTAGGGGTGATGGAGAAGTCAGAGAAATCCCAAAGTGGTGCAGTAGGGTAAGAAATGAGGACATCTCAGCTGATCTCCCTCTTTAAATGTAGGTTTTTCTGTTCATTGCTCTGTCCTCCAATCAGAGAGGTCTATGAGGATGAGGAATTCCAAGGTTGATGAGATCTCATAGGATGACGAGATTTTCCTGATAATAAGTTTCCTGGGGCATTGTAGAAAAGTCAGAGATGTTCCAAAATAGTGCAAGCAGATGAGAAATGAGGATAATGTTAACTAGACAATGTGATACCTAACTCAAGCTGGAACATCCCAATAACACTTGCTGAAACCAGTTTAAATTAGGAGAACAATAAGCAGACAAAATATAGACATCAGTTCATCATAAGCAATTTTAAAAAATCTTATTTAATATTTTATTTTCCCCAATTATGTGTAAAAACAGTTCCAAACTCTCTCTCTCCCTCCCTCCCCTCCCCCACACTGACAAAGCAAGCAATTTGGCATAGGTTATACATATGTAGTCATACAAAACATATTTCCATATAAGTCATTCTGTGAAAGAAAACATAGACAAAAAAAAAACCACAAGAAAAATAAAGAAAAGAAAAAGTATCTCTGATTTGCATTTAGACTCTACCAATTCTTTCTCTGTAGATGGATAGCGCCTTTCAACGTAAGTCCTACAGAACTGTCTTTGATCATTGTATTGCTAAGGATAGCTAAATTATTTGTAGTAGATCATTATACAATATTGCTGTTACTGTGTTCAGTGTTCTCCTGGTTTTCCTCATTTCATTTTGCATCAGTTTATGTAAGTCTTTCCATATTTTTCTGAGAGCATCTTGCTCATCATTTCTTAAAGCATAATACTATTCCATCACAATCATATACAGCAAGTTGTTCAGTCATTCCCCAATTGGTTGGACATCCCTTCAATTTCCAGTTCTTTGCCACCACAAAAAGAGCTGCTATAAATATTTCTGTACACATAGGTCTTTTTCCTTTTATTTATTTATTTTTTTATCTCTTTGGAATACAGACCTAGTAGTGGTATAGTGTGATCAAAGGGTAGCATGGTTTTATAGCCGTTTGGACGTAGTTCAGACTGCTTTACAGAATGGTTAAATCCATGTACAACTTCACCAGTAGTACATTATTGTTTTAACTTTCCCAAATCCCCTCCAACATTTATCATCTTTTTCTGTCATATTTGTCAATCTTACAGGTGTGAGGTAGTAGTTCAGAGTTGTTTTAAGTTGCATTTCTGTCATCAATAGTGATTTAGAGCATTTTTTCATATGACTATAGGTAGCTTTGATTACCTTGTCTGAAAACTACCTGTTTATATCCTTTGACATTTATCAGTTGGGGAATGGCTATTGTTTCTATAAATTTGACTCAGTTTTTCATGTTTGAGAAATGAAGTCTTTATCAAAGAAAAAAATGTAAAGTTTGAATGCTTGGCAGTTTAGTTCCAGAAAGGGAACTTCAGTATCTTGTACCTTATCCTGCCAAGTGATCTTCAGAATCTTTCTAAGACAATTCAAATGGAAATGATTCAATTTCCTGGTATAGCACTCATATACCATCCAGGTTTCACAGGAATACAACAATGATATCAAGCACAATGACTCTGTAGACTTTCAGTTTAGTAGGCAGCCTAATACCTTCTCTCTCACACTTTTTTTTTCAGAGCTCCCCAAACATTGACCTAGCCTTAGCAATGCATGTGTCAACCTCATCATCTATATGGGCATCTCTGAAAAGTATATTGCCAAGATAAATGAACTTATCCACAGCATTCAAAATTTCTCCATTCTAATAGAGAACCTCTGTTTTCTTGTTGCTACTTGTCAGGTCCACATTAGCACAAACAGCAGAGAATCCATCCATATTCTTTCTCATCTCAACCTCAGAGGCTGCACTGGGTGCACAATGACCTACAAACAAAAAGTCATGCACCTTGGCTTATAGCCTTTTAAAGTGATACCAAAGAAACATGCAGACTTTTATAATTTTTTAAATAGCAGATCATACCTTTCCATGGCTATTGACTAAAAGCTTAGAAAATACTCAAGTTTACTCTTTACTGTTTTTTAATTTAAGGATTTTTGCAGTATCTCTTGATTTTTACATAATTGAATATATATCTCCTTCCTACCCTAGCCAGCAAGCCATCTCTTGTAATAAAGAGTAACAAAGAAAAAGAAAAGCATTTCTGCAAAACAAACCAACATATTAATGCAGTCTGACTGAACATGCAGGATTCTTAGTATTCTTTTTTTTTTTTCCTTTTGAAAGGCGGGGCAGGGCAACTGGGGTTAAGTGACTTGCCCAAGGTCACATGGCTAAGAAGTGTTAAGTGTCTGAGGCTAGATTTAAACTTGAGTCCTCTTGACTCTAGAATCAGCGCTCTATTTACCTAGCTGCTCCAACGCAATATTCTTTATACATAGTTCATCACCTCTGTAAAGTAAGGGAGGTGCCCTTTTAAAAAAGATCTCTTTTCTGTGGCAAAGCTTAGTCATTATGATTATACTCATCGTGGTGTTTGTTGATTATAAAAATATAAGGGGCTGCGGAAAGGTTTCATGTTGAATATGATAGCTGTCCAACAATCTTCTGATTATCAGTATTAAATGAGTCATTAAACAATGAGAAATATCTTTGACAAAGGTCTTCTTATTTGCCACAGGAGATGTCTTTTATATAGCGTCTAAATAAAGAGAAATTCCTTATAGGTGATGATTTAATCAATTCATCTTTGTACCTTTGCCCTGGGGCTGAGCTAACTTGTTTGGTGGTTGAGTGAGTGTAAGTTCACCTAGCCCAGTATATCTAGCAGTCCAGATAAGATCATGCTTCCTCTTTCATCCAGGCTTCTGCCTGGTCCATCTTGTCATCTTCCCTGGCCTTGTCTTTTTTGCTACTTTGGGGCAAAGCTGTATTGTTTGGTGATTGAATATAAACTTACTCAACCCACTATATATTCAGCCAACTCCAGACCAGAGACTATTGTCTCATCCCATCCAATCTCATTCATCATCAACCCAGGCTACCTATATGCCCCCTCCCCTCTTTTCTCTGACAACTCCCCATTCCCCACATTTTATACCTCTTAAGCTAGGCACAATAATAAAATTAATATCATCATTCCTTCTTGAAAGAGTGTTTCAGTTAACTATCCAATGTATTAATTAACCATCCCCATGACACCTTAGAACAAAAAGCCTTTACCTGATTACTGTTGTTATTCAGTCATTTGAGTTATGTTTGACTCTTCATGACCCCATTTGGAGTTTTCTTGGCAAAGATACTAGAATTATTTGCTATTTCCTGCTCCAGTTCCTTTAATAGATGAGGAAACTGAAGCAAACAGGGTTAAGTGACTTGTAAGACTTGTTAGAGTCTGAGACCAAACGAACTCATGAAGATGAGTCTTCCTGATTCCCAGTGCACTATCGACTGTGCCCTGACTAGTACCCTGCCACCCAATATGTGTTGTCTCCACCAATTACAAGGCAAGCTATTTGAGGACAGGGACTGCTTCACTTTTTGCTTTTGCATTCCCAGTGCTTACTATAGCATTTTCACACTTAGTATGTGATTAATAAATGCTTATTCATTGACTGATTCATTCATACATGAAGCTCTTCAGATGCCTCTTTTGGTGAATGCCATTGTAACTTATTGGTTAAAGCTCCAGATACTCCAGTCACTCCTCAGTGAGATCCGTGACCACTTAAAAGAAATTGGTTTAACAACCCATGTAGGAAAAATCAAGTGTATTAAGAACACTTCTGTTATATGAAATTTAGTTCAAGTCAACAAGTATTTATAAGTGTTTGCTATGTACCAGGTTCTGTACTAAGTTCTGGGGATATAAAGATGCAAATAAAACTTTTTCTGCCCTCGAGAACCTTACAGTTTATAGAGGGAAGTGGGGTTCTATACATATAGAAAAGTAATACAAAATATGTAAAAAGTAATTTAATTTAGATACATTTACACATACATATATATATAACAGGAATAATATGAATATATAGTCAGTCGACAAGCATTTATTAAGTACCTACTATGTGACAAGGACTGTTAATCAATGAGGATAAAAAGAAAGTCCCTATGCTCAGGAGGCTTACATTCTAAAATGTAAATAAATATTTTCATATAAGATACATACAAAGTAAGTGGAAAGTAATCTGCCAAAGGAGGGCTGAGTGCATTATATATTGGGGGGGGGGTGTTGCCCTTTGATTGCCTTTCCCTCAATCCCCTTTTGAAGATGCTTGCTTGCTATTTGTGATGACCACATTGTAGCTGGGGAGGACAGTTATGGGGGGAGCAAGCTTCCAACCATGCAGTACTCATTTTGGGGTTGTCCCCTAATTGGCTGCTGAGCTGTAACTCCATAGATATACTAAAGACATGAATACCCTTGGCCTATCCTAGCTGGCTTCATTATGACTTCAAAATGTAAGCAAATGTCCCTGGAGAGCCAGTGGCTGACAACAGGGGAGAGCAAGCCAAGAGGATTAGTCACCCCTTTTCTAGCTCAATAGTCAATTAAGAGATTTGATGCAATGATGAATCATACACGTCAAGAAACTGGTCCCTAAGCATCCATATGGTCACCAAAAATGACCTGAGCATCCTCCAAAAGGGAGGTAGGGGGAAGAGCACCCAGTACACCCACAGATAACGCAAAGCAAATAGGGGGTGGGGCACAGATTATGAAATTAGTTTATCAATCCCTGTCCCAGGACAGATACTGAATGTACACAATGAGTTGAGCTTAAAATTGAGTAGGAGGGGAACAAAATAGGCTTGATTGTTTTTTTGGAAACTGTATTTTGGAACCTCAAGCTGTTCTTTGTCACAAAAATCCATCTTTTAACACTAGTAATTTTCCAGTGATATAATATGGCTACAAATCATGGAATACTATAGCCTCTGAAAAACCAACATTGTGGGCGACCCCAAGAAAAAATAAGACATATGGTGATACTGGTGGGGTGGGTTGTAAGCAGGTTGCAACATATTATGAATAATTACATAAATGAATGAATGAATGAAAAGCATTCATTAAGTACTTGCTATGTAACAAGCACTGTGTCAGGCACTGGGAATAAAAATGCAAAAGCAAGACAGCCCCTGCTCTCAAGGAGCATATGTTCTAGTCGGGGAGACAACAGATATAGGGCAACAAAGTCCACGAAAGGAAGTTAAGGTTTGGGAAGTCACAAAGATGGTAAGTAGAACAACAAGGCAATCCGTTGGTATGTCTTTTCCAGAGGTAATGTTATTTGATCATAATTCTCAGAGTAAGAGATGGAAGGGGGAGGGCAGATTTGTATTTAAGGAGCAGTATAATGGATATTATCTAGGAAAAGAATGACTGGGGAAAAAAAGTGAGATGGTCCAGTAGTAATAGATGGTCCAAAAAATGGAGGGGTTTCCATGGAAAAGGTCAGAAAATCCAGAGGAAAGCCTCTAGTCCATTTCTTGGATTCTCAAGGAGGAATTTATGGTAGAACATGGCCAAGAATCACATAGAATATGAAGACATAAACTGGTTGCCATATGAACCACTGGAGGAAGTAGACATATCAGATTATGAGTCATTGAAGAACTGAAACCATAGAGACTTAAAGTCTTCCAGCTGTTACCAATGCTTGCTGTCAGTCACTGTAAGGATCCGAATAAAATATCTTAGATGCTTCAGCACAATCCATCTTTATGACTCTGAAGTCAGAATTCCATATTCATATATGTGGTCTTTCATCCATTTCTGATGGACAGAAAAGTAATAGTAATAACACTTTATATTTATAAAAACACCTTCACATCCATCATTTTATTTGATTCCTAGAAAACTAGGTTCCTAAAGGTCATCAAGTTTAGTCCTCTGCCCAGCAGATGAATTTTTTTTGTTAAGTTGTTTTTTTAGTCGTGTCTGATTCTTCTTGACCCCATTTGGGATTTTCTTGGCAAAGATACTGAAGTGGTTTGTCATTTCCTTCTCCAGATCATTTTACAGATGAAGAACTAAGGCAAACAGGGTTAAGTGACTTGCCCAGTGTCTGAGGCCAGATTTGAACTTATAAAGATGAGTCTTCTCTAGACCCAGCACTCTATCAACTGTACCATCTACCTTCTAATAACAACCTTGGCAAGAAATTATCTCACCCTTTCTCAAAGACAGTGACTCTGTGTGGTCAATAGATCTTGCAATATTGTCTCCATTTTATAGATGGAGAAACTGAGGGTCAGAGAGTTCAAAGTCACAGGATTATAAGAGACCTCAGAGGCCATCTAATCCAATCTGTACATGATCAGACACCCATTCTACTACAGCCCTGACCAGTGGCCATTCAGTCTTCTTTTGATAAGATTCCAGATGGGTAAAACCTAGTACTTCTAGAGGCAGCCCATTCTGCCTTTCTAAAGGTCAAGTTGTCAGGATGTTTTCTCTTACGTTCAGCCGAAATTGGCTTCTCTACAATTTCCACCCATTGTTCCTAGTTCTGGCCTCTGAGCCCAAGCAGAATAAATCTAATTTCTCTTCTACATGACAGCCCTTCAAATTCTTGATGTGACTCTTTCAAGGCAACTCAGCAAGTAAGTACAGGGACTGGGATTCTAACCTAGTTCTAAAATTGGTAGTCTTGTGCTCTCTCCTCCTATAAAACTCTACTCCTGTATTGCAGGTGTGAAACCTTAATCCATTGACTGTTTGTAAAGTTCTCATGTGCGTAGTAAATGGAAGCTGCATGATACTACCCATCCCATTTATTATGTGTCAGACACTGTGCTAAGTTTTGGGGATACAAAGAAAGACACAGTCTCTGATCTAAGGGAACTCACATTATAGTGGGGTAGAAAACTTACAAACATTTATGCATCATCCAGGGAGAAGGTGGTTGGTGCAGAGGGAGAGGACTGATCAGGAAAGGCTTCTCACAGAAAATGAGGTTTCAGATGAGTATTAAATGGAGCCAGGGAGACACGGTTGGTAGAGGTGAGGAAGAAGATCATTCCAGGTGTGGGGGACAGCCAGGGAGAACACCTGGAGCTGAGAAATGGAGTGTCTTGCTCATGGAACAACCAGGAGGCCAATGTCACTGGATCAGTGTCTCACAGATTACATAGAGGACACCAAAGTGTAAGAAGACTAGAAAGATAGGGAAGGGCCAGGTAATGAAGGGTTTTACATGCCAAACAGGATTTTATATTTTATTCTGGAGGTTAAAGGGAGCCCGGTTTTATAGAATGGAATGAAACAGTCAGACCTACACTTTAGAAAAATAGCCTTGGCAGTCAAGTGGAGAATGGATTGGAGTAGGGAGAGATTTAAAGCAGAGAGACCAATATGAAGTCTATTGTAATGGTCTAGGTATGAGGTGGTGAGACTCAGATAGATCACTTTGTCTTCCTTTTTTTTTTCCAGAATATTCAGGAAAAAAAAGAAAATTCGCCGTTCTCTCTCTGAGCTGTTTAATCTCAGTGCCTCTAATCCTTGGCTTCGTCAAGGTGTTTTTAGCGAAATGGACTCTTCCCCAGGAGAAGATGTTTGGATTGAAGGAGCCAGTAACCTTGAGGATGTTTATCAGTTGTACAAGGATGGTAATCGAGGTACTCTCTCTTTTTTTCCCTCTCCCTCAATCTCTCTTATCTCCCATCTCTTCTTGTTTTCCCTGCTATGTACAAACATGTCTTATTTTTCCCAGCTTAAAAATAAATTCTACCTAGACTCATGTCAATCCCTCAAGTTATCATCATATATCTCTCCTCTTGTCCATAGCCAAAATCCTCTAATAAAGTCATTTTAAACTTGTCTTCATTTCCACACCTTTCACTCACTTCTCAACCCATACCAACAAGGCTTCTGATCCCCAAACCCACTACTCTACTGAATTTTATCCCTAAAGTTATCAATAATCTCTTAATCACTAAATTTGATACCTCCTCCTCAGTCCTCATGCTTCTTGACCTCTCCATATCTTCTAATACTGTTGGTGTTAGAATACAATTGGTATTGGTCACTTCTCGTCTTGGATACTCTTTCCTCCTGAAGCTTTTATGATGCTGCTCCTTTCAAGTTTTCCTCTTACCTGTCAGATCTCTTCTTAGCTGTTTTTTTTTTCTGGATCATCAACCATGTCCCATCCCCATCAGAGATGGCACCCCTATCAGAGATGGTACCAACAAGGCTCTGTCCTGAGCCCTGTTCTCTTTTCTATATCACCTTTTGGCAAACTTACTGGTTCACTTAGGCTTAATAATCATTTCTATGTATAGGAATCACAAATCTATATATACTTCTAATCTCTCTTCTTAGCTCCATGATCATATCAACAACTTCCTCTGATATTCTATCTTATACTTAAAGTATTCAAAATGGAACTTCTGATATTCCCCACTAAATATGTCTCATGTTCAAACTTCCCCTATTTCTGTGGAGGGCACCAAAATCCTTATAGCACCCTAGTTTGCCTCCTTGAGATTATCCTTGAATCTTCACTTTCCTTTACCTCCATAGCAAATAAGGTATCAGCTCTATTGAATCTACCTCTATAATACCTTTCATATCTGGGTCCTTCTCTCCACTTCTATGGTCATCTTCCTAGTTCTGGTTCTAATCACCTCTTGCCCTATTATACTAAACTCCTAATTGATCTCCCTATTTCTACTCTCCTCTCCAAACCATCCTCCACACAACAGTTGAAATACTCTTTCTAATGCTAAGGTACGACCATTTCACTCACTTCTTTGGTGACTTGCTATTATAAAATACAACCTCTTTGGTATTAAAAGTATTTCTTGATTTAAATCCACCTCTAGCTTTATTTTCTGGTCTTATTTATCATTATTACCCTTTGAACACTCTACATTTCAGTGAAAATTACTTACTTGCTCTTCCCTAAAGTCAATATTCCATATTCCAACTTTACATAGTTGTCCCTCATTTCCAGAATGTAGTCCCTCTTCACCACTGCCTAGTAGAATTCTTAATCTTCAAGACTCAACATAATGTCACCAAATCCTATGAAACCTTCTTTGACACTTATTAGCTGTGTGACCCTGGACAAGTTGCTTAACCTCTCTTAGCTTCAGTTTCCTTATTTGTAACATGTGGATAATAAATAAGGTAACATACCTTACAAGGCTGTTATAAGAATCAAAAGAGATAACATACATATATATGAACATATGTGTATGTATGTATTATATAAAACACTTTGCAAACCTTGAATTTCTATATAAACATCTTGTTGTTCAGAATAGAGACTATTTTTCCATTTTATGTCACAATGTCTCTGTACATAAGTGCTTAAAAACTGAAAAATGCATTTACCTCAACTTTCTCAAATTTTAATATGCACTTTCTTACATACAACATAATAGTGTTAATAATGTCTGGAAATTTGTATATACCTCTATAGGATGTTGGATGGTATGATAATAAAAGCTACTATTGATATAGAGTCTTTAGGTTTGCGAAAACACTTTACAAATATAATCTTATTTGATCTTCACAGCAGCCCTAGGAAGCAGGTGCTATTATTATTCTCACTTTTCAGATGAGAAAACTAAAGCAGACAGAGGTTAAATGACTTGCCCAGGATCACAAGTGTCTGGGGCTGGATTTTTAAGTCAGATTTCCTGTCTCCAGGTCCAATACCCTATCCACTGTGCCACCTACCTGCCTAATACAGTTGATAGAGCCCTGGACCTGAATTTGTGTTTTGACTCTGCCACCATCAGCTGCATAGATATCACCTTAGAGGTCATTTGTCCTAACTTTCCATTCCAAGGGGAATCCTTTACTGAAAAATGACATAATGCCCCTTATAGCTCATCATTCAGTATCTGCTCAAATATTTCCAGAGTCAGGGAATTCATTGACTCCTTATTTCCAACCTCTCTTTAGGAGAGGTTGTAACCTCTTGTACATGTTGAACCAAAATTTACTTATTCAAAACTTATCTAATAATTCCAGTCTGAATAACCAGGACTCTATAGAACAATCTCATTTCTTCTATACAACAGCCCTTTAGACATACGAAGATTGCTTTCATATCTCTCCTTAGCCTTCTTTTCTCTTGCCCCCATTTAGTATGTCTAAACAATTTGAGAGCAATTTGTCTCTGGCAATGAAGGACATGCAAAAGGTGCCTTAGTATACTTTGCATGACTTTGGGTGCCTCTTAAGTAAGGTACTTCCAACTGCAGCTCTCAGAAATCAGTCATTAGTTAACAAGGGCATGAAGCACGTCAAGGTTTCTTATCACATATGTCAATTTTAATCAGATTTTTCCTAGCCTTGTTTTCTAGCACTATGAAAGATCACATCTTCCACCAACATTTCCACCCCCTATATATCTATATACACACATATGCATATATATGCTATCTCAAGGCCTCAAAATAAACAACCATAATGAAATGCATTTGTTTATCTTTTCCCTACACTGCAGATGCAATCAAAAATTATTTCTTGACAATTTTTCCCCCGCTTCAATTTTTCTTCTCTGATGGTTGGTGTGGTTGTTTTTTTTTGTAATATCCTCAGTTCACCCCTTTCCCAGTTGCATTGAAAAATCACTTTGCCTTGTTAGTTTCAATTCATTCTTCATCCCTTGTGTTTTGCATTCCCTCATCCTTTTTAATACAGAGATGCAGGAAGGAAAAAGAGAGAGAGAGAGAGAGAGAGAGAGAGAGAGAGAGAGAGAGAGAGAGAGAGAGTGTTGCTTCTGAGGGAAGGAGGGAGGCTAGGTTTGTATACTGGTTATTGAATAGGAAACCTTGCTTTTGTTTGTGACTATGACACCAAAGTGAATGTAACCATAGGTATTTCACATTGCTTCAGTACTGGTGTCTCAATTTCCCCACCTTTAAAATAGGTTTAGATATCTAGTGTTATCTACTCAGAAAGAGAAGCTATTGGGTACCATATCTCCTTTTGCACCTTTACTATGAAGAGGGAAACATGTCAGACAAACCAATTAAGCAACTTAGCATAATAGAATACTGAACTTGTCAGAAAACTTGGTTTCAAATTCCAGCTTTGTCACTTATTTGCTTGATGACATTGGCCAGATATTTCACCCCTCTGAGCTTCTGTTTCCTCATCTGCAAAGTGAAGGTTTATAAAATGAAATTAATTGAAGTTGAGTTGAATTGAAATGAGGAAGAAAAAGAGGGGTATATTTAAAGAGACTAATTTGGAGAATCAGGGACTGCTCCAAAAGCTCAGATTTTATGAGGTTACATACAGGAAATGGAAACAAGGTCACGTAACTTGTCTGAACTCTTGAAGAAATATTGGGGACTAGGGTCCATGCTTCCAGATGACCCCCCCCCATCCCTAAATGCTAGTAATGTAAATAAATTTGACAAGGAATACTAACCTACAGTTTAGTAGACAATGGGATTGTGTGCAAAGGGTGCTGAATTTGGAGTCAGAAGACCTGGATTTGAGCTCTGGCTTGGCCACTTATCCACTTCTTATCTGCATGATCTTGGCCAAGTTCTTTAATCCCTCTAGACTTTAGGCTCCACAGTGTAAAATGAAGGAGTTGAACTAGATGATCTCTCAGGTACATTACAACTCTAAATCTGTGTTCCCATAATCTTGAATGCAGCTTCTACCAACTCCTTCATATCATGATACTTCACTCAGATTATTGTACTCCTTTTTCTATATATTTCTCATTAGACCTTGAGCTCCTTTCACTTCTTCAGATAGATATGCAAGTGTAACTCAGAAAAATAAAATATCTTTTATTTCACTAAAGTATCAACTATGGGTTTCAAGCAGACTCTAGATCTGCATGATCACAAAATCAAATATAATAAAATGATAGAATTTAAGAGTTGGAAGGAACCACAGTGGTCATCTAGTCCAACCCATATACACTATTAAAAAATTGAACCATAACATACCCAGAAACTGGCTGTCTAGCCTCTGTTTGAAGACATCTGAAGAGAGGGGATCCTATCACATATTGGGGAAGTTCATTCTTCAGAAATGGAATGGACAGATGAATACAAAAGAATTAATGCAAAATAATCCGGTAAGAATAGTGCTTAGGGAGGCTTAAAGCCTAGAGTGAGCTGGGACTTGTAAGAGACGGTAAGAAAAAAACTTTTTTTTTTTTAAAGAAAACTGTGTTAGGTGCAAGAAATAAAAACAAAGTGATGGGTCTTTTTACTACTTTACCATGGGATAATAGTAATGGATGAAAGAGAAGGCAAGGAATGACTCAATTCCTTTTGTTTTCTCTATCAAGGATAATGATTTTCAGAATGAAAGAGAATAAAATGGTTAATAGAAAACTAAAATCCAAAATAATTGAGGAGATGGTAAGAAAGCACCTAGCTATATATTTTGTGAGTTCAAGTTACCTGGTTCAGAGAGTTCCATCCCAGGATACTAAAGCAACTTGAAGAGATGATGGTTGAATCACCGCTGAATCATGCTGGTGACTTTTAAGAATGGAAGAAGCACAAAAGGAAAAGAACAGGCAAATGCCCATTTAAAAAAAGTGGGAAGGAGGGAAGGAGGTAAATAAAACAAACCTGTTAGTGAGTTTATGAGTAATATTCTAAAATAGCTTATTAAAAGAATGGTTTATGAACATTTAGAAAGTAATGAGGTAAGAGCCAACACAGATTAATCAAGAGTAAGTCACTGTAGACTAACCAACCTCATTTCCTTTTGGACAAGGTCATTAAACAATTTGATCTAAGGAGATACAATATCCATAATAAAATTGCATTTTGGCAAAACCCCAAAATAAAACAAAAACTCAGTATTATATTCATGGCAAAGTAGAACAATGTGAACTGGATGATAAATACAGTTAGGTAACTTCAGAATTGGTTGAAAATTGGACTGAAAGAGTGATAATGATTGAAGTGATGCTAACCTTGAGGAAGGTCTCTTGCAGATTTTGATGGAACCCAGTTTTTAGTCCTATGTTGTTTAAAACATTTATAAATGATTTGGATGAAGTGTTACATGGTATACTTATCAGTTTGGGTCAGGAAGCAAAGCTTGAAGAGGAAGCTGAAAATAGCAGAACCACCTTCTGAAAAGACGTCAGTAGATCTGTATAAAGAACCCAATCTAACAAGATGGGATTTGGTGGGCAGACACAAAGTTCAGCACTGAGGTTCTGGAAGACATAAGATCATAGGTATTGTGCTAGAGGAACCTTGGAGGTTTAGTCCAACTACTTCATTTTACAGTTGAGGAAACAGTCTCAGAGAAGTTAAGTGATTTATCCTAAGTCATACAAGCAGTATGAGGAAGAGCTGAGACTTGAGCCCAGATACTCTGACTTCAAATCTTGAGCTCTTTTCACTTCACCACCCAAATGAACTTTACTAGAGTAGAAAAGGGAAAATGAAGGTTGATAGCAGTCTATATGGAGAAAGTCCATGACTTTAATCACAGGCAAGTTTATTATGAATCACAATTGTGATAAGGTTGTCAAAAAAAAAAACTAATGTGATTTTAGGCAAAATTATTTGAAACATAATGCTTAGAACCGGAGAATTGATAGTTCTCTGATGCCTCCTATATTCTTGGCAACTACCAGAGAGGTCTCTCAAAGCTATTTTATAAGGTGGCATATGGCAGCTGCATAGAGTGGTAGAGTTATGGGGGCAGGGCATGAGTGTACATCTTTTTCTCCTTGGTTACATATCTAGTCTGGACAGATATGGGCTCCAGCCCATGAACACAGCTATCACCTTTATGACTTAGAAAAGGGAGCCATCCACGATCTTATATCAGCTATTGGCCATCAAGTCACCAGAGAAAAACCTTCCACTTCCACAATAGAGAAAATTGGTTCTGTTATTCTTGTATTGACTATCAGTGAATAAACATAAATAATGATGAATTTTATTTTTCAGTGATAAAAAGAGAATAAGGCAAACCATTTGGTGTGAGATATCCACTAATCATATCATATTGTACCAGTTTAGTGAATGGAAATATGGACAATAGAGAAAGGAAGGAGAAGGGAATAAGCTTTTATATAGCATCCACTATGTTTCTGACACTGTGATAAGTGGTTTATTAACAGTATCTCATTTAATCCTCATAACAACCCTGTAAAGTAGGGGCTGTTATTATCCCAGTTTTACAGTTGAGGAACCAGAGGCAGTCAGAGAGAAGTTAAGTTACTTGCCCAAGGTATCACAGATAATAAGTATCTATGACTGAATTTGAACTCAGGTCTTCCTGAGTCAGCCCATGATTCCATCCACTGTGGCACTTAGCTGACTGATTAGAGTTTTCTTCTTGGCCACAGTGTGTTTCTGTGTATGGAAATTACAAGAAGTAAGATTTTAGCTTAATACAAAAACAAATTCACCAACATGTAGAGCTCTTAAAAATGGGATGGACTGCCTTAGAAGGATCACAGAATCATATAATTGGAGAGTTGAAAGGGGCCTTAGCGGCCATCTGATGCCCTCCATACAGGAAAGGAATCCTCACTATAACTAAACACACCTGAAAAGTGGATATCAAAGGAAATAAGTTCTATTATTAGAGGTCTTCAGTAGGAATCTGGGTAGTCACTTATCTGGGATGTTGTAGATGTATGCTTGGATGAGGTGATCTTTGAGAACATTTCCAACTCTGAGATTCCAAGAAGTGCTTTAGAACATATCAATATGCAAATTAGTTAGCTAGTTACAATAATACCAGTATGATTCTTTTCATTCTATCTCAAAATTAAGTAAGATTATTTTTTCTAGCACACCAAATAAGAACTTAAATAGCTGAGAACTTTAGCCTTCATAAAACTGGCACCATCATTTATATAAGAAAAAGAACAGGGGTGGCTATGTGCCACAGTGAATAGAGCAGTCAGGAGGACCTGAGTTCAAATCTGGCCTCAGACACTTAACACTTACTAGCCATGTGGCCTTGGGCAAGTCACTTAACCCCAATTGCCTTGACTTCCCCTCTTCAGAAAGAAAAAAAA